>WBMY01007802.1:933317-1014584 GCA_013397315.1 Donacobius atricapilla
TATATATATATATGTATATGTATATGTATATGTATATGTATTAAATGGTCAGTACTAACAGAGCTGCTAAAAGCCATAATTCCCCTGCAGAGGGAAACATCAGGGCTTCTCTGCCACAGTGCAGGGCAGCACCTGGTGTGTGTTTGAGCAGAATACACATCAGGCTGTGTTTAAACCAGCTGCTATTTTTACAGGACATGAACACACCATGGACATGGAGCACCAAGGTCTCTGTTTTGCAGTACAGGTTATCCCACGGGCACCATCCCTGCCTGAGTAAAGGCATTGTCATTATCTCTAGGAAAAGTACTTCGAGTCATTCTCTTGTGTATATTAATAATGATACACTAATTGAATCCTGAAGCTCATTGCTCTGAAGCAATGGATTCGGGGCTGATAGTGGTATTTTATAGTTTTGGATAGAATGCAAGTGAGAGTGTTGCCAAGATAAACTCAAGGTTTGCTTTTATTGCTGGCAGGCATTGCTGGAGCTCCTTTGTTAGAGCTGGAGTTCTGCAAAATACATCAGCACAAAGCTCAGGCCCAAGTCCTTGACTCACTGTGCTGAAGGTGAAGAACTTAATCTGTGCTGAAATGCCCTTACTAAAGAGAATTTAAGAAATTCCTTTCCCTCCTGAGGGAATTCTTTCTTGAAACTCAGCGTGGAAAGGTAAAGATTTTGGAGTTCATTGTTGTTTTAAAGTGCCCTTAAGAGAGCAAGAAATGAGACATTTATTACCTTTGCATTGCAGATTGCCAGTGGCACATGAAGTTTACCACTGGCTAATGGGCAAGGTTGGACAGGAACACTTTTTATCCATAGCAAGCCCTTGTTAAAACACTGGCAGCATATTTTGGAGCCAGACATGGTCACACACACCACCAAAAAACTGCACAAAAGGAATTACACTACTCTTGTTTGTCCTCAGACATGCCGTGCATGACTCCTGTGATTTTTCAGGCAGCTAGAACAGGTTCTTTTCCCTCTATATTCCAATGGGATTTTCTGCTCCCTCTCTCAGGTACCTAAAAAGGCAATTCATCCAGAGAGCTGTGCTCTTCACATAGACCTTTTCTGTGCAGCTCTGGAGGCAAGGGATTGTGGAGCTCTGTAACAAATCTTGGCAAGTGGCACATATTCACTGTGTTTGAAAGTTGGTACATTCCTAAGGGAACTGCTTGCAAAGATGACAAGCCATCTGTCCCTACTTCTGGTATTTTCTCTGCTTCCACATCCACAAGTTAAGGTAGAAATAATGTTTTCAACTCAAAAGCCTAATTTGGGCTGTAAATTGTAGGTTTATAATGATCAAATCTAGTTTAAGCCAGGCAGTGAATATTTTTGTATTGCCCTTTGCTGGTGGGAATTTCCTCTCCTAGCACTGATGTCTCGCAGGTTACTGCTCTGTTATTTGCATTTAACATGGTATATTATCACATCAGCAAGTCCGCGCTCTGGGCTCCTGCTTGTTCCACCCAGATCGAGGATTATTTACAGTAACCTTTCTGCTGCACTGGCTGCTCTCTCCCAGTGGATGCTCCATTATAATAAATGTGGGCAGTGTAAAAAAACCAATGTTGCCGAATATTGCTTTGATTAGCAAGGTGCTGCAAAGGTGCATTGGAGAGTTACATACATGGACACCTGGAATGAAGAGCAGTAAAAGGAAAATATTATTTCATTCTCTGCAGAGACATTGTGTGGGCAGAGCTGAGCCCTCTTGCAGGCTCTGAGCCCTCACAGCCGATTCTCTGACCAGAAGAAATGAGCTTGGACTCAGTGCAGCAGGCAAGGAAGGGTTTTTGGGATGAGGCATTTTTCCTTGGGCAGGATAAGGGGATGAGAAGCCCAGCAGAGGCTCAGTCACAGTCCCAGGTACAGGGCCAGGTAAAGTCCAGGAGCTGCACAGGCACAGGAGGCTCCAGCTGCCAGCACAGACAAGTTCTCTGCACAAGGTTTTTCTGCCTTGCTCCCAAATCCATTCTTCACACTTTTTTTTCCAATTTCCAGCAATTAAGGTTGTACAAACTTCTCCTTTCCTTTCCCGTCCTACCATCAGCTTCAATTTCAAATAAATTTGGTGAACTTCAAAATCCTGACCCCTATTAGTGGAAGTACAGGCTGCCTCAAGCTTTCCTTAGGGCTCTGGCTGATAAAGCACCAGCGTTAAGCTCAGTGAATTTATGCCTGTTTTGAAAGAGTTTGTCCTTCCTACAAACTTCCAAAGTTCCCCTGCTGGCCAAGCCCAAACCTATAATGTTTTTAGCCTACAGATTATTTTAACTTCTACTGAACTAATCCCTAATTGCTTTACCCTCAGTGGTTCCAGTACAACATCTGATATGATTAGCTAGGCCATTAATTATCTTGTACTTTAACTAGGAACCTCCTGCTGAAATCCAAGGAAAGGTCAATGCATATCTGGAGAAAATGATACCTAACAAGGTACATTTATCAGCAAATTAGGCACACTGTGAGTTCTGCACACACAGACTGTCCGAAGTGTTTTTACTCCTGTGCTAATGGTATTTGAGATTTTTTGCTAAGGATATTTGCTTGTAGTCAACGGGAGACTGCCTGGCTAAAAACCTCCCATGGACATTAGTGAATAAAAATCCTTTATACATTATAACAATGCCTCAGATTAAAGAATGCAGAAGATATTTGTTAAGTAATCCAGTCTGCACAGATACCAAATGACACCTGAGGAACTGTTGTTGCAGACAGTAAGTCTGTTATATGTTTTCACCTCAAATAATAAAAAAATCGTTGTTGCCACATCAACCTCCCAAGGAACAGCTTGACAAGCATTTGCTTCCAGCAGTGTTGCTGGCCTAAGTTCCACAGCCCCAAGCTGTTGCCTCTCCTGTGGCTGAAAAGTTGTTTGGTTCACCAGAACCGGGTGCTGATGCAGAGTAAGAAGCTTTTTTTCTTTTCTGAACTACTTTTAACCTGAGTCCAGATCCCCAGGCAGCCTCACAGCTGCACAGACACATCCAAGCAGGCAGCTGAGTGATCAAAACAGGGAAAGAGGCTTGTAGGCTGATGTTACTACTCCAAATATGTCAAACACCACCTGAGTGACTGCAGAATTAATTACTAAGTTCATATTAGGGTAAAAGGAGCCTGACACAAGCCCTTTGAACACAGCACGGACACATGTCCACCCCTGTCTTGAATCTGCTGTGTCAGTGGTCTACTGCAGCTGGTATTTTGAACTAAATGCCATTTAAAAGAAAGGCAACAAGTCAAGGTCATATTAAAAATATATTGGGAACATCTTAAAATAAGTGTATTTCAGTTCAATACATCTTTGGGGGTTTATAATTTGTATAATTTCTCCTGGAGGAAGGGTTAGGCTTAGGATCTATTATCAAAAAAAAAGGGACAAAAGGCTGAAGAATCTGCCCACAAGTATTTGGTACTTCTTCATTTCCTCTTCCAGTTTATGAGTAATAAAACACCTGGGTGCACATGGCAGTTTTGCACAGATGGCTGAGCTCAGGACTTGGGAGCCAAACCCAGCTTATTGCAGCTCCTGCTCGGGCAGTTCTCTGTGCCCAGACACTGGGGCTGCACTGAGCTCCTGCTTCAGAGATTCTTTGCAGTTCAGAGGTTCTTTGCAAATCAAAGAATCTTTCGAATCAAGCACTGATGTTTCAGGAGAAATCCCTCTTCTGTCCTCAGGACTTTTCAAACAGGTGCCTCATTACATAAACACATAATACATACATATGCATTTATTCCTGATTGTTAATTCTATCTCAGTTTGCAGCTTCTGTTAATAGCTCTTTTGTCTCTTGGGTGTTGTCAGGCACCACTGTTTACTGAGTGTGTTATTTCCTGAGAGGATTTCACAAATCATTCAATATGAGATGTCACTACATCTCAATCAATAAACTTGTATCATGACCCTGTTAACAAAGGGGTTTCCAGTGGCTGAAACCTCAGATATTCGTACAAAGGATGGCCTGAAAAGCAAAACTAATCTTGTTTATTGACAGAGCTCAGCTCTGAGGAAGAATGGTCCCTTAACAAATCATTTAGCCAAGATATTTCACAGAAATGCTGCCACCTCCATGAAGGAGGTGATTTATTTCCGCTCTCCTGCTACAACTCCTGATTTTCACTGTCAGTATTTTCTCCTCATGGAGCTTCCACTGAGAAGCAAATGGGGAAAACCAGAGGAAGTATTTACTATGAAAAAGTTGAGCTCTCCTTTTCCTGGCTGCTTTAAATGGGCAGAAATCTGAGACCTGAATCTCCCTCAGATCCCTTCTCCAGCTCCCTTCCACACCACTTCAGACCCTCCCTGGTGGCTGCTAGAGCTAGAGCTGATTAGATATTCAGAGCTGCATTTCCTTAGTCCTTTGTGCAGACAGAAAAGTGGGGACAGAGCAATCATCCCTGAACATCCTGCAGTGCAGAGAACACCGTGAATCCCCTATGCTACCAACAGATGAATAACCAAATGCTTCACAGCACACACAACAAACCTCAGCTTAGGAAAACTTGGCTTCTCACTTGCTCAAGTGAGCTCCTGGTTTCTGAATAAACCCTGTCCTACTCATGCACTCACAGCAGTCTCTAGTCTCAGAGCATAAACATGGCATTCATGAGGCCATTTGAACAAGATTACATTAGAAGTTATTTGAACTGGTTTTTTGGCAGAAAGTGAGCTACAAGGTCAACTGCTTGATTAGTTCTCCACTCAGGCCTTTGCTCTCTATAACCGTCTCTTAAATAGACACACTTCACTTTTGATTGCCTGGCTTTATATGGATCTGAAGCTGGGTTATAGACATACAAAAGATGTTTCTTTTACAGCCCCCATATGTAAAGGAAGCCTAGTCCTGCGTTTTAAGAGCCATCAGGCTGAAAGCACCACTCCTCCTGCACTTTGGGGGAACGGCATTTTACCTACAAGGCGGTGCATTAGGTGGGGTTCTCTGCTCCCCAAACAGCTCAGCTGAGCAAACCGTGCTCTCCTGGCCACCTCTGCTCAGGTCACTGGAAATCTCCACTGTGGAAAAAAGACAAATACTTTGGTCTTTGGGATTTGCAACAGAGGGCAGAGCAGTTTGTTTTTCTGTCTGCAGGTCGCAGGTAGGAATAAACCCTGACAGGAAGCGCTGGTGATGGCTGTGCTGCCGGTCAGAGGACCTCAGCAGGCTGGAGAAGTGGGGGCTGTCCACCAGGAAAGCAGCTCTGCAGGGACAGCCCTGGCTCCTGGTGACTGTGGGTAACCTTGACATTCCTGCTTTTCTTACCCGTTTGCATCACACAGCAGAACACAAGGTATTCCCGTGTTTCCTGGGCAAACCCCACACGCAGGGCCAAGGATGCTCCCTCCAAGGACCCCATTTGGATGCACCAGATCCAGAAGAACACAAGGTTCAGGTATTCCCATGTTTTTGACGCCTTAAGTTTTAGTTTTTGTATTTTCAGATTCTGTGCTGCCTAGGGATGTAGTTCTGAGCCTCATATTAAGTGTCATTCAGCTCGCTTCACAGAGTAGGGAGACAAAACAAATCCTTTTCCTGCTGGACGCCAAGGATAACTCTCAGGCCCAAAAGCACAAACAAGGGTGGGCTAAAGGGAGGAACAAGAATGGGACCTCCCAACCTGAAGCTGTAATTGAACAATTAAACCCCAATATGCAAATGAACCAAAACTTATAAAAATGTAACATCTTGTGACTGGTCAGCCATTTTTTGTGATCTTTCTTAGTCCACTCTGGGTGTAGCCCTGGTCAGGCTCCTGTCTTGCCCAAGGTGGATCCTGGAGGCCTTTCAATAAATCCCTACTTTATTCTCTAACTCTATCTGGTCTGTTTTAGGTCAGCCTTCCAAGGCATCATTTCCTGGTCAAACCCCACACACAGGGCTGAGGACCCCGTTTGGATGCACCAGATCCCAAAGAACACAGGGTTCAGGTATTCCCATGTTTTCTGGTCAAACCCCACACGCAGGGCCGAGGATGCTCCCTCCAAGGACCCTGTTTGGATGCACCAGATCCCAAAGAACACAGGGTTCAGGTATTCCCATGTTTTCTGGTCAAACCCCACACGCAGGGCCGAGGATGCTCCAAGGACCCCGTTTGGATGCACCAGACCCCAGCCCACTGCTGCAATGCCCATTTTTCCCTCAGCCTCCCTCCTGGCAGACACCCAGAGCCCATCTTCTGCTTCCCTTCACCCCATTCCAGTCACCACGGGAAAATGGGAACTCTAGAGGACATCCCTGGTGAATCTGCACCTGAAGCAAACAGACACCCCCTCCGCAGCTCTGTGGAAATGTCCTGCAGGCTGTCTGTATTCATATTTACACTGGAGTGGTTCCATCAGCCTTTGGGAATGAATCCTGATTTACAGTTATGAAAATCAAGTCTAGAGCCAAGCTCAGAGTTCAGGAGTTGCTGTTAGAACAGTGTGGAAAAACCCCAGACTGCTCCTATTAAATCCAGGCAGTTGCCAGTGATTCCACCTTTTGGATTAAGCACAGGTTTGCTAAGAGCACTGAAATGGGAACAGGTACATGAAATAATATTTCTCATTATTAAACAGAAATTAATGGGATTTTTTTTATTTCAACTCTGGGGAACATACCCTGATTCAAAGGGATGATTAAAATACTCCATTAATACAGCTCTTCCCCAATCCCTGCTCCCATCTGAACATCCAATCTCCACCAGCAGCAACCTGGCACTGATCATTTAGTAGGAAATATGAAATGCTAGATTTTATTATTCATCACATTAAAAAAAAAATCACATTCAGGGAGGAATCAGGGAGAATATTATTATGAAAATAGCATTTTAGACAGAGTTTGTAAAATATTTGTCATATTGCAGACACAAAGTTATAAATATTAATTTAACATTCATTGGGAAAGGACCAAGACAACTCCAGCACAGCTACTGGAAATTTCCTGTGCTATGCAAGGAGGAATTATTTAACTGTGCTACTTTTATGAACAGCTATGTGAGGAGGTGTTCCCAAAGGACAGGAACATTTCTACTGGCAGAAGCAGGGATAAAAAGTTTTCCAAAAGAAAAAGTTTTCAATGAAAAATTGCTTCTGTCCAAATGAGAATTTTTTGGGAAGGTGCTGGATTTCTTACAGAGGCTCTGATTTTTTGCTTGGAATTAATTAATAAAAATTTCTACCTCCTTTTCTGTCCTACTATGCCTTGTTCCATAGATATTTTGATTTTTTAAAAAAAATTCCTGCACAATTTTTTTTTTTTTTAATGCTTAAAATCACTTCAGCACAGATGAAAATACAGCAGGGAAAACTCTAAATTTTTGTATATTAAAGTTTGTCTAATTGAAGTGTAATTAGCCTTATCTGTTTAATTATGCATTACAATACATACAAAAATAAATGGAAATTTACTGGATATACAGAAGCTGTGCTGTGTATGGTGTGTGTTGCAGCACACAAGGAAGACTTCTGTTGAGGAAGCAAAGTATTCATTTGTAGCAGATTTAAAATCACTCTATAAACTCCTTATTTATTTTATTTTTGTTTTATACAACCATAGGTTACATTTTTCCTTCCTTTATGTCTAAACTTCTATTTGCTTTTAAGAGGCAAGAATGACTTGTTACTGTAGCTGCAGCCCATTTTTTGTTGTGGCTAATTTTTATGCCATATTCCCAAACCAATCCCTGCACTCCAGCTGCTCCTCATTCCTGCAGCATCCTCCTGTTCCCTCTCCCATTGCAAAGGCAGCTCCCTGCCCGCCAGGCACCCCCTGCAAGAACTCCTCTCACACACCCAGAAAATCTGACTGTTCCTTGGGGCTGCTGTCCCCTCTCAAGGGGGTGTGTCATAGCCTAGAAACTTCTTAAAAATGCTATTTAAGTAAACTCATCAGACTGCTCCGTGTGGCACAGAGTTCATAAATACAAGTGTAAATAACCCTCCACTCTGATATTTAACATGAAAATGAAGCCAGTGGCCATAGGGTTTGTGTTGTGTATATATATATATTTAAAAAAATTGTATTCTAACTAACAAAGGGCATTGTTATGCTTAAAAAATTCTGTCTGACAGGTTAATTTATAAAGATACAAAGATATTTGTCTGTTTTGGATAAAAAGTTTCTTTTGGCAAACTTGCTCCCCAGGGCAAGAAGGATTTTGGAAAGCCAGTTCAGTGAGAAGCCCCAAGAATCACTGGAGGGTCCCAGCCCATGGCAGGCAAGGAGATGCCAAGGGAAGTGTTGGGTCCTGAGAAGCCAAACAGGAAAATCTCTCTGTTGTCCTCAACTATCAAAAGTCGGAGTACAAGAGAAGACAGAGATGTTATTCTTGAAGATGAAGAGAAAGGACAAAAGGCCACAGATAAAAGCTCCACCCAGAAAATTTCAACTGTGTATTAGAAAAAAAAAATTGCAACCCAAGTAGTCAAACATTACAACAGGGCCAGACGGGCAAAGGATCTCCAGCCTTGAACCAGGCCCTAAGCAGGGAAGTTGGACTAAGCAACCCTCCAAACTGTTTTTTGTGATTAAATACAAAACCTTGTAGCAAAGACCCACTGGAAGTAAGGTAATTTTAATTACAGCAATCAATTTATATACACAATAATGTGTATTTTACATATAGCAAGGAAAAAAAAAAACGTACTGCATTTCAAAATTTGTTTACTGCAATAACAGAGGCAAATAGTCAGGAATAAGGTTAAGCCACTAATATTAAGGAAAGCCACAATGTGTGTGTAAATTGAAGACAGAGGAAAGCTACAGAAGCTCAGTATTCAGAGACATGAATTCCAAGGGTTTCACAACACCTAACTCACCTCAACCTCATCACATGAAAATGGAGTCTGGATTGCAGGGCTGGATCTAGATTATTATCTAGCACCCATAAGCTTCAGGTCCCTATTTACAGTAACTGTTTTGAGATGTTAAATTGCAAGGTCAAGGTAAGTGTTTTAGTTCTCACAACTGCAGTCTAGTTTCACTAAAATTGCCTTAATTAACTTAGAATAGTCTGTGATTCTATAATTACCAGATCAAAATGTCATTTGAAATCAGTCCTCATTTCAGAATAAGTGAACACAGAACTAGCTGTAACAAATTTCTAGTATTTTCAAAGTCAAAGGTTCATTTTTACTTAAAAAAAAGCCACAATAAAACTCTTAACAGAGGCTTAAAAACGTCTTTATAAAATAGTCTCCATCACACTTACAATAGTAAGAAAGTGATTCTGGTTGCTAGTTTTTAGTAAATATGAACTGGTTTGTGTAATCTGTATTTAAGAGGGTTATAACTACAGTTCACATTTCATTTTTAAAGGTGGACGAACAAATGTGTCAAGAAAAGTAGATTATTGCTGTTTCTCATCAAGTCCTTTTTACTAAGGACACGCTGCCTTGGTAGGCAGAGCATGTCTGGCAGCCAGCTGAGACAGGAGAGCTGAAGGAGAGAAGTTATGATTTGCATGCCAAAAAAACCTTCTGCAATCACCTTATGTTTGGCAAAGGTACAACTGAATTGATTTAAGATCAAAACTGTGACATTCCATCCATCTCCTGAATGACAGTGCTGATCATCTCATAACTCAGGTCTGCTTGAAGTGACACAAGAAAGTAGAATCCAAGCAAGTTCTGGACTGGCAGGGAGAAAAACCTCTGATGTTTCTCCTGTCATATGCAGCTATGAAAATACCAGATGCTCTTCAGAGGGTTTTTCACCAGGTCTGCTGGAGCAATAGGTATGGCTGTGCAGAGAGAACAGAGCATGGACATATTGGAAATAGGAAATCAGGTTTTCTACTCCTGCAGTAGTACTAATCACATTAAATATGCCACTGTTCAATTTCTAGAGGACTCCAAAAGATCTAAAAATCCATACACATTTTTAATCAAACTTTTCATACAGTAAGCCTCTGAAATATACTTTCTGTGGACACAAATTGGCAATTACAACTGCAAATAGAAAAAGCTCACAACAACTGCTAATAGGGTGTCATTCATTATACATTTTAACCAGCTGTTAGATTCTTTAGCTTTTGCCAATAAATTATCCTACTGAGGATGGTGATAGTTTATATGCCCAAGGTTTAATCTGCGGGTGCACTTCTTTCCATTGTTTACAAGAAACCTTACACTACTGTTTCACAAAGAGCAGCTTCAAGATGGTCTAGAAGAGCTAAATCAGGTCACTCATACAAAACAAAATGGATGTTGCTGTCAGAGGCACCACTGGATAATCCATTACCTTCACATTGCCACCCTTCATGTTTGAAGGTTGTAAAAGAACAGGAAAAAAAGAGAAAAAACCCACATGACTGCTAGCACTGGGGGAGAATCTTCCACTTCTTCCAGATTCCTTGTAATAATATTTTACACAGCACATGTAAAGACATTTTTTGTCACGTGGAAAAGATCCTGGCCTTGTGGTGTGCAGCCTTTCCTAGACACTGCTTCAGTGCATTCTGCCCTCCCATTTAAACCTCTGGTACCTGAATCCCAGGCTCAAACTGTCCAGTCAAACCAGTGCTGAGGGACATTCTGAGCGATTCCTGATGGAATTACAAACTTCCCTGACTGTGCTGTGTGACATCCTGCTAACCTGTCCCTCGAGCGTGCAGTTCTCAATGAAAGAACCACGATTATCCCAGGGTGTGCTGCAGCTGGGCAGCACACTGCTCTGAGCTCTGCACTGATAAATCATCACGTCCCACTCCCCCCGCAATGAGGCTTAAAGGCATTTCCATTGCAATGAGATTTCTATGATTTCAACCAGGGGCATCATAAAAAAATAGAAGTAGAGAAAAAATTCTGTGACTTGAGCCTCTGCATAAGCCATTGTGATGACTGATACACCACTGTCAGAGCTGGGCAGCCAGCTGGTGCCTTTTCCCTTTTATTTCTCCACACTTTAAAGAAATGCATTTGATCAGCCTTGACATTTTATTTTAAAAAAAGCTGCTATCAACTGACCATCAGAAGCATTCTGTTACAAAAGAGTACTAAAACTGTATGGTAGCAATGAAAGATACCTAAAATATTCCTCTGAAATGTCAAGCATTTCTCTTCATGCTGGGTATTTATGTACCTTGACATTATCAGTTCTTCTGAAAATGGAGAAATACATCAGAAACTATCTTGTATGATTCCAAAAAGGCAAGGTGCATATTATTTCTTCCTTGCCTCTCAAAGGGAAGTATTTTCTTTTCTGTAACATCCAGTGATGTAAACTGGTACAATACAGATGCTCAGTTTGGAAACCTACACCTTAAAATAAAAATACCTGCAAGAATATTTCAGATCTAAGATCCTCAATTATTTAATTTCTTTTCAAAGCAACTTTATTTCACTTGTTCTACTGAAATTCTTAATCTATTCAAAGATAATAAAATACTGACCTATATAAGGGTCTCATTAAATTACCAATAGCAATGTTTAACATCTTCTTAGGAGACAAACTGCTTTGTGCTGGCAAATGTGCACCATTGGTCAACCAATCCAATACGGACATTGCAACAGTGAAACACTGTTGGGGTTCTTTAATCTACTGCACTGTAAATAAAGTTTCACCACGCCCAATTTCACCAAATTTGCCTATTCTTGAATATTCACTAAACAACTGCACTGAGGGAGAAGCATTAATAAAGAGATCATACTTCTGTGGTATTTGTAGTGGCAGTTATTATCCAGTAGCAAAAGGAATAACATCAGATATCTTCTGGGAATGAAAGGAAGAACTCAAAGACGTCCTCTGCATCCAAGTTTAGAAATTGTTTTTGCAATCAGAATGACATTTTATGCCTGTCTACTTCATAATTTAAACTTCAGAGGAGAAGGGGAAGTAAAGACATCTAAGCTGCAGCTGAATTTGATATGAGCACAGAAGTTGCATTAGAGCAAACTTACAAATTCATGTTTTTATACATCAATGCTGTGGCTGCTCAGGATTGATATTCATGGTCCTGTATATCTCTTTGAGAAACAGCAAGGCAGTGTCTTCTGATCCCCTATGAAGAATGAAATAAATAAAACAAAAGGAAAAAAGGGAAGGGAAAAAAAAAAAGAAAAGGTTAGTTCAGTATGGTCCATCTTCTAATCCTCCTAAGTCACATTCCATTCTATTTCAGCTCTCTAAAATGTCTGCACAACCTCTTGGCCTAGAATTTGTTTTTCGTGAACATGGCCTTACCTCTACCAACTTCCTTCAAGCTATAATTCTACACAAGTTTTGAATTAGTTCTGCTATCAACCCTAGCCTATGCATTTACCTTTTTTCTAGTGCATTTCCTCCTCCTGTCCTCAACTTCTTATGCTGCAACTCTAAATCCCCTCCTCTATCCACTTCTTTGATGTTACTTCCTGGTCTTAATCTCCTCAAATAATGTATCACTTTTTGTCCTGAATATATTCCACGCTTCATTCTACTCATTTTGTCCCACTCCATTAATTAGGCCAGTTCTAGCAGTAATATTTTAATTATTCTCTAACTGGCAGGCCCTTAACTGTAAACAGACTATGTTAAATACCCATAGTCCTCATCTCCTCCTTACCATTAAAGTAGCTCTCAAATAATTTAAAGACAAGTATCATTCAAGTGTCATGTTTCCAAGTGGCTGTTTTCCCTCCTCTTTTCAAAAATTAAAGCTTTGAGCTATCTGAATTTAAAGTTAACATGAACAGAATTAATTTTCTTCTTCATCTATAAAATGCTATTTTAACACACATAAACAGTACCAAAATAAAAAATGACAATGGTAAACAGGCAAATTTTAGCAAAGTTCCAGAGCTGTTAGATTAGGGCAGCTTCCCGTGCTTTTTTAAAAAAAATGATATAGGGAGCCAGCAAAGGAGATTTAGATGGTCAGAACGGTGATCCTTCAAATGTGAGGAACCTAATTTGCTGAACACCAGTACAGAATCCAACATGCAAGCTAAGGGACTACATGTGTTTTCCACAATACAGCACAGACATTTCTTGATGATCTCTGCATTAAATAAGCAGCAAACAAGCAAGCAGAAGGTTCAACACAGACGCTCCAATCTCTCAGAGTGTTTAATTTAAAGCTTTTCCCACCATTCCTTAGGAAACAAAATGCTCTCCTATTTGGGGCATTAATGACTGCGCTTATCTTCCTTACTCGAATGACAGAAAGAGCTACAGGCACCAAGTTTTGATAATCCTGGCAGTGATCGGCTGCCACCCTGTGGAAAGAATTCCCATGCCCGAGGAATTCAGAAAAGAATTCAGTGCCTGTGGAACAGCACTGCCACCACCGGGTCACACTAGGACATGGAATAGATTGACTCCATAGAGCTGTCAGAAGAGAAAGGAGGTTTTATTTACAATCCCAGCAGTTTCTTTTAGAACACGCTGTGTAAAAAGGTCTGTTATTGGTCCATGGCACTGACACTGCTCTCCACTGGTTCAGGAATAGGAAACAACCCCTGGGGACAGTTGTTCTGGCAAAGGGAACACTGTTTGCTGAACCTGTGCTCAGAAACGGAGAGAGATGTTTTGGAAAGAGAAACTGTTGACAGCTTTCCTTTGGGAAGGGAGCTAGCAATAGTTAGAAAGCTAAAATTCTCTCAGGCTCAGAAATATGGAGCCCAGAGCAGCGGGTCACCTCAGAGCTCGGGGCCCACAGCAGCCCCGGGAACCCCTACTCTGGCAGGGCTGAGCTTCCACGGGAGGTGATGATGGCTCCAGTGAGACCCTTCAGTAACGTGTTTAGAGCGGTATTTTAACCTCTGGGGAAAATGCCTGCTGCTCAAATTACCTACTGAAAATCAAAACCTTCAGGAAGAACGTAGAGCACGCTTTGTCCAGCACCTGCTGAACTCCAAACGAGAGGCCAGTCACTCCTCTCTCACCAACACCACTTTGCAGAGCTCACAGCTGACACCCAAGGCTGGCTATTATATACCAAGGGGTGGTGTTAAATATAGTTCACACATCCTTTGCTCTGCCACAAGAAGCAATAAAGTTTTACCACTTATTGTAGTCCAATAAAAACGCTTCATGAGCAGTTTTATTTGAAAAGCTACAGTTGTCAAAATGCTTCAAAAGCTCTCCTTGTTTTGAAAATGACAGTAGTTAAAACTCTGTGTTTGAAGTGTCAAAGGTCCAGAGAACAGTGTTCAATGTCTTTATTCCAACTAATTTGTTCCCTGTGTGTCAACACAGGATTTTATTTTGAGATTGGACTATCAAATAGTGACATCCAAGCACAACACCCTGAGCCTGACACTTCTGGACAATCACATACCCTGTGTACCTAATGCAGTGTTTCTGGAATCACAGCTATTTCCCCTTACCAGTAGCACAGGTGACTCTGCAAAGCAAACAGGTACTCATTGAAGCTTTCTATTGGTTTCTCCTGTAGAACATAATCAATGCGACGCCCTCCATTCAGCATCCCAACCTTCACTGAAACATCTTCATCTTTTGGAGGGTCTGGGCTTTCAGTGATCTTCTCAGCTAAAATCAAAGAGTTTCAGGTTTAAACCATTTTCAAGCACAGCCTGCTTGACTATAATTAAGAAATATTACCCGTTTTTCCTGCTGTGATTTCCAAGTGTTTGTGGTAAGACAATAATTACAACCTGAACTGACCAGCGTTGCTCAGAAAGGTTGCTGAACTATAGACTTACTTCTTTCAAACAGTTTTCTTAAAAAGTAACCACTGATCTCTCCCTGAACTCACTCCACCCCGGAAAGTTTTCACTGTAATTTCTCTCCCATACCCAGCTGAGGGGGAGAGTGACAGAGCAGCTTTGGTGGGAACCTGGCTTTTAGCGGAGACCTCCTGAGCAGGCTCAGGAAAATCAAGAGCAAACAGTCACTGGGATACCCAAGTGTCAGCTATTTGAGCTAAGTAAGTTACAGGAAAACCAATAATGCATCCACGTACCTTCTACCACCTGCTTTTCTTCCTCCTCTTTAATTTGGTTAGCTACTTTCTCCAGTTCTGCCTGCAGCTGGGTTGAAGATGTATGAGCACGTGCAAATTCGTTAAGGGTCTGCCATGCACTCTTCAAAGAGCTAATAAAGCCCTGCTTCAGATCAGATCCCATACGAGACAGAGAGTCTTTCAGCTCTGAGAAAGAAAGAAAAAAAAAAAACAAGCAAAAAACTGAATTCAGAAGGATATAAAATTACCAACTAAAACCAGAATGAAGTTCTGTTCAATAAACATCCCAATTACCAGGAGGAACAGGCCTGCTATGTCATAAATGTGTGTCTCTTGCTTTTCTATTCCATTTTAAAAGATTAGGTGAAATGCAATTAATACACAATTGACTTCTTACTGAATGGGTCAATGAATCCACCTACATCAAAGTAAAAACAGTAAGGAGCAAGAGGCCATATTTTTCTCCTTTATTATACACACTTTTAGAAAGTTATAACCTGAAACAAGTATCTTGTGTAGTCTAGCAAAGCAGACTGACTCTAATGGACAATTCCAAAGGACAGATGCTGCAGAACCTCTCCAAGTGCCTGAAGAAAGGCTTTCAGGAGGGCTCTGCGGACTTGCACAACAGCAAAACTGATCTTCCTTATTAAATGTGCAAAATTTAATTAGGGCACCTTGGTCTGATGTGCACCCATGAGCAACAAAATCAGACCCTGCCCTCCAATGGCTGTAGAACCTCCTGTTCCCTCAGGGTTTCCAACACTGAACAGACTCTGGTTAAACACATCATGGTGGGCATTAGGGACACCAATAAATTTAGGTTCTCTTTTACAGCTTCTTAGAAATGAAGGTGATCAAGCAATGTACAGCAATTCTTTAACAGAACTTTGGTAACAAGAACGTTAAATCTGGAGGAACTATGAATGGAATTGTGAATGCCCAACTTATGGGGCTGGGTGGAATCACCTCTGATGTTTAGGAAAAATACGGAGTCAGATACCCAGGGATATTCATTAGTCTGTTAAAATCTTACAATATTCTAATGCATCAAATGAGTAAATAATGAATAGGATCCATATGAAGGAAGTTTTCTTTTTACCCAGATGAAGTCTCTTTCTGCCCTTATGGTGTGGAATGAGAACTGGTTTTAAATCCATGTCTTCAATGATCATTGGTTCTAACCTGTAAGCTACGGGATCAAGCTGTTAAGAGACAAAACATGGACATTTAGTTCTTTAAAATTATTCTAATTATCACATTTCAGTGAAAAAATTTATGGTTTATAGACAACCATTTTTGAATTCTGCACTATTTGAATTTACAGAAATTCAGTTCATGACATATTAAGCAGGTTCATGAACTACTTTGGTCTTGTTGCCCTACAGAAGGAGATTCTAATGAGGAAACACAAAAGCAAGATTTCCTTGCACTCAATCTCTATCAACATGTCATTGTTGAATTGTTAAATAGACTGAGACAGAGGACGACAAACACTGCATGTAAAAATACAAGTATTCCATAAAGATCTACAAATTAATGAAAAAACCCCAAACAACTCCTCCTTCCCAAAAAAAAAAAAATTCCTTAATTCTGAAAAGAAACAAGGCAAGTATTGTCAAAACAACCCATGTCTGGACATGTACACAGGGGATCAAGAGGTGTAATGCTCCAAAGGCAAAACTTAATCTTCTGCCTTTTTTGTCAGCTACATCAACTCAAATCAATTCTCAAAAGCACTGCTACTCACTGGGTGATAGATATTGAAGAACCCCTTGCAGGTAGGGAGCCTGTAGTTTTCATCAATCTTCTCCACACCCCTCACAGTCAGGAACACACCAATAGGGGAACCAAGAGCAAAGAAAATATCTGGTTCAAAGTCCAGTGCGCTGTAAACCACAGAAACCTGCCAGACAGAAACCAGACATCATCTCTCAGAACTCCAGCTTCAGTCAGCTTCAAAGGAAGTAGCAAAAGGTCATCAACATAAAAAAAAAATATAGTGAAAAGAGAGGATTGATCAAATCCTTTAAATTGTTCAAATCACTTAGATCTACATCGTCTCACCTGGCCAGTTCCAACTTCAAAATACTCGTAGTCAATGTTGACAGAAGACACGGATGCACCAACAGGGAGCTTCCTCTTTGAGTGCATCTGACCAGACTCTGAAGGTGAGACAGAAGAAACTGCCTCTTTTGGCTTCTGGGTGTCTTCTTGAGTCTGGAGTGTGGCAGCCAGCACTGCTTTCTTTTCTGCTACTGCTTTCTTCTGTTCCTTTTGAGAAAAGTTTTTAAGTTAGGGAGGAAAAAAAAGTTAATTTCACAATAGTCAAAATTCCTGTAATAAATCCAGGATGTTAACAAGAGTGTTCAAGAATAGAAGCTACTCCACAGCAAGGGAGTCAGTTACATTTGCTTTACAACTTTTCATTTCAATCCTGAAATATGTATTTACCTGCTTGGCTGCTCTGTCTTTTACAAAATTAGCTATTTTCTTTCTTGGTCCAAGAGGTATCCCCATCTCCTTCAGGTCATCAACTGTACACATGAGCTAAAGAAACAAACACCAAATACACACATCAAAACATATTTTTCTAGCAGAAAAAGTACTTAAAACTTTTCCAGTAAAATGAATAGTTTCTTACTGGCAGTGACTTCTGAATTTGTTAAGTCAATTTATGAAGCCACAGAAAATACAAAAAATTAAAAACACATGACACAAAGTGCCTTAACATAACTGGGAGAATGCAGCACAGCAAAAAAAAACCAAGAGCTGCAGAACATTCAGTCTTCAAGTCAAGCATTGATTATCTTATCTTTGCAACTGCTCTCATGGCCACAGAGTTGAAAGGAAAAACAAAACAACAACAAGAAAACCCAAACATAAACCTCCATAGCCTGGGCAACCCCCAGAAGTCAAGTGAACATTTTTGTACCAGAGACTCCATGTCGATCCGCTCCTTTTCAAAGGTGCTCGCGTACTCTGACAAACTGAGCAGCTCCAGAGTCCTCTGCAGAGTAGGAACCTCTTCCTCTGCTTCAGGCTCACAAAGGTCATCAGCAGAAGTAGCAATGGAGGAGCCCAAGGAACTGGTATCTTCAGTCATCTCAACAAAACAGCACAGAAACAGAATCACATCCTCTGCCAGTGGGAAACCAGTAAGCAGCAAGCAAAACCAAGTCTAACTACTTTCTCTCAAAAACATTATCAAGCAAGCTCTGTAAATATATATCCATTTTTAGCGAAGCAGCGTACAGATTTTCCACTAAAACAGACCTGCAAAATAAACATTTAAAAATTACTATGAGAGAGAAAATACTCAAAAATGCTTCCTTTTCTTCCTCAAACAACTGGTTACCATTTCAAGTCTAAACCCAGATTCTTTCCCTTTTATACATCTCCCTCACAATTCAGATACTGTTAGGCCAAGTTACACGTTCACAAGGGTCAAAGCTGATGTTCACCATCAAATCTCATTACTGGCCTACTTGGAACCTAAGAGAAATCTAATTAATTTGTCCTGGGAAACGACAGTATTTACAAAACAGCACCTTTCCATTAACGTGTTTAAGTGTACTATCAAAACCCACAAACTTGATTCAGCTAATAAACTCTGAAAAGTTAAGAAAAAATGACTGAAAATATAATTTCTATTGGCCTGGAAACAGCAGCATGCAAATTACCTGTTTATCAAGAACAGCCACATCCTTCACACTCCCATTAACACCAGAGAATGTTCCAGAATTTACTGATGAAGCCAAGTCCTTCTGGTTAGACAGTATGTCAAATAGAATTAAGGAACCTGCAAACAGGAATTAGAGTCGATTTGGGAAAAATATCCAGTTTCCCTGTCACTAAATCTTAAGTAAGATTTATATGCAATAGCAATGTCACAGTATAGTTTGATCAAAAGAGATGGCTGAATTAAATATATTAACTTGAACATAATCACTCTCAGCTAAAAGCAACCCCTTTTCTCTCTTGTTCGTGGTTTATGCAGTTGTCATGACTGAACTATTTTTCCTTGAACATCT
Organism: Donacobius atricapilla; assembly: GCA_013397315.1. NCBI lineage: Eukaryota > Metazoa > Chordata > Aves > Passeriformes > Mimidae > Donacobius > Donacobius atricapilla. The sequence goes on from WBMY01007802.1 coordinate 952,245, forward strand.
GAGACTGCTTGATGAACTGGAGGAAAAATTCCAGGCCAAACCAGTATGTCAATATGCTGCCCTAACATTTATTCAACCTTGCAAAAAATGATTGTACTTTTACTAAGTGGGGGTTCTGAGACCCAGAAATCACCCACGTAACGAGACACCAGATAACCTGTTAACTTCTAAACACAGACTAGACACTAAGTTTTCATGAAGGACAGCACTAACTTCCTCTCAAAGCCTGTTCCAGAGAGTTTGTTGAGAGGAGTTTGTCAGCTATTTTCTGAAAGACAGCCATGCCCGACCAGGCAATTTGAGTTTTTACGCATCCAAAGGGGCCATTTTCCCTTAAAGAGGATCTGATTTGCGATAAAAGCAGCATTGCTCCGACAATCACCTAAGCTGTGCCCAGCCACGGAGACTCCCCCTCTGAAGTCGGGGTTGCGGCTCATGAAGAGCGCGTAGAGGCGGTTCATCTCCATGCCCACTTTGTCCACGATGGTCTGGCAGTAGGTGGGGCTGTTGTAGAACAGGATGTCGAGCAGCGTTTCGTTGGTGAAGTGCCTCAGGCGACCGATGCTCGGCAAAGTGATTTTCTTTATGTTCCTGGTAATGCAGAATCGTTAAAAGCACGAAAGGCTTTAAAGAAATACTCCTGAGAACTTTGTTAGCTTGTGAAATTAATGTAATGTAAATGCTACAGAAAGGGTCTCTAAAGAGATTTTAAAAACCCATACAGCCTTCTGGCCTTGTTGCATATTCACACATTAATGCTACCTGCTGATTGTAATATTTGAGAAAGATACAGCTCCTTTTTTTTCTCTCCAGGCTGAAGGGATGCCTGAAATAACCTCTTCTCTATTCCAACCACTCTCATAAAGTAACAGGGAAGTTTGGTGAGCAGATTGAAGTGGAAGAGAAAAAGGAACTAACACGTAAAATTAGAATCATAGAATGGTAAATGTTCTCTTTTTGAAAAAAAAGCTTGGCATCACCATCTGCCTGCCTGGAGTCAAGACAGCTGCAGTGGAATTGCTACAGACTTGAGACTGCCTGGCTTGATTAACAGAATAAGGATCCCTCCTCATGCAGTGCTCAAATGCAAATAAAGCACCAAGGCTGGGGAAAAGCAATGTGATTTGACTGAGCTGAACAGTCTGGAGACCATCAGCATCACTTGAAGTAGCACAGGTTGTCACCCTCACAATTTTTAATTCCCCAGCTTTGAGCAAAGGAAACAGCCTGAAATGTGAAGTCACAGCAAAGGGGTAGGCACAGAGAAGGGATTTTAAAACAGATTTTTAAATGCTGTAACATTCCTACCCAAATATAGTTACTTTGCTTCAAAAAAAGAACCCCCTAGCTCAAGTGCCAACTCATAATTCAGGCACTCCTCCAGGACTGGACAGAGTGATCAGTGCCCTCCTCAGAAATAATTCTTAGGGTCAAACTCAATCAGACTGCAGGAAGGAACAGAAAACTCTCCACTCTAAACTGCCCACACCTCATGGACAAAACATCTCCAGGCTCACCACCTCAGACTTGCGACCATAATCTCTACACACTCACTCATCATCAAGCATCATGCACTGGCCACTCTCATGCAAATCCAGTATGAAAATAAACAAGAGAAATATTTCTCACTCCTTTCCAGCTTTCCAAAAACTCCTCATCAAAATGTTAATTTAAAAAAATCTGCAGTTCTCTAATCCAGGCATACATTTACTCACATAGCCTGCAGAGCATATGAACTGCTCTTTTTCTCCACTTTCCATAATTCATTAAAAAGCAGCTTTTAAGATGTTTTCAACATTAAACAATGCCCTCACCTGTCTACACCTGTGGCATCTCCATGCAGAGAACTGTGCCAATGAACTGGAAGGAATTCCACCCTGCTCACTTTGCGTTCCTCCAAACATTTCTTAAAGTGAGTCTGCAACAACTTCAGAGAAACAGTCCTAAAATCATCAACTGTGAAGAAAAAGAATAATGAAAATCTGATAGCTGCAATACTCAAGTAACACATAAGCAGCCCCTCCTTCCCCTTAATTTCACAGATGTACAATGATATCAGAATACAAATGATGAAAAGTGAAAAGTGGAAAAATCTTTTCAAGTATTATTATTTTAACAATACGAAAGTACAAATTTTTGTTAGAGTGGATTTTCTAGCAAGCTTCTATTTCTCTCATGATGGCTGCCTGTTCACTCCATAACCAGACAGGGCTTTCTTAATTTACTCAGTTGTACTGGAGTATATTAAAAAAAAAGAAAACACAAAACCACACCACACACAAAAAGCAAACACATCCACGCACACCACAAAAAGAAAAAGCAAAAAACCGATCAACCAAAAAAAAACCCTCACCACACATCCCAAAACCCAAATCACCCTGCAAGAGTGATATTGAGTACAAATAATAACAGTTAAAACTTCAGGTTTGGCAGAACACAGATTCTGCCTTTGGAAAATAATCATGAAGAAATTGAACTTCTTAACATTAGAGACTTTTCTTTAAAAAAAAAATTATAAAGACATGATTATCTGAAGTTAAAAAACATGCTTATCATGAGCTAGAGAGACCCACATTTAAACAGCAAGAACACAACTGCTCATTATACAAGCCCTAACTTACCACATTCAACAATGCTTCTAAACCTCAAGTCACACACAGGACCTATGCCATGAACCATAAATACCAGATGGTCAATTTGGGACATTTCTCCTGTGGAACAAAAAAAGGGAAAACATTCAGAGTACCAGTAGCTACTGCAGGAGTGAAGTTCAGAGTCTAGGAAGTGTAATACACGCTTGTTTTATAAAGCCTAGTAGATAAATAACATGATTTAGGACATAACAGAGCCCACGGGACTCCTTTGATTAAAACACCCCAAAAGCAGATAACCTCCTTCAAGCAGCTGAGATGAAGGAATAACTTTAATCTTCAGACTGCAGGCAGGAACAGCACACAGCCAGGCCCCCCACTATTGTCCAGCTCCTGCAGATCCAAACTGACTGCTCCCAGGAATCTCATCACCTACCATCAGGAATCTCATCGTGGTCATCATCAATTCCACGTTTCACTACCCTTGGCCTTGCCTGCCCATCTTGAGTGGCGCCCCATTCATCCGGCGTGGCAGAAGGCTGGAACTGAACTATGACCTGCAACAAATACAGTGTCCAGCTCCAACCACGGAAAACCCTCATGACTCACACTGTTAGTCTGAAAGCACTGCATCTTTGAACACATTTTTTGGTTGCTTTACCTTGTGTCTGAAAATCGAACGTTTTCTTCCACAAAATCCTCACTAGTGTGAAAGCAAACAGATGACTCAAAGTAACCACAAGGTGAAGAAGCTGGGTCTGCTCAGTGATTCTGAACGATTTTAACTCCTCAGCCAAGCATTATTCAAGCTTCTCCTTCCTAGTCTCCAGTACCCACTCTTCCTTAGCAGATTACTGCTAATGGGAGGAAACTGAATGCTACATGACTTACAATAACTCTATCACAAGGAGAAAATGGGGGAAAAAAAGTGCAGTGCTTTTCAGGGGAGGACAACACCATCTGAAATATTCCAGAAACTCTAAAAATCCAGTAGTACAGTTGTTTATAGGATTTATAGTCTGAACTCATATTTATGACACCAAGTGGTTTAAATGCACCTTCCCTAGATTTTTACTGGACAGAATTCCCCAAGCAGGATTATTAAACACTTTAAGTAGGAGCAACCATGATCCTTTCTGGCCCTTGGATAGTTCTGTGTATTAATTACTGCACCTGTGATAAGTGAACAGTTAACAGCATTGATCAATAAGGCTGAAGTCCATGTTTTAATCACATAAGACTGTTCACAAAGTATTTAGAATAACTTTTAAAACTTGTCTTGCTAAAATTTCTAATGGCCTGAAAATAAGCATAAACCTTCTCAAGCCTTAAAGAAATTATTTACCTTATAGCTAGATTAATGCTCTTCTCCAAATGAAAGCTCTTCATTTTAATTATCTTTCATTTGGTACAGACTGAGGTTAAACTAATTCAAATTGCTTACCTTCAGCCAAAATATTTACTATGCCAATTATTACCCTTATTCTCTTTAGGTTTCAGAAAGCATTGTCTCTTAACTGCATGACAGCACATTGAAGCAAGCACAAGTTCAATGTTCTATAAACTTGATCATCTTTAATGCACACACACCCAGAACAACCAACTGCTGCGATTCATGCAAGATTAAGACCACATTCAATTTATGCTTCCATCCATTTGCTCACTCCCCCTTAATGAATCCTGCAAGACACAATTGCCAAAATCTGTTACCTTGGGATTGTGCATAACAATTGTCTCCCCATTCGGAAATTCAAGTCGCCGATGCCACTGATTTGTAGTTACAGCCCTTTTATATTCTGCCTGCAACAGCAAAGAAGTTGCACAAAATCAGCATGGCAACCTTTTCAGTACTTTGTAGCCTCATGTAATGCTACAGTTCAAATTTACATAACTATCTTTATAGGAAAATGTCACACAATGCTACACAAGCAGATTTTAGGTCACAGCAGTGCAGGACTGATGCAGGAGCAATGTGGCCTTCTCTTCCCTCTTTCCAGGATTTGCTTATGGTCCAGAAAGTGCATTCTGAAAATCATCTTTGTGAAACAGAAAGATGTCACGGTAGGAGGCGAAATAGATTGACTCCATAGAGTTGTCAGAAGAGAAAGAAGGCTTTATTTACAATTCCAACAGTTTCTTTTAGAACACGCTGTGCTAAAAGGGTCTATTATTGGTCCGTGGCACTGACACTGCTCTCCATTGGTTCAGGAACAGGAAACACCCCCTGGGGACAGTTGTTCTGGGAAAGGGAACACTGTTTACTGAACCTGTGCTGAGAAACGCAGAGAGATGTTTTGAAAAGAGAAAACTGTTGGCAGCGTTCCCTTGGGAAGGGAGCCAGCAATGGTTAGCAAGCTAAAATTCAGGCTCAGAAATATGGAGCCCACAGAAAGAAGAGTTTCTGAGGCAATTAACAGAATGAAGCAGCAAGGCGCCTGTGGGTGACTCACCTCCAGTTTGTCGCTGAAGTCCTCGGTGTAGGGGACGAAGCGGCTGTCCTTGTCTCCCTTGTAGAACCAGAGGCAGCGCCGCACCTCCGAGGGCTCCTCGTCCCAGTACACGGCTCTGCGCAGGCGCTCGTACAGGAAGACGTCGTAGCGGCCGCCGTCCGTGCTCAGCACCACGCTCTCGGGCTCGGGCTGGACTGGGACACACGGCCAGGCGGGGTTACCTCGCTGACACAGCTCTGCTGCCCCAGCCCAACCACGGCCTCCCCTGGCAGCTCTATCAGCCATTGGCACTGACAGCTGTCGCCCTGATTTTTTAGCCTTCTCTTCCGTTTCACGGTTTTCTTAGTTAGATTGTTTCTCATGCACGGGTGTTGTAAACAGAGGCAATGTTTTCATAAATTCAAGGAAAGTTTTCATTCCTGTTCTTAGATGGACAGCTGATGGGACAGTTGTCTTGTCCAATGGGATGGGGAGAGGTGTCAACCTTCTCTCCCAATCCCTGCCCTTTGTAGAAATACTATAAATGGAGTCAGATCTTTGTAATAAAACAGTTCTTGCCTTCTCACCAAAGTGTGTGTGTGTCTCTGTGACAAACAGTGACAGACAGCCACACCACGGCAGAGGAGCTCTGTAATCCTGGGACGCTTCTAGAATGCTTCTGTGCACAACAAAAACCTTGGAGAAACTCCCAAATACAAATACTTATTCCAGAACTGGCGGTTTAACCAAAAGGCAACCCACGACACAAAGTATGAGGAGTTCTGTATGAAAATCTGATGCCTGCTTGGGATGGTTCATCTCAACACCGACAGCATCAAGCAGTGACAATGTCAGTGAAATAAATTAAGTGGCACAAAATACATCTTCAAGACCTTACTTATAACTGCCCCACACATGAGTGACATTACCCCAATATTTTCCTTTAGCCCTTCTGCTCACCTCTGGATTAGACAGGACTTACCAGAATTATAGATCTCCTCTAGTTTTGCAGAATCCAGAATGCTGAATGGCATCCATATCTGCTTGTCCTCCACCTCCTTACAGTAGAACCAGTGGGGCTGAACTGGCTCGTATTGGTTCTGCAGCAGCACAGGAGGGGCTGGGACCAGGGGCCCTGCAGGCCTGGCAGGCTGGAGCTGGGACTGTGGAAACTGAAAAGAGATGGGATCAACACCTCAGTCTCACGGGGTCTTTACAGAACTCTTCTTAATTTTGCTATAGGGAATGCTCTACACCTTTATTTCTAACATGTTATCCTCCCCAAGAACAATACCTTCCATTCTAAAAATATTGTCCATTTCATCATGTGTTTGAGAACTTACACCTTCTCCAACCGAGAAAGAATGTGAATTTCATTACCACAAACACTGTTAAAACTGCCATGGGTTAGCGTCATGATCACCTAAAATCAGTGAGATTTCAAATATTCTCTTCCATTTTCAAAACCGGAGCTGAACTTGTTTCTTACAGCCACAACATTTGACATGAAAATTAAAACACATTCTTCTCATTTTTCATTCACACATAATTATGCTTTTGCATAAAGACTCCTGATTTTAACAAGTGGCCACTTCAGCAGTAGTTCTCTTCCTGCAAAGTGACCAGAACAGGCAGATTTCAAACTCAAATGTAGCATCAGTGGCACAAGAAAAGTAACTGATTTTGAAAGCCTGCATAAAGCTGATTTCATACAAATTGTACAAAAATCCCAGTCAGTAAAACTAAAAGCAACGAACGTCAGCAGTAGCAACTGCCTTGGTTGATGATGCATTTAAAGGGGAAAAAAAAGGGCACCAAAATATTGTACGATATATAAAATCCAAGAAACAAGAGTTCTGAACTATCTAAAACTCCAGACTGTTTAGGTTCTACTGCCTTTGCTATGTTTTGTCATCATATAACCTTCACATTCTTTACTCATGACAAGAGAAACGTAGCAATAGCTCAGGCAAAAATAAAAACATGTTTTGCTGTCTTCAAGGCAAATGTGCCAGGTTTTATTAACCCGTTGGCATTACTTTAATAATGCTTTCATACAGGTAGAAAAGAATTAAGATTATTGCTTTGTATCACAGAAAATCTTCAAGCAATGTGTTTCAAAGAGTTTGCTGACAATTTTATGTGAGTTAGTTTCAAAAAGTTCTGGCTTCACCAACAAAACCAGACAGAAGGCTGGTGCTCTGACAGGTGTTGAGATTTTAACCCATATCTTTGAAATAGCTGAATGACCTGATTTAAAGCCGAGGCAAAAAAAATGCACCAGCACAGCTGAAACTCAGCAAACTCAGAAACCCACAGAAAAGAGTAACAGAACTTCACAACCTGTTTCTGATGCCCAGAGGCTCACAGAGCTACAGCCTCAGGGTACAGTCACTTCAAAGATCAGGAAGTTTTCTTGGAACAACAGCTCCCAATCTTCCTCTAGTGAAAAGCTTTTGCTGTTATAAACAGTCCAAGACTTCTTCTGGGGTTTTTTTTGCAGAGAAAAAAAACCTTCCAAAGACAGAACACAGAGCTGTAAGAGGAAAGCGACTTGTTTTGCAGCGGAGGAGCCACGTACCTGTGGGAGCGGCGCCGGGGGCGTGTGGTACATCTGCACGGGGGGCACGGAGCACGGGGCAGGGGAGTGGCCCTGCTGCAGCTGCGGGGGGGTGAGGTAGGGGTTGGCCCTGCTGCTCAGCGGGGTGTGCCTGTAGGGGTTGTAGCCCTGCTGCTGCGGGGTCCCCGCGGGCAGGGCGGTGCTGGCAGGTGGGGGACAGCCCTGCTGAGGGGGCTGCGACGGCGCCATCCCCACCTGGGAGGCGGGCAGGGCGCTGTAGGACTGTGAGTTGGGAATATGTGGCGGAAAGGCGTTTTGCCCATCCTGGGACCCAGCCACGAGTGGAAGTGAAGGGGGAGCTCTGGAGAAGGTCGGTGCTCCGACAGGTGTGGAAACTGTTGTTAAGGGTGGCTGCCCAATACTTCCAAAGGGATCACTGCCGCTGGGAACTTGAGAGAAGTAGCTGAAGGTCTGTGGTGGGTTGGGGCTGGCTGATGTCTGGCCCAAGAAGCTGTCCTCTTCCCCAACATCTGCAGAATCATCTGCAAAAACAAAAGGATCACCAGAGATCTTGTGAGCTTCAAATCACTGTATGGGGTCAAAATGTTCTGTAACACCATCGGCTATGGCCAAAACTGTTAGCCTCCATAAAGCTCACACATCCTCGATTCAGCACATCATAAAATGAAACAAAAGATACCCAGGCTTCAAGAACACTTAAAATGGACCCTGGAAGTCACTCAGTGTACACAGAAAAAGCAACAAATATTAAATAAGAAACCAAAATATAACTGGAGTCAGGACCTTCCCAAGGCAATCCAGCAGGCACTAAAATCCCTTCCAACTTCACTTATCCCTCAAATGCAAGAACAACCTTGATTCATATCCTTTCACCATGAAAACAGTTATTAAGCATAGGACTTTGTGCCCAAATTTTTAGGAAAGAGCTTAGAAACATTCTTAAATAGGCCAAACTTCCAGAGGCAACCATCCATTCTTGCCTGCTCCTTCAGCAGAGCCCTCTCGAGGTTTCTCATCTGACTTGCAGGGTGGCTATAACTCATAATGCCAAGCCACTTAATGGGCAGGACTTACTCCAGTTCTCCCTAAAAATCCTACTTTAGACTTGCATAAAAGCCACATCTCTGATGCAGAAAAATCAGTCCACATTATGCATAATTGCAGGCAAGGATTTAAAAAGATGCAAGGCCATGAATGCCCTTTTGCACGGAGAAAATAAATAAAAGAGGTCCTGATCAATCACAGTTTTCTACTCTGCAGTGATGTAGGAACAAGTGGGGAAAAAGGAGGTTTGTCATGATTTGAGGTCTCCCAGTAAGCTCACCTCAGGCTGGCATGAGCAGCAGTGCCTGCCTGGCACCAAATGTCCCCAGGCTGTGGGGAAGGCACCGCAGAGCATCTCTGCTGCTCAGCCCCCAGGCAGGGACCAGGAGCCTCTGCAGCTGCCAGCAGCCAACAGCAAATGCCTTTAGCCACAGCCAGCACAACGGTAACAGGGAGCATCGAGGGAGTACAGGGGAATCCACGGAGAAGTCCCGCTAGGAAGCTGCTGTTCTAATTAATTAATCATAAGAGACTCGGCTGCCAAGATTAAAAAGAACTATTTTAACCATCTTTTATTTAGTCTGTGCAGACGGTGTCAATTTGAGGCATCACCTGCATTTATCAATTCCTCTGGCTTACAGCTACAGCACTTGATCCCACTTTGGGGAGCAAAGCCAAAATCTCTGTGTGAGCCACTGTGTGGAGAATGCTGAAATCACTTAGACCCAACTCTGAAGTCAGGCCTGGGGATCATCTCCCAGAACCTAGCAGTAGCCATTTATGCTAAATAAAAGGTCTCAGCTTCTAAACAATAAAATCCACCTCCCTTTCACAGTTCATAAACTGTGTGGGACAGAGAGAAGCACACTGCAAACCACGCTGTCAACTCTCAGCTTTCCCAAACCATTGGCAGCAGAGCAGGCCCTTCACCTCACCGTGTCAGGCCACCATACACACGCAGCAGTGTGCTCAAGAGCTCTCAGGGCCTTTAGCAAACGAACATTCACAAAACACCCACTATTCTCCAGTTTCAAATAGGTTTTGAAAAAAAATATTATAGGTATATATGCACACACATGCAGTTTTCCAACACAAACCATTACTGTTCACCTTGACTTTTTCTAATTTTGCAAAAACTATGTTGTAAAAACAAGCACGTCATACAAATGTGAAAAAATGAGTGTACAGCTTGCTGTGCGTTCTTCCCATGCACAGAGCAGTCTGTCCTCACCTGTGACTGCGCCAGCCTCCTGTACACGAGACAGATCTTTGTCATTCACAGACTGTCACCAGACAACCACAAGTGACATCAGTCCACGTCCTCACTGGGAACACTCCTCCCCACCTACAGTAAATGTATTGCTTACATCACCCACACCTGAGCCAGAAAATGCACCTTATTGTCAAACTGCACAGCTCAAACCACTAACTACTCACTCTTGGAGACAGAGAAACAAATGAATGACTGCACATAGCTCCCTAATGTTGGCTGTCGGGCGTCAACAAATCCCTGGATTGACTCTTATTGCATTTTCCACCATTTAAAATTATGTTTCCAAATACAAAATATTCTATGCAGCAAGAAGATCTCAACAACACCTGGCTGGACAGATGGTGAGTACACCTGACCGTGGAAAAAGAACATTTAACAGGACATAGGCCTTACTTGGACTGACATAGAATGTGGCAAAACCTCTGATATTGAAATTCACTCAGCCTGCATCCTCACCTGATCAAATTTTAAGTCACATGGAGAGCATAAGATTCACCACATTAATCAAATCCCGTCAGATTTTATCCCCAGCTGCCTTCAAAATATTCAGGAAATTTCCAGGACAGTCATTTGTGTAAAGCTACAAGCCAGATCACTTAAAAATTACTTTATTTTCTTAATGAAACGTAATGTAGATTTGCATGAAAGAAAAACTATGAAGATGGCACAATGGAATCAGTCAACATATCGACTATCTAGATATCACAAGTAAGTAGGAGCAATATTTTAATGCTTTTATCCCTTCTACCCAAAAAATGTAGTTGATCTAAAAAACTATTCAAAAGGCATACTTAGCAAACATTTTATTAAATCTGCAGAGAAGTACTGCATTGATTTCCAGCTATATTAACGCTTGTTTTAGCTAGGATACAACAATGTTAAAACGAAGCCTTGAAGACTCAGCATAGAATAGTTTGGGTTAAAAGGAACCTTCAAAGGTCATTAGTCCAATCTCAACAAGTACAATACAGTAAAATTTTAAATACCTGGTTTCTAGATGCATTTCTAATGTTTTGAGCTTCAATCTCTGACTGAACACATTCCCAGAAAAATCCATCCCTTTATCCGAAACTGCCCCAACATCAGATTTTCAATTGCACGCACATGAGTTGGGAACACCATTAAAGCTTTAGGAGAAAAGGATATCAGAACCAGGATTAAATTAGCAAGGATATTTAAAGTGCCTGCTTAACGTGCTATTTTCAAACCAGGGAAACAGAAGATAACATGAGAGAGGGGCTTAAAAAACGAAAAAACATTAAATACACGCTGAATGGAAGCACTGACGCGTCGGCGAGCTGGAAGCGCGCTGATCCGCGCCCGTCCTCAGACACAGCGCTACAAACCACACACACGGGCAATAAGCGGGGGGAAGTAGAAAACATTTAGTGCCGGAAAGCGGAAAATGTAATCCCGAGCAGAGTCCCTCCTGAGGCACCAACCAGAGACACCCGGCTCGGGGAGCCCCAGCGCCGCTCGGCGGCCGCACGGTGCCCGCGGCCCCGCCATGCCGTGCGTGGGCGACTGGCTGAACAGCCCGCTGAGCATCGTGCAGGGCATCTTCGGTGAGGCGCGGCGGCGGGAGCGCCCCGAGGGCGCCGGGACCTGGACGGCGCTTTCCCTGGCGGGGTGGTGGCGGAGGAGCGGCGAGGCCGGCTCTGGGTCTTGGTTGCCTTATAGCTTAAATATCCTTATATACAGCGTGTGTTCCGTGTATTTCGTGTACCTCCGTGTTCCGGCAACAACGCGCGCTGCCGAGCGGCGCTGATGTTACCGGCGCTATCAGCCGCGCCTGTTTCCGTGTTGGGTTTGGTCTTAACTAAAAGAATACCCAAATAAAAATTTCCGCCGCCGGAAAGCGGTGCTTTGGCTCCTGCCCTTTCCCGCTGGGGTGTTGTGGAGCTTTCCCTCGCTTCCGAGAGTGGCTCTGTGCTCCTTGGTTGGCCTGAAAGGGATTGAAAAGGGGAAGCCAGTGAATTGCAAGGGGAATAAATTATTCTAAGATGCACTTACTTCCCAAAGATAGAAGCGAAAGTTGGGTTTATTTGATATGCTGGGAGAATGATGGATAAAAGTCTCTTATGTGGTGCCAATAGACACGTAAATGTGTTGGTTTTTGTAGCTCAAAATGTTGCAAATTCTGATTGGGAGAAGAAGGTAACCGAATACTTCAACGAGAAATTAAAAGAAAACAATGCTACTAACTGGGTAAGAGTGTTCTGTTCTTTCCAAGTTACACTTTTCTTAAGCTTCCTTGTTTTTTTTCATGTTATTGCAGTGGCTCGCTGTTGCTAAGCCCTGCCTTTTTCACGGCGAGGGCGCAGCTGCATTTCAGGCCGGGGGTGTGGAATTTACACCTCGGCTGCTTCAACCCGAGCGCAGAGGCAGGAGGTGAAATCCCGGCCCATCCATCCCCTTCAGCGCCCTCCTTCCCCCCGGCCATCACCGCTGGGTGCCGCCGCTCGGCAGCGCAGTCAGTAGATGGCAGGAGATGACAAATATTGTCATTTTTGGGGAAGTGTGAGTCCTCGGTGTGCGCCACGAGCTTCGCGGCTGCTGGTTAATAAACCTCTTCTCTCAGGAGCTTTTATAATGCTGCCAGCTTGTGTGGGTTGGATAAATACGTTTTTAGGAAAAAAAATGCTTTTCCTACTGGAACTGTGCTTTATTGGGCTGGGTCAGGCCTGGTTTATGCAGTTTAGCAGGGAAGCTGTGCTTTCGGTTTTAAAAATAAAATATGCACTGTTAAGTTCAAAAGCTGGTGCTTTTCTAAAAGGTTGTAGCAGAAATGACATAACGGGACTGATAAGGGGATTAGAAACTTTCAACTTTCATATGAAATCTGTTCTAGTTATGACTAAAAACAGGTGAAAATTATTTGTTTTCTTTCTCAGTGAAAGCATTCTGTACTTAGTATTAAATGGTAGCTTAAAGCATAAATGGCAAAATTGAGAAAAATCTTCAACATCAGAAGGAACTGAAATAATATTTTCTTACTCAAAAAAACCACGAGGGGATATACTTTTGTTAAAATGCCACTTCTATCGGGCCACTTAGGGTTTTTGTTGCATTTTAGTGTTGGATGTGGGCTTTTTCAACAAAGATTTTATCTTCAAATTTAGAAAACTCTATTTGTATTGCAAGTCTCGTTCTTTGAAGTTACACCATGTGCTTAAGCATTGATTCTTTTTCTCTCTATTTACCCTTTGTCATGTAAAACTGTGTGAAAAAGACTTCCCCAGTGTGGGCTTGGAAATTACCATACAGGTTTCCCAGGACCTTTTGTTAACAGAAATTGTGCATGCAAATTGCCCTAGTACTGCTAGTACGTAGCACATGGTGGAAGTGCTGTTAAGCAGAAATAAGATAAGTGATAAATACTGTTTAATCCTGAAGCTGTAGTAGTTCTAAAATTTAAAAGTTGGTTTCAAATGTAGTACAGTTTTCATACAGTTCCAGTGACCTATAACCACTTTTTTCATAGTCCAGTATTGCGACTGGAAGAATTTGGGAAGTGTTAAGTGTCTGATGATTGTAACAATTATCTGTAACAGCCATTCCAGAGAGGTGTTGGGATAGATACACTTTCTTACTGCTTAGGTTAGCATGGGAGATGCACTAAGAAATTATTAAGTGTGCTGTATGTGTAGGGGTTTGAGGAAGAGGATGTCCTGGATGTTCAGAGAATTAAGTTTTTCTGCTGGTTTTGGCTTACTTCAGAGCACTGCTCAATATATAGCAGGTGTATAAAACAATCTCTTTGTTTCACAGGTTCCGTCACTGAATGATGTTCCTGTACATTACCTAAAACCCAACAGCTTAGTGAAATTTCGCTGCATGGTTCAAGATATGTTTGATCCTGAGTTTTACATGGGAGTGTATGAAACAGTTGACCCCAACACAAATGCACGTGTGAGTGAAATACTGATTTACTATTTTAGCAAATGTTTGTCCCTTTACTCATTCTGGTCTTTGCATTTCTCTAGTTTGTGGGTTAAACCGATGGAGTCAGGACACTGATAGTAACTGTGTTCAGCTCCAATGGCATCAGTAAAACGTAACCTGTTACTTTTCTGTTGAGGAATAGAAAATTATGTCTGTGAGGGGCTTTGGACTGCAGTGGTTTTGGTGTGATTCATGCTCAGGATGCTGTCAGAAACAGAATGATTGCATTGCCTTTTCCCTCCTGACAGGTTTTGCATTTTGGTAAATACAGAGATGTGGCAGAATGTGGGGTAAGTTATATAAATTATATGGACTTAGAGAAGAAATATTGGATGGAAAGTTGCAGTTTTATAAGTGTGACAGAGTTTCTTTGGTACTTGGCAATGGATTCCTGAAGATACTGCTTTAAATGAAAAATTAATCTTTGGTTTGGAAAGCAAAGTATTCATAACTGCTCCCTAGCATTCTGATTTCAGCAGGCTTCCAGCTGTTTCTGTTGTATTTACAATTTGTTTTGGTTGAGTGGAAGGGGGAGTGCCTATGACCTTGAAACTGTCTGCTATGGCAAACAGTTACTTTTGGTAGTGCGGTGCAGTTTGAATCAAAACATTATATATTCACTTTTGCCTGAGTTATGTGGTCTTGCATGTTAGTTGTAACTTCTGGCTGAGCAACTGAATCTGTGGGGTTAGTTTAAAAAAATAAAGCAAACAGTAATCAGATTTTTAACAAAATTTCTCTTGGGATTCCAGCCTCAGCAGGAAATTGATTTGAACTCCTCACAAACAGTCACCTCGGAGAGACAGACTTTCTACTGTGTTCCAGTGCCTGGTGAATCAGCGTGGGTGAAAGAAATATCTTATTTGACTGAGCCGGTGTTTTGTTACACAATCAGTGGTCACCAACTAATTAATTAGATTTAAGGAGATAAGTTTATTTAAAAATAGTTGGTTTGTTGGGTTTTTTTAGTGGATCTGGAGAGGTGACGCGTGTAGAAAGAGACAAACAGAAAGCTAACGGTGTGTAATATGCACAGAGAGGATGCAAATGAATTTAGGTACACTTGTTTTGATTTAGTAGACATTTTTGCCTGGGAGAGCCTTGAAAATTCCTGTTAATTTATAGTTGCAAATGCTTAGGAAAAGAGAAACTTCCGTTGAGGCGTTGGCATTTTCTACAGCAGGACGCTGTTACACAGTGAGAGTCTCCTGTAAAACACCTGTGTCCTATAAAACACCTGGAGCTGAGCATGTTGAGATTAGGCTTTTGTTAAAAAAAAAGCACCAACTAAACCTTAGTGGGGCTGAGTTTTCGCTGCTCGGTCTGTGGCCTCCTTGACCCTCCATCCCAGGCGTACATCAGCGCCAGCCAAGCCCGAGTGAGCCCTTCGACCTCCTACACCCCCAGTCGCCACAAGAGGAGCTATGAGGAGGATGAGGACATGGATCTGCATCCCTCCAAACAGAAGGAGCAACACATGGGTAAGAGCTGCTGCTCATGAATAGCTCTTCTGATGTCTTGCCAGGATTTGGCAAAAAATCAGTGCGAAAAGCTGAAATATTTGCAGCCGTTTTCATTATTAGTGCTGTTGCAGCCTTTATGATTTGGAGGCTTTGTTGAAGTTGGTGATTCGATTTGAAGGAGTGTGGGAGAGCCTGCTGTGTGGTGTATGACTTGCTGACAATCTACAGAGATTTTTAATATAAACTGGGTTTTATGCATATTCTGACCTGTTTTTTTAAACGTGAAGTGCAGGAAAATATTACCTTTGCAGTCCTATCTACTGTAGGAAAAAAAATCATTCCCCTGGTTTAAACACTGCATTTTGAAAATCAGCTTTCTGGCCATCTTTGGGTTCCAAGACACACAGATCTTTGCACACAGTACTCTCTCCCACACTTAACTTGATTACATAAAATACGCACTTGTGAGACTTCTTAATATAAGAGTATATTCTGTCACGTATATTGCATTATTAAATATTCTTGTCTCAGACGTCTTGTTAAGTTAGTTTCATTCTGTGTTGCTCGCCAAAGAAAGTTGTTCATTTCTGTTTAAAAAGCCTGCAAATCCTGTGTTTTTCAGGCAGTGGAGGTGATATCCATGGATGTGTGGAGCCAAAGAGATTAGAAACAGAAGCTTCTGCAGGTCATCATGTCATTGCTCCCAACTGCTCGCCTCCGCTTGACCTGAATTTTCCCTTGCCAGGAGAGAAGGGACCGGCGTGTCTTGTGAAGGTAAGGGAGAGGTGATGAGCAGGGCTGCGCTCTCAGTGAGGCAGGATCAGCCTTGCAATGGTCTGTAGGCAAAGATATTGTGTCTCAAGTCCACAATTTTGTTTCTAGAGATAATTACATTTGTTCTCTTCGCTAACACAGTGTTTCTCTTCTTGAGTGCTGCGTTTGAATTGCTGGAATCTTTCAGCAGCGTTTATAAGAGTTTGCACCTTCTCACCCCACTTAGTTTAAGAAAAAAGATTCCGGTATTAGATGCCTGAGGGTGTAGCTGGTATTGAGCCCTGGTGTTTTTCTTTTAGGATATCTCTTCTAATTGAAAAACAGCTGTGAAAAACCAATAAACTACACATTTGTGTATTGAATTTGAAGTAGTCCTTGAGTCACTGCTGTGCTGTGTTACTATGAAACTTAAACACACAATTTCTCTACTGTTGCTTTATTGACTTCTCTCTTATTCAGCAAATCTTGATGAATCAGAGTAGGATACAATTGTTTACACTTGTGTGGCAAAGAATTCCAATAAAGTGGAATCAGAGAAGCTCCCTTTTCCAGTGTAAGCTTACTGACACCGAGGGCAAGAGGAGACCTCTTCACTCAGGCTGTTCTCAGTCCACAGCTGAGTCTCCTGAGTTTCCTTTGAGTTTTTCTGCTGTCCTGCATGTGGCCCGTCTGCCTCTGCATTTTATTTTCTGTTTGGGGCAGGTCTATGAGAATTGGGAGAGCTTCAAAGTCAATGATGTGCTGGAGGTGTTTGGTGTTCTGTCCGTGGACCCAGTGCTGAGCATAGTGAACAGTGAAGAGAGGTAAGACTGCCCTGAAATGCAGGTTTTTATTGCAGTGAGCAGACAAGGAAATGTGTAAATATGTGATAATTATGCTTAAGAAGTGATTTTTGTTGCTTTAAAATAGCTTGATGAGGAAAGTGTTACATCCAGCATCCTGGAAACTGAAGCCCAGTGTGCTCTGGTACTTCCATATCCTTGGATACCAAGTGCATCTTTTTTTAGGTTGTACAGTCTGTAAAGCAGAAAATAGCTTCTATAGCTAACTGTTCTATACTCTTTCATATGTACCAAACTTTCAGTGAATGAGTAAATAGTGAACAAAGCTGTCAAAGAAGCATTAAAATTATAAAATGTCTTTTTGAATTAATTTCTAAGTCCATGAAGGTTGTTATCAGAAATGTAAACATTTCTGAAGAATATTAAAAAAAGTTTGCATGTCTGCATGGAGTTATAGTGACCAAAATGAGTAAAAAAGGGTTGATTTTTCATTAATTAAGATATTTCATCTTCTTAATCCACTGATAAAAACTTCCCATTTCACCTGCTGTTGTGCAATTCTTTGCTTGACAAAACTCAAAATGATTTAGAATGCAAGTCAATTTTCAAAATAAAACTCTTGACCAAAATCTAACATAACTGCTGCTGATGTCTTGAACCGTTGCACTCTGAATCATTTCTGTTGGTGAATTTGTTTATCTGTCTGGCAAGTACAATACCCAGAGTGCAATGTGAATCCTTTATAGTGCCAACTTCTTAAAAATTAACTCAGCCTGGTCAGCTGCTTTTTGTTATCATCTGTGTGACAGCTAATCCCAGACTGACAGCTCAGTTGCTGTGTCACAGGTGCTTGTGGGTTTGGTTTTTCTTTCCCCTGTGTCATTCTGTAACAAGAAGACAAAATGGTGGCATTTAGCAACATTTTGAATGCAAACAGAAGAAATCCCTTTTAATGGAAAGAGTGGATAGCGTGTGGGTGAACTGCTGAAGTGGCTTTGAAGTTATAAAACCTGACAGCTTCTAAAACCAGTACAAGAAGAGGAAATTTGTGCTAAACTTTACTGTCATCTGATAGAGTCACTTTAGGGATTTTACTTTCTAAAAATGAAAACCACCTGGAAGAAATTTTTTAAGGCATCTTCTGGGAGAGCTAAGCTTGTGTATCTGAACTCTTAAATTAAGAGGTAATACCTCCAGGTTCCAGCAGAGGTACATAAGGATTTATTTATTTGCAGTTCTTTTACTCAGCCAGTGACAGAGCTGTGAAGTGACTGCCTAGAAGATCTTGTTAGGCTCCAGAGCCTGGTGGGATATGAAAGTCCCACATGTGCATACAGAGACAAATGTAATAAATGACCTTATTGTTTTTAAAGCTGCTTTTTCGACTTCACTCAGTACAGGCTGGACAGAACAGTGTGTAATATTTTACTTGACGCTACAGCCTGTTAAATGGTGCAGCAAGTAATTATTGTGGTTATGTTTGTGGGGTTTGGTTTTATTGGGTTTGCTGTTGGAATGTTTGGGTTTTTTCTTCACAAAAGTAGGACTTGATTATTTTCTGACAATAATAGAATCCAGATATTTTGGGTCAAGCCTGCTTTGGTGTTAATCTATCATTGTGTAATTGTGATCCAGTATTTATGGTGTTTATAAAGATCCTGCAGGAGGTAGTTTGAATGCGGGGAGGAGTCAGCAGGAGCTGGGTGTTGTTTGTTCCCCTGTTGTTGGCCTGGTTCCAGCTGCTCTGGGTCGGAGGGAGAGAAGTTCCCGGGAATGTTTCTTGAGTGCAGCTGTGCTGTGCCCTCTCCCCAGGGACAGCTCAGGCCTCGATCCCATGGAGTGCATGGACACGGCAGAGGAGCAGAGAGTGCACAGCCCCCCAGCCTCCTTGGTGCCCAGGATCCACGTCATTTTGGCACAGAAACTGCAACACATCAACCCCTTGCTGCCTGCCTGCCTTAACGAAGAGGAGAGCAAAACCTGTGAGTGTCTGAGCTCCGGGCACTGTCCAGGACATCTGAGCAAATACTGCTTTGCTCAGGGGCAAATGCCTCAACAGCAGGGTTTGAATTTAAATCTTGTGAAATGGAAGGACCATGCAATGCTGCACAGGATGCAGATGTTGGTGTTTATGTGATGCTTACATTTTTATTTGGCTGAAATAAATGTGATTTATATGCAATTTGGTTTTCCAGTCCTTGGTGCCCAAGGATTTTACCAGGTTGTTCAGCCATAAGATTTGATTTGTTTTCAAACAGAGTTGTGAGTTGCTGGAAAGTAAGATTTCCAATTTAGTGTGATACTGGAAATAAGAAACATACTGATAATATAGAGGCTCATAATACTGTGCACAAAATAAGGGAATTCTGGTTTTAAGCAACTGTGCTATTCCTTGTTTGACTGTTATTTTTTTCATTGAATTACTGTTTGCAGACCTCTGATATTTATAACTTCCTTCCTTGACTGCCTTGTATTGCTTGTTCTGAGCAATATGTAAGAGGTTTTATCTGTAATATAAAATGGAGCAGCTATGGATTTTAGAAATTTGGCTCTACAGTTTACAGCCTGCTGCAAATGCATTACACAATATCTAATTTTTTAAAAAAAATCATTTCTAAGGAAGTGTGGAGTGATTCGGGTTATCCAAAGCCAGTTGGAAAAAACAATGAACATTTGTTTATTTTTTCCTAGACTGCTTTGGAATAAACACTTTTCTTCATCAAACTGTGACAGAAAGTGAAATTTACGTAGAGGGAAGAGGGTGAGAAACAAGAACATTTTCTGACATTTGTCTTCTGCTCTTTTGCCAGTTGTTTCTAATTTCATGGCTGAGCTGTCACCAGTGAGAGCAGAGTTGCTGGGGTTCCTCACCCATGCCCTCTTGGGAGACAGTTTGGCTGCTGAATACCTGATATTGCATCTCATTTCTACAGTGTAAGTATTGACATGTGTGCTGGGAATTCATGTATTTATCATTGAAAATAAGTCTCCCTCGTTCTTCACCAGTCTGCAAATAAATGGCAGAAATAGCTTAAATATAACTTATTTCAGTAATACTTTGTCCTGGTAGAGTTGTCCTGTCACAATGCATACAAAGGCAGATTTCAGTGTCTGAAATAACAGTAAATATTGATAAAAGACCATCTTCTTGGCAGTGTATCTTGTCATTGCTGCTCTGAGAGCTGACAAAATCTCCAGGACACTTTTAAACAGAGGTATGAAAACACCTTTGTGTCTCTGGCTTCTTCTAATGAGTAGGACGTGCCACTGACTTCCCAAATTTCCTGTCTGCAGGAATTATTGCTTACGTACTACAGGGTACTGACAGGCACATTCTGGGAATTTGTTTAATTAAATGTAAACCTGTTCAATGGCAAGTTCAAGTGACCTATTTAGCATGTGATAGAAATTTATTCTTATGTTGATTTAGCTATCTCTGGGTGAAAGAGCAGCATCCCTTGACTCATTAAAATTTCAAGTGTGAAACTTCAGACATTATAATTGTCAGGCCCAAAAGTGTGAGTCATTTTAGTCTTCAAAATCAAAATGAGTTCTGTTTTCATTCTTTTTAGTGGGACTGTGAACGTTCCAACACTTAGACTAGACTGTACTTTCTCTCTTAGCTGGTATCACAAAAAAGTTGAGAGTGATCAAGAATGGGGAGAAGATACACAGTGAGAAGAGGGAGAGGAAAGCTGAGGGCAGGTAAAGGAGATGAATAAGTGTGATAAGGAGGGAAGTTGAGGTTGGGCACCAGAAAGGAAAAGAATGAGGTGTGTTCACGGAGGAACAAGAGAGTACAAGGAGAACAGAACATCTGGAAGGCCATTGCTGGATGCCAAGCACTGTAAATTCCTGCTTTTGTGTGGTGCTGCAAAGCCTTCAGGAGCAGCTCCAGCCTGGCTCAGCTCCTTGGGCGCTGCAGCTGGAAGGAAGAGGAGCTGGCAGATTTTGGGGTGCGTGTTCTGAAATCCTGCTGGCTGTCAGAAACACCACACAGTGCTCCAGCTGAGTGACCCCGTATGCAGTGTTGGCCAGGGTTTGCCTAACCTGTACTGCTTCTGGTGCAGTTACGCCAGGCGGGATGTGCTTCCTCTGGGAAAATTCGCGGTGAACCTGAGCGGCTGTCCCCGGAGCAGCGTGTTCACAGAGCACCTGTACCGCCTCATCCAGCAGCTGGTGCCTGCGGTAAGCACTGCCCGGGCCTGGGCCTGGGCCTGGGGGGACTTAGGTTCAGCCAGCTCAGGGCAGGCTGCTGAAATCCTCTCCTGTGGGCTCGAGATTTCTGAGCTCGGGAAAAATTTTAGCTTGCTATTCATTGCTAGCTCCTTTCCCAAGGGAAAGCTGGCAACAGTTTCCATTTCTTTTCAAAACATCTCTCTCCATTTCTCAGCACAGGTTCAGCAAACAGTGTTCCCTTTGTCATAACAACTGTCCCCAGGTGTTGTTTTCCATTCCTTAACCAATGGAGAGCAGTGTCAGTGCCATGGACCAATAATAGACCTTTTTACACAGCGTGTTCTAAAAGCAACTGTTGGGATTGTAAAGAAAGCCTTCTTTCTCTTCTGACAACTACATGGAGTCAGTCTATTTCGTGTCCTACGTGACACTCTCCTGCTCCCCATTCAGAGGGCAGGTAACAACAGAGATGTGGCTGGCCTGTGTGTTGTGTGGGTCTCATCATCTCGGATGAGTATGGAATGAAATCCTCTCCTCAGAGGTACTGAACTGACAGGCAGACACTGCATGCTTTGTTTGGTCTTTCTGGATTGATATGTTTAGACATTTGGGTCATTTGATTGTGGTGTCATTAGGGTTTACTCAAGTTTGTGTATACTGCTCTGCAGAAAAGCCACAGTAATTCAATTTGGGATCACACTAACAGTATTGCTGCAATAAATCATTTATTGAGCTCATCCTAGATGTGCAGAACGGGCGATGGGAATTCCTAACAGCAATATTTTCCTTTGGGAAATTTTTAAGTACAGAGCATTTGGATATTTGGGATAAAGTGTTGCAGTGCCGAGTTTTGTTTCCCTGTGTGGGTCCCCAGCCCACTGCAGCTGCAGGAAGCCGCATTCCCTGGGGGAGCTGCAGGACAGGCAGGTGCTGATGGCTTCTTCCTCCTTGCAGTCCTTCCACCTGCGGATGAGCATCGAGAGCATGAACCACTGGCGCCTGGTCCCGCGCAAGGACTACGCGGCCAATCGCCTGGTCAGCGGGCTGCTGCAGCTGGCCAGCAGCACCTCCCTGCTCATCGATGAGACCCAGCTCGAGCAGGGACAGCTGGACCCAGCAGGTGCGCAGCCTTGGGTGCCCGTGGTCTCATCTGGGAGGTTAAAAGCTGCTGTGCTTTAAGGCAGTGGTGATAATCGTGCTGATAAGGGGTCTATTGCAAAACTGTTGGTGGTTTCTACATCCTATTTCATTGCTTTGAAGCAGCTTCCTGCAGCCTTCTCAGCTAACTTAAGACAAATTGGGAGTATTCTTTATCACCAAAATATCTCTGATTCATTAGAGTGGCCTTTCAGTTTCCTGTGATAGTGCATGAAGTGGGCAGAGCATATGCTGATGCCTTATGCTCTACACTTTTACTGTATATCTGGAAACCATCCCTGAGAACACAGCTAAAAGCTGGAGAAAAAAGACTGCTATTACTGTGTTAAAAATAGTGGGGATTCCATCCTACAAGCTGATGTAGCACTGTGTTGCCTGCTTTCAGCAGAGCTTCAGAAATTACTTTAATTATAACTCACATGAAAGAGCTGAGTTGCATATTAAAAGCTCAGTACCTGGAGAAGGCACAGTGCAGATCTTTGTGGGTCCTGGGGCTGTCCTGTGCAGGGCCAGGAGTTGGAACCCCATGATCCTTGTGGGTCCCTTCCAACTCAGGAGATTCTATGAAACAACAGGAAATCACTGCAAGTAACTTAATTTTAAAATAAAAATGCTTTCTTGAGAAAGCTGCTTTGTTTTTTTTAACTACTGCTCTTTAAAGTTGCTAATTGAAATTATTCAATTGCTTGTGAGTTTTTAGTATTTTTTTGTTATTTAGCTTTAGTAAAGCAACAAAATTTTATTAAAGAAAACAGTAAAACTAGTAACAAGCTCTGCATTGTCTGTTTCCAAAAAAACAGTTAAAACATGATGAACTCCCATTTAAAAAGAACTCTTGCTGTGCTGGTTTATATGTTTTCTAAAATGTTTGTCTGTAATGTCTAAAAATCCTCAGCATTTAGTGAAAAAATATTTTAGGTATTTAAAGTTGCAGATAAGAAAGGCTTGTTAATTTTATTTCATTTTTGCTGATTTGATATTGTTTTCTACTGAATTTAGAGTAAAAAAGTAAAAATTTTTCATTTCTTACAGCAACATGGGGAATAAAATTAATCCTAGAGAAGAGTGTCTTCAGATGTAGTAGTTGGTTTGGAACTCTTGGAAGCTACAGCTTAGGAATTTGAAATGGAAAAATGTACCAGAAGTCAACCCTAATATTAAATTTTCTTTTATTTGCTAACTGTGCCTTTATTTACAATATATTAAATTTCTTCTGAGTATTTAAAGGCAAAACCATAACAGTAGTTCTGTCATTTGATGCAGTTACTGCTGAAGAGAAATTCAATTTTTCAGGTACATGTTGGTAGTTTGAAGAGAGAATTCCAAGAGTCAGCCAGTTAATTTGTCAATTTTAACACTTTATATCTTAAATTAAATAACTTAATTGCAGGTAAGGCAAGTGAGTACTATTTTTAAAATTGCAAAATTAATTGGTAGTGTTTTTCTGCTTTTGAGGAGAGGTTTCTTTTTGGTGTTTCTCTGTAAATAGATCCCTGGCTTTGTCAGGCCAACGAAAACATGTGCTATAAACTCATGTACGGAGCCAGACAAAGTTTAGGCCTGAAATCAAGAATTCTTAATTTTAATTTGCATTAAGAAGTGGTTCTCTGTGTCTGGAAGACACCTCAAACACGAGAAGGAATGGGATGATCGCAGGAATCCTTCTGCTGGCTGCTCCTCAAAGACAGAGGGGAAACAAAACCCAGGGCTGACATTTGTTTTGGTCCGGGGGTCAGGGAATTTGTTCTTGCTCTTGCAGGTGTCCGTAATGTGACAGCACTGGGTAACCTGATCACCTGGCAGAAGGTGGAGTACGACTTCAATTACCACCGCATGGAATTCCCCTGCAACATTAACGTTCTGATCGCTTCCGAGGGCCGCTCGCTCCTGCCGGTACGGGAAGGGCTCCCAGGTTCTGCTGGGGGCTGCAGCTGCTGCTCAGGGCAGCCCTGCCAGGGACAAGTAGGGGCAGGACACGTGTCTTGTGAGCAGGGAGGGTGGGACACTGCCAGCAGCTGCTGCCTCATGGCCGGAAAGGTGTTCCTGGGAAAGCACTGAGCTGCAGCTTCCCTCCTCCTCCTCCTGGGCAGGGATGGTGCGGTGGTGAAGGACCCAGGGATGGGTAAAGCTGCAGAGCTGTGCCGCTCTCACTCTGGCATGGTGTGCTCTGAGGTGCTGGGCACAGAGGTGGCACTGCCCCGGCAGTAGCCTCAGCTTGCAAACATCTGGTCTCTGACACTCCAGCTTTGTCTGCTCAGCCTTCGCGCTCCTGCTTGGATCAGGAGCTGTGCAAAATGCGAGCTGGGGAATGTTTCAAGAATTGTCTTACCTTAGTTCTGGGAAATTGTGACTTCTGCTGCTTTTGAGAGTAAATTAGTCTTGGAATAAAAAACGGTGGGATGTGGAAAGAGATGAAATGTGATTTTCTCTTTCAGTCAGATTGCCAAGTCCACTTACAACCGCAGATAATTCCCCCGAACATGGAAGAGTACATGAGCAGCCTCCTGACCGCAGTGCTGCCCTCCGTGCTGAACAAATTCCGCATTTACCTGAGTTTGTTGAGGCTGCTGGACTACAGTATATCTGATGAGGTGACCAAGGTACGGACACTTCCTAATACGTTTGTCAGCGCTGGGTTTGGATAGAAAGCACCTTAGTAGGCCGTTGCTGTACTTTCCCTTTCAGTGATTGTCCTTTAAGTTTTACAAAACCCAAACAGAAGCGTTTTCACATCTTGACTGTGCCTTCAAGGATTTCCAGAGTATATACTGAATTTATTACAGGTAAGAAGCAGCACATGTAACCTGCTTTCTAACACTCATTTTGAAAATGGGTTCTTTTCAAAGATGAGAAGTAGCCTGGTTTTGCTCAGGCTCCCTTCTGGACAGCAATGAGTCGAAACATTGAAATGTGAAGGTTGTTAGAGTGTTCAGCTGCTCAAAAGCTTATCTCAGGGTGGAGATCTGTTTTGCTCAGTAATTCCACGCTGTGTTGTTCCAGGCAGTAGAAGAAGACTTTGTGGAAATGCGCAAGAACAACCCCGAGAGCGTCACGGCCGACGACCTGCACAAAATGCTGCTGGTGGCCAGGTGCGTGTGGTGCTCTTGTCACGCAGGACTTCCCAGCGAGCTGCAAATTGAGCCAGCACTTGCTCTGCAGCTTAATTGAGTTGTGCCAGGCTAGGCAGATAGAATCTCCTCTGCCTTGTTCCTCTTAGTTAGGCAGAGTATTCCCTCCCTGCTTTCATCCTATGCTTGCATATTCCCGGGATACTGAAAGCGAGCTGGGTTTGAGCTGTGCTGGTTTCCGAGTAGCTGAAGGAGCTGTTCCTGACTGGCTCTTTGTGCTCCCCCAGGTTCCTGTCGCTCAGTGCGGGGCAGACGACGCTGTCCAGGGAGAGGTGGCTGAGGGCAAAGCAACTCGAGGCCCTGAGGAAGGCCCGGCTGCAGCAGCAGCAAAGTGTCAATGGCAATGAACTTTAACACCTGCTGGATGTCACCCTGAAAATTGCTCTAATCCTAGGTGGAACCCATACTAAGATTGGAATATTGTTTATACCAGTTTTTGTAGATAATTTATACCAAAAAGTTACGGATATTTACCCTTGTGGTCTGAACACGCTTAACTCTCTTCAGCCACCTAAACAGATTTTGTGGAATTTTTTTGGACCCTGTTTTGTAATTGAAAATTGGTAACATTGAGCAAATTGTTTGATATTAAACTTTAATACTGAGGTTGTGTAAACTTATTTCCTTTAATAAGAAAAATATTTAAGCCACAGCCCTTCACACATAGCAGTGGTAGGTTCTGTTGTAGTGTACATTTGTGCTCTAATTTCTGCTTGGCTGAATTGTGAGGATCAGAGCTCTCAGCTGTCCAGCAGCTGCAGCTGGAGGAGGTGCTGACTTCACTCTCTGTGCTGTTCTGTGAGCTGAGGTACATTACACTTGGAGCAGCAGCAGCATCCTTGTGATGGTATCATTGTGTGGTACCAAGCAGTGATTTGATCTCACCCCTGACCAGCTCAGGTATGAAATACTGTGTTTAGAGCAGACCATGACTTCTCTGATTTCTCCAATGAGCTTTTTTCAGATTTCTCCAATGGGTGACACTCCTGTGCTCATACAAAACATATCTTTACTTTCTACTTTGGCAGTATTGCAGGGTGTGTAAATGGTTTGGATAATGGCATTGAGGCATTGGGAATGGTCTCTCCATCCCCGATTCCTGCTGTGCAGTTTGAGCTGGTCCTCAGAGGACGTGCTGCCCCTGATGGGACTTGCAGAACTCATTTACCAAGGATGGTTTAAAGAGTGAAATGTTGGGAATAATCCAGGGAGGCTGGTGGTGTGGAAACAGCCTGCAGGAACCTGTGATGGATCCACTTCCACATTTTGCATTAATTAATCCTGTTCAGAACAAGATAAAAGGCTCCTGCCAAGTTTTCATTAAGCTCAGACCCTCTCTACTTAGTGCTTTCTGCTGACTGAAATCACAGGGACAGGAACTCCTTTTCTTGCAGCATTTTCCTGTTCTAAACATGGGGTTTTGCTGTACAGCCAAGCTGGAGATTTTGTCTCTTCACACTAATAATGAGCACTTATTATGAGAAACATTTTTTGTGTATCCTAAACCTGAGCCAAGTTTGGTGCAGTTTCAAATCACTTACAGCTTCTTTTTTTTTTTTTGAACACTACAAATGAATATTCATGGTTTCATCTGACTTGGGCTGCATTACTGTGAAGTGAAGCAACTGAAGAAATGAGGAAGGAAATGAAGTCTCCTCAAAAGGCAGCTGGGCTGGAATGCAGGGTTTGGTTCTAAGATTGCCTCAGGGGCTGGTTTTGTGCTCACTGCCCTCTCCAGTATTTCACAGCCAGAGATGGGACAGTTCCCCAGCTGGGAGGACATTGAGCTGGAGAGGGACAGGGACAGGACAAGGGGTGATGACTTCAAACTAACAGAGGGTGTACTTAGATAAAATATAAAGAAATTCTTCCCTGGGAGGGTGGTGAGGCCCTGGCACAAGTTGCCTAGAAAAGCAGCAGCATTCTAAGAGGATAAAAGAACTGAAGTCATGGCTGTGTCCCTTGACTACCAGGGGATTGTGTTTCATTTCTTCATATCCCACATCCCTTCCCTTAACATCACATGCCAAACCCATCTTTTGATTCCACTTTTTTTATTAAAATATCTCATGTATATTGCTCACATTAAAATACAGCAGTAGTTTAATTTTAAATATAGCCACAAGTATAGACAATTCAAAAAAAAAAAACCAAAACCCAAAACCTACATCACTTTAATAAATAAACCAAATTTATCAAAGTTTCAGGTGATAAGATTTCAGACACAGTACAAGTCCTAAGACACAGAGCTACCCTAGCCCAGGACACGACGTTGTGGGGACACCACGTGCAGCCTACCTACAGTACAGGGACGAGGACAGAGGCACTGGGGCTCTCCGGGTGGTTGCAGTCACAAACCACAGCACAGGAAGGTCCTGCTTTCACAGCAGCTTCTGGACAAGGTCCTAGACTAGAATGGCATGGCAGTTCCTGGGAAGGAGGATTTAATAGATGTAACCCTTTGACACACAGAGAGAAGAGGATTTCTTATCCAGTTCCCAGCATGAGCGGATGCTTTACCCTGCGAGGTGCAAAGCTGGAGTTGGTCACGAATTTGGTCTTGAACGGATGCTGACAGCTATGCTCTAATGCAACCCTGATCTTACAAAGCGGTGCACTGGCCTCCTGCTCTAGATGTTAGTAGGGATTTTGCATCATTTTTCACACTTAAAGAGAATCCTAGCACAGAGGGCCACAGTGCCCAATGGGCAGGTATTCTGGCTCATCTGGCTTTACAGAGACAAAAAATTAGAGCAAACTGGCAGAGTTTGGAATTAAAGAAGAAAAAAAAAAAAGGAATTGCTTTAACATGGGCAAAGACATTTGCTTCATTTCCCGTCACCTCAAAACAAGTGAGGAAAAAAAAAATCTACAGAAGAAATTCGCACTGCAGGACTGTGGGTATTTCAGATTCGGTCTTTAAGCTTTATCTATAATGAAAGTGTCCCAGGATGTCTGGAAAGAAAAGGATAGCAAAAAAAAAAATCTTACTTTCTGGTTGACATACTTAAATTCAACAAAAACACATCGGTTCCCATTGTAGAGGCACAATTCATAGAGAGCTGCATCTAGAACTTCAATGAAAACAAGTAAAAATACTAGTCCAAAAATAAATAAAATGTAATTTACCGGTACTTTATTTTGCTGGTGTAGTGCAAGGTAAGTAAGGTCAGAGAAGTGCAGTATCACCTTTTGAGTATAAATACTTTCTACATAATTCAGAAGAGCTACAAAATTAGTCTCAAAAAAATAACTGTGCAACACATCTAAGATAGACAGCATGCTTATTGAATCCCAGTGTCTAAGCTACCTGTTTAAATATGGTTTATACAGGTTCTGTCTCACCTGCCTGAGGGAATTCGGAAGCTTGGTCAGAACCAAATTCATTTGCATCTCTCACTGCTTGTAAACAAGTTACCTGTTATCAACCCCAGTATCCAGCAGCAGTTCATGCCACAGTAGTCCTGATGTCATTGTGTTATTTTATTAGAAGCCACAGCTAGAATAACACTTCCTGAATGAGCAGCTAGATCTGAATTATTCGTGTCTGGCATTGCGTAAACATTTCTCTCAGTTCTTTTTGTTTGATTTCATTTAAAGCTTCTGGTTCTGCGGGGCTCTTTTGGACCTTTGCCACAGCAAAATTAATCCCTTGAGTCAATCCTGCCTGGGTGATGTTGGCAACTTGGACCATGGAGCTGCGGATTTTCGCGAAGGGAGACACGGCCCTGCTGCCGTCGGCAGGGGAAGGGCTGGTGTGCAGTCCTGGCTCCTGGCTCCCAGACACAGATCCCGGGCTTCTGTGGGATTTACTGCAGTCAGGCCCACCGACAGCCAAGAGCTGAGGATTTGGCTCAGAAGACTGAACATCCAGCTTCGACGGCCTGGAAGGAATGCCTGCAACAACTTCAGCCTTCGGTTCTGCCTTCTTGGCTGCGCTCCCGCTGCTTTGGGTCAGCGCGCGATGGGGCTCTCGAGAACCAGCCTCAGGCTCCACGACGTCGCTCTCCTTGCCCTGGGCGTCCTGCACGAACCGGTGGCAGTACACCTCCACGGGCTTGGCAAACTGCAGCTCGGCGCTGTCGGCAGAAGGCAGGGCGAGGCCAGGGCCAGCGGCGGGCAGCGGCAGGTCCGTGCTGCTGAGGGACTGCGAGCGGCTGCCCAGGCGCGGCGCCGAGGCGATGATGCCGCAGCTGGGCAGCACGTAGTCCCCGGGGGCCACGTCCTCCAGGGAGCCCGCCAGCTGCGCCTCCTCGTCCGACTTGGAATTGCTCAGGAAGTCGTCCGAGTGGAACGAGTCGTTGTCTGAGGCTTCCGTGTCAGATTCACTCGCGGCTTTCGGATCTGCCCCGGGATTCTCCAGAGTTTCAAGGCTGCTGTCTGACTTCCAAAGATTCACTTTCAAGTTCGGCTTTAAAAAGTTGACTTTCACTTCAGGTTTGGCAAAGCTGCCCAGCTTCCGGAGATTGCTGATGTTGACGTTGGATTTGGTTTGTTTCACCTTTTGATTGAGGGAGGAGAACTTGCTCAGTAAATAATTCTTGCCTTGGGCCAGGGACCCTCTGTTCTGAGACCGAATGCCAATGATGTCTTCGTGAGGTTTGCTGCTCCTCCTAGAAAAGGAAAAAGATCTTTAATGTACAATCAAAGCACCAAGTATTCACGTCTTCCAGTCTATTTCTGGAACAGAGATGGACATTTTAGTTCCTAAGTTACCCTTTCCTTACATAAATAATAAATTTATTCTTTTTTTACATAATAATATTGTACCCGTACAAGCTAATCAAGCTCAAACAAACAAAAACAAAGGAGGGTTGATACAGAACAGTAGCCAAACAAGGGGAACAGGCAGTTTCTGCAGGCACTGTAGTTATTGATGCAAAAGGATTTGAATTCTCCATTTTTTTAACCCTGACTTTGTGTATGGTGTACTCAGTAGCCAGATTTAGCAAATACTCAGTCTGCAAGACCTTTTCAGGTCTTGCAGACTGAGTATTTGCTAAAGTGTAGCAAAAAAACCTAAGAACCAAGGTTTTTTTGCTACACTTTCAGCTGCTGGCAGAAGCAGCTGAGAGCAGAAGTGGGATACAGAAGGTTCACATCATTTAGGTACTGACCTCTCCAGCTTCTTCTCAATAATGGGCACATCCATTCCCATTGCTTGCTTGGTGATTCTCAGCATTTCTGCAATGCACTGAAGAGTGTCTGAAATCCAAGCAGCAGCCTGTCAGACCCTTAAAAACACCCTTAAAAGCCAACATTCAACAATCTACAAAGAAACAGGTCTGATTTTAACATAACTAAGTTGGTTTGGTTTTATTGCTTTTTTTTCCTTTTACCCCACAGAGCAGTTGTGCTCTACAAGTTGCAGTTCTGATTTAAAGCTTACAAAACAAACCTGAAGAATAAACTCTCCTTCAGTCCTAAATACTCAGCATTAAGCAAATCACTGTCACATTGCCTCACTTGTGGAAGGAAGAGAAGCAATTTTATTTATTCTAATCCTTGTTGACAAAACTCAGTGTTCCAGGTATGAAGTACTATTTTTTCCCTTGTTCATGTTCATTTAATCTAGTTAAACAACAAGCAAGAACATTTCCAGACATTGATTTCACTACAGAAACCAATTTCTTTACCTCTTTAGAAGCTAATTTTAACTTCATTTTCTAAGTTTTTGGAGCAATAAAGACCTGGACAGGGAAATTACTCTAGTTGTAGAGAGATGTTTTGCTTCACAGCTGTATCTGAAACTTATTTTTCTTTCTATTAAAACAGTGATATCTGAGTGGGTTTTTTAAATTGCTTTCCCACTTCATATAAGTGGATTTGACTGGAGTGATTTCTGAAGAAGGAAAAATTTTAAGAGCAATGGAACAAGTGTTTTTTAGAGAAACACTGATACACTGAATACACTTCTTTTGTAAAAACTTTTACATAGGACACAAACCTTTTCCATCTTCTTCTGGGCTGCGAACCACAGCCCTGAGAGTGTGAAAATATCCACTCATTTCTTTGTATTTGTAATGCAGCCTCATGCAGGAGAACTTGGGTTTGCCAAAGAGAGTAGGCTCAGGCCCTGAGAGAGAAACCAGGAGAAATCTTTAGAAAACTTTAACCAAACACTGAAAGAGATACTGCAGAGCCTGCACCTAAGGGCATGTAAGTGCTGACAGTCTTTTCCAGCCTAAAAGGCTTCATGTTTTCATCAGAGCAGGACATACACTTTAAATGAAAGATTTTCACATTAATTAAACAATCAATAACTTACAAAAAGCCATTAGGCTCTCTGTATGTCTATTACAATCCAGCCTGATTGTTTATTGCAGATCACCCTTTTCAAATAGAAGGAAAAAAAAAGTTTTGTACTTTTTACATCCCGTGGGTGTTTTAGAGAACGCTTCTGCAAGGATTAAAGGGAAAGGTAGTATTTTTATCACGAGGATGTAATTGAAATGTCAAGATTTAGACTAAATACTTCAACTCTTCAGTGCACTGCCATGATCTATAGCATTAAATGAGGTGTGGATGTAGATGTTTCACTCTGTTCTGTACCTCAGGATACAAATCTCCACAATACACAACTGAGGGAGGCCTTTCCCCTGAACTCTGAGAAACTGCACAGACACAGTGAAAGTTACAGTCAGGAGATGATGAAATCACTGTGTGTTGTGTAATGGATGATTAAACTCCATCAGGAGGTCACACACTCCCTTCTCTCCAACTGGATCACCTTTGACATGTTTCAAAGACATCACATCTTCAACACTTCCAGCAGAAAATGCTGGATTTAGCCTGCAGATGTTACATTCTATAGCAAATAAGTTAAATCAGCATAACAAGGTGCTCTTGTAATAGCAAAAATGTAATAGCATGTTTGTTATCAGCCCTTGAGAACGAAGTTTCACAAAGCTCTGAATCAGATCCAAAGTCCAATTCTGAACCAGTTGCTGTGTTTGGATCAAAGGAAGAGAGCGCTGAATGCACAAACTCTTGACTCATGACAGAAGTTGACAAAGTTGTTACTGCCATTTGATAAATAATGAAATCTGTTTGGATGACTCCGTGGTTCTTTTAGGAGTTTGAAAGAGGGAAAATTTTAGAACCCTTCCAGTGAACAAAGCCTCCATTTCCAGCAGCAGGAAGAGCCTGGCATCTGTGATCAGCCAGAAGGGCTGCCCAGAGTATGTGCAGCACTTCAAGGGCTGCTGCTTCAATCCATTTGTCGCATGCTTTGGTAAGTGCTCAAGCCATTGTTAAGAGCACTCAAAAAAAGACACAAAGTGACTGTTTTCTTACCTATTTCTATTTTTTCCAGAGCTTCAAGACTCAGCCTTTGGTACTGATTCACTTTGTCGATTTCATCATCGTAACTAGAAAAAAGCAACAGAATTTAGAGCTTCCTACTAATCTAAATCAAAGCTACTAAAATAAACTACTCACGGTAAGAGAAAGTGGTAACTTACTAGGCCACATAGTAGGCAGAATTTGAAAGTAAAAGCAGCACATCCACATCCCTATGAGTGGCATCGATGAGACTGAAGGGGAAGAAACATAAATACAGGGTAGAAGGTTTTATTTGCAGAGCTGTAACCCGTGCCCAGTGTGTTTTGGGGACACCCTTTAAGAGCTGAACAAGTTACAAGAAGTTTCAATCACTGTGTGTTATCAAAGGGATCAATTTAAGCAACACTCTCTCTCAAACCTGAAGTTACCTAACGGCTCAAATACGTCAGCAGAAGGTCCAAAAATAAATAGAAAGCCCACAAACTATTAAAAATGCTACCAGAGAAATGGAAAAATACCTCAGACTCAGTGAGGGTGATGAGTCTGTGCCCTGAATAGCTGCCATAACAACCTGCTCTGCTATTTTTAGATGCTGAAGTTTAACCTGCAGATCTAACCATTTTTTTTCTCTTGCAAGCTCCTGAACTCTGAACTTGGTAAGGAGTGAAGTTCAGAGTTTGTGCCCATTACTTTCCACGAACAGAAATCCAGACTGTCCAACTGCTGACTCATTCCCCAAGGCTTCAATCTGATCAGTGAAGCTACACTTTCCCTATAAAGCAATCAGGAACAGCTCCTCGAGCACTCCCTTTTAACCACCCTTAGCTCTACAAGTTCTCTTCATGGTACCTGCCACATTTTGGCAATATTAACCAAATGCATCCATTTCCAGACGATGTCTCAAAGGGAATTCCAGCATGCACCGTTTTCCTGGCACTTTGGGAACAGCACACGTTTAGAGGACTTCTCCCTTTACACCTACAAGTATTCAAACCCTTCAAGCACTCCTGTCCTTCTACAGAACTGTCCAATTGATTTCTGTTCACACATCAGCCACCAAAACCTTTTAACATCATTAGTAATTAACAGAGGTGTCAGAGTAGCAGCTGATCAATTCTAACTTTGTTCAACAAACCTTGGATCGCAATCAATGAGTGCCCAACCTCCATGGAATTTCTCATCATCTGGCAAGAGCAGCTTCATGTAGCTCTGCAGCAGCTGGCTGATCAGTTCCTGGTGGCTCCTCAGGTTCTCCTTGTGCAGGGCTTCATGCTCCTTCTCTTTCGTAAATATGGAGTACAGGTCCTCTGTCACAGGGATACCCTGCATCAAATCTAAATAAACCCCAGAAACAGTTAGAAATGATAGATACATGGCAAGAGTTTGTAAATTCCTTCCAAATGCTGCATTTTAATGATGCTCTTGGTAGTCCGTCTGAAGAGAATGTTAACGGTAACTGCAAACTCAGAAGGTATAACCCTACTTTCAGTGAAAAACAAGGGTTCCTCATGATTTTAAGAGATAATTGCTGCATAAATTTAACTTTCTCTTAAAAAAAAGAAAAAGAGATGTTACAGGCATTTAATGCTAAAATGAAGTTGGGGCAAAGTCTCCAATGAGTCACACTGCATGCACTCCCTCTGAATTGAGTGTTGTGTAAATTCCAAAGTGAGAGAGACTGTTCCTTATAGTGCCCAGCACAGACATGCACCCACTCACAGAGCTTTTAAGCAACAGGAAAAAGAAAGTCAGTCAGAAAGATGAAACCAATATGATTTAATAATCTTTTGTAAATACCACAGCTCAGCTTGGTTGAAACTGTGCTCTTACCTATGACTGCTTGCCTGTAAGCATCCCTGAAACGATTCAGGTAGTATCTGTTTGCAGAGTTCACTCCATCCTTCATCACCCCTGCCAGCTTTCTTTCACCAGTCCTTGTGAAGTCACCCTGTCACACACAACATGCAAATCATGCACACATCAAACTCTGGAGCAGCAGGCTGGGCTCAAAGGATTTGGCATTCTGAAACTCAGAACTGAACAGTGGGACTCAGGAATTATCTTCAAGTAAAGATTTCATATAGAAGTTGAAAATACTAATTTTTTTTTTTTCAAAGAGCATCTTCTGGCACTGACTCTGCAGAGAATCATGTGGTTTTGACAGACTTAGAATTTCAGTAGGAAATTCCAACAGAAAACAAATCTGGACATACGAGCCAGCTACCAGTGAAGCAGGACTTCTAATATATCAATCACTGTGATACTTCAATACCACCAAAAGAAAATTCCCTTTATTTTTTTGGCCTTTAATGTAAAAGGAACACTACTGGAGCAATAGAGAAGACTGAAGCTTACTGAAAAATGGTTTTCATCTCACTGCTTGTGCTACCAGAGCAAGACAAACATAACATTCTGGGGGAAAGCAGCACATCCTCCCAACCTCAGAAACAAAAGGAAGTTTCTAGGCCACAGAAGGCTTAGAATTTGAATAAAAAGCTGTTTTGGTAGTTACACTTCATTAGAGGATTCTATTTTCAGAGACACTCTGAACACTGGCACAGAACACTTCTAAAAGCCACATCAACTCCTATGAAGAATATTTCAAGTGTGTTTTACTTTCAAATTAAAAGAATTACCACAATTAAAACTTATTAATTTAATCCATCAACCTCAACAGTGAGTGGAGAAATCTTCCAGCAGAAGGCCTGAAAATTTAGATCTATAAATTGAGGTCTACACTTCAGATTTACAGTTTAATATACTCAATGAAAACAAGCATGTCAGGTTCGTTTTTTTTTTTTTTTTTTAAATATTAGTGCAATCAACTAATCAAAGCTCAGTAGAGATATGTAAAGAGAGATTTAAGTGTTAAGCATTTTCACCACTGCAATAATGATTTTTCCTATGCCAAATGCAAATACTACTAGAATTAGTTACACACAGCAGATACCACAATTTCTATGACTTTTCAAAGCAGTAGAAGTACAGAGCAAGGGGTTTCATGCTTGATCTTGGTAGACAGAGCGCATTACAGCTAATTAAGAAGACTCTTTAGAAAATATGGCTAATTAATATCACCCTACTACCTACACAGCCCGATCTCCAGAACTTCAGAGTATTTTTTAAGTAACAGCTTAGAGGTACTCTAACCATGATACAAAATAAATGGATGCAATAATTAATGTATCTGTCAATCCCTCAGCTCTGCTGTGCTTTTCCCCAGGCGTGCAGAGAACAGAGAGCAGGTGAAGCGCAGGCAGCGCTCGGCCCTTCCCCGATCCACACCGACATTCCTGCACTGCCGAGCCTCATCCCTCCAGCACAAAACCACACAGAATACTGGGAGAACTTCTGAACATCCCAGGGCTTTCCAATGCACACCAGCCCTGTAACGCAGGGCATTTCTGAGGCTCTCCCTCACCTTCAAGGCTGCCGTGCCCGCGTACTGCCGGCTTATGGCGTCGCCGTTGTTGGCCCACATGATCTGGTAGATCCTGTTGCATTTCACTGGCAGAGGCTGCTCTGGTGGCATCACACCCAGTTTTTTGAGCTGGAATTTGACATGTGTGTTAATTCAGTGCCCAAAGTAAAAGTCATTTTCAGTATCAGAGCTTGATAAAGTAAATAGAAACGCTCGCCAAGCGTTTAATTGGTAGATTTTTTTTTTATGATGGGGGAAAGGAAGCCATTGTGCTGGTTCGTCAGGTTAAATTAATGAATTGGTGGTTTGTTGCCAAACATCATATCACTGGAGGCAGCAGTGACATTAATTATGGATGTTAAGTCAATCATCAAAAAGTTAGCTGAAGGCAAACAAGTTACTGAAGATTCTCAAGATACAGGAAATTTTTCAATAGAGAGCCATCAAAAAAATAGACATCACAATTTTAAAATTAGCAAGTATTCTTAGTATGTCTTCTATTGCAAAAGCATTCATGACCTCCGGGGTCTGAAAACAAAGAAAAATAACTTCTTCTGTTGGTTTATTATTAGTGCTCGCACATTTTGGACAGTTACTGTTTGTCACTGACACTAGAGTAAGATTCTCCCTCTCAGAACACCCAGTCCTTCAGTTTTCCCCAGATAAGCCTCGGGTAATACCAATGTCAGGCTTTGTACACTCACAGAGTGAGTAGATATACATAATTGCAATGCAGTCACTAAATGATAGGGATAACTTGGAATAAACCATAGTAAAACTTCAATTTACAACTGAAACCAAATGCTCAAGCACTCTTTGCAAGTTAGACGAAAATTAACACAAAGCTGCTCATTAACTTTGAAAGCCCTATCAAGTTTTCCAGATGAGAGAAAGCAGGTCCAGTGGCGCAAGGAGGAGAAGTGTGAGGTACATGCAACCCTCAGTCCTTCACTCCATGCCACTGACCCTGCCATGCTCAGGGCATCTCTCAGTCATGAACTGATTCAAGTACTGCAGCTCCAGGATGAGAACGATGCAGCACAGGAAGCTCACACTTCAGCAATGATTAGTGAAGCCTCTTCACAACAATCTGTAACACTCTTGTTTTTGAAAGGATTGCCTTGGAACTCAGGAGTTACCCTGGATAGAAACCCAGGGTTTCAGGGTTCATTCTGAAATAACGACTGTGGGATTGCTAATCCCTCCCCTTGTCCTCAGTACTCCTCTGTCAGTCAGGAGTTCATAACCAAGAGGAATTGCCAGGTACAATGGCCAGATCCATTCACTTCTCACCCTAATGAAGGAACCACTTCATCCTTTCTCCTGCACTTGAACCATAACCAAGTTGGCTCATTTTGGGCTGTGACTGGGGCTTTGATGTTTCAGTTACAGCACATAAAGCCTGCGTTAGGTCTGTAGCAGTACTGTGGCAGTGAAGTCTTCACAAGGGAAGAGAGTCATCACTGAGCTTCAGGAAAGCAAGTGAGGGCCAGAGCAAAGAGGAGAACTAAAGGAAAGTACTCTCAGTGTGCTCGGAAACCCCTCCTCTGTACAGGGAGAGGGATTCCACAGCAGTGGAACAGCCATCAGGGCTATTTACATCATGAATTAATTATTCCTCTACATGCAGAAGGGACAACTAATCTTCCTGCTTGCTGCATCACAGTATTTCACATCAAAGCACCTAAAATAGCATCCAACTGGTTAGATTTTGGTCCTTTAACATTTCCGTGAGAGGCTTGGGGGAAAAGGTGTCTTGTTTCTAAACTCTGTATTCCTACATAACATAAACTGAAATTATTAAATCCATACAAGACAGTCCTCTCCAAGTTGTGGACACTCAGCCCCTTCTGAAGGAGGACAGAAGGAGGCATCACTGTTCTATAACGATTTCAAGTTTTGCATTTGCACATACAATTCCTCTCAGTTTCATAGCTCTTCAAGTATTTTGCACAGATTTTTTCGTAGAGGTCAGTTTAGCGTTTTGCAAACACACAGGTTTCTCTGTGAACAACAATTACGGTGTGAGGCACTCAGTACACAACAGAGCCCCTCAGTTTTACGTGCCTGCTGCTCCATGACCACTCTGGCAATAGCAGCCTGCACAACGTTGGTCCGATCCAGGCAGTCCATGCAGTTAACCCGGAAAATTCCCTCCTGCTTACAGATCACTCCAGCTTGGTCAACCCTTTCAACAGGAAGAGAACAAAAGCACACTGAGACACTTAAAATCCGGTGTAATTCATCAGCTTCTATAAACAGTAGAACATTTTACACGTGGAGAACTATTTATGGTTGCACTCACAACCCAGCCACACTGAATTAACTCCTCTTGTTCCAACTTATCCTCCTCTTTAATCCAGGCTGGATATCAGACATAAATCCTACCGAGGCCACAAACTTGAGATGCAATCAGATGCTGAATTCAACTCATGCATACATAACACAAGCTCTCAAGAGCAGAGGCATTTAATTTCAAGAACAGAGAAGCCAATGATAATGACAGCAATACAGAACAATACGGAGGCTACAGCCACACTTGTTACCCAAATATATGAACTTTAATCAGTTCAAACTAAAGGTCAAACATGTCTGCTTACTGTCAACAGTCAGGCTGCCATTCTAGGGTTTGTGGGTCAAATACAGAGTGTTTCACATTTAATGTGAGTGACCCTGGAAGTGTAAAATGCAGTAAACCTCAGGCAGGAAACAGCACTTGAGAATTTCTGCTGTTACATGGGTAGGATACCAACACTTCAGAAAGAAAAGACTCTGACAAACAAGAGGGACATCAAAAGAGAAATACAAAATATATTGGTTTGGAGAAAAATACAGGCCTCTGAATATCTACTCTTTGTTGGTGTTTTCCTCCACAAATGTTCCCTACTAGTCTAAAAACAGCAAAGTACCTACCAGCACCACTTCATGTCAAGAATAATATCATGAATGGCATCAGTCAGTGTTTGAACATTTTCAAACTTCATTCCTCGGCTGAAACACAGAATTTCACAGAAGTTAGTCTGAACTAGAGCAGTGACTTTACTTAACATCTTTATCTTATTTCTAATGTTAACAAAGATGGTGTTTTGGCTAAATGAGAGAGACAAGCATTCCCTCCTGCAATGAGCTTTAAACAGGAGCCAATATTCAGAACTAGTTTGCAGTTCAGCATCCAAATCCAAGGCAAGAGGTTAAAAGATCATTAAATTCTCAAGACCTTGCATTTTTTAATGCTGTTTCCATTAGGAAGAATAAGTGTGCAGCTATTCAGGCATGTGCAACATTCTGTTCTCATTTTAGTCTCAAGAAAAGCAACTACTGTAGATTTGGAACTGGGATGGTGAGTCCTGCTTTGTCAGAGAAAACCACTTATAGATAACATCACCTCCTCCTCTCCCTACCCCACCTGGTTATTTTTCAGGATCGTTCTCAATTCACTCCTGCTCACAGTGCAGAAACAGTCCAGCTTTTCATAGGAGAAAAGTGAATGAAGGAAAATGGAATTCCTCTAAACAAACTGTTAATTATCCAATCAACCCAGGGTGCCAACAGGCCTACAGAACACTCTGAGGCCAATTCCTGACCTGAGGGGGTTTCCCTTCCCACCACCCCCTCTGACAATATCTACTAATGCCATACTCAGTCAGCCAGCAATGCTCTCCCAGGCCAGCTGCAATCCCTAGATTAAGTTTGGAAGTGAAGATTAAACCAGTTTAGACCCCACACAAATGCAGCCTGCCTGAGGGGAGCAGAAGTACATGGCTGTGACAGATGACATGCTTGGCCATGTGAGCACTCCGGAGCATGGCAGTCATGAAAACAGCAACTATTCACACTGGATTAAGATAAAATCCGTGTATTTCATATTGAAAGAACAGCATCAGGGTCCTGAAAGAACCCATCACGTTTTTATAGAAACAAGGAAGAGAAAGAGAAGTAGAGAATTAAAAGCAAAATGCTACATAGCTTGAAAAAGCAGGTCAGCCACAGCTTCACATTCAAGCATGCTTAAGGAAACTCTTAAAATGTGTGAGAATTAAGCTTTGCCCAGTAAGTAACTGCATGTGCACAGGTCAGGGACACAGCATCACAAACAGCAGTGCTTGGTGACCCAAACTTTAAGTTTTACAGTGCTTTAGTTAAAAAACTATTCTTCTTTGAAAGAATAGTGTTTCATACAGAAGTAGAAATAATAATGAGTTTTCTCCTCCTTTATACTCGCCTTTCATGCCAATAGAAAAGATGCAAAGTGATATTTTTACAAGGTTTCTTACCAGTGCTCATGGAAGTCAAATGAAACATAAGTCAGATTTGCATTGTTGTAGAGAAGAACTTGTTTAAGGTAAGCATCTCCAATAATCTTCTCTCTGCCTGTCTGATCCACCAAGTTAATAATAACCTGTTCAAAAGTTCAATTATTTAACACTCATCATCTGCTACACAACTTGCTTAGATTTACGCCATGCAACAACAAATAGCTCAAGAGTTAAAGATTTGCAGCAATCTCGCAGAAGTTACAATCTTTGATAGATTGTACCAAAGACAAATAAGCTCCAACAGTTCCCTGCCCACGCAAATTTAAACACAGAGGAGCTCTGAATGCATAGGACAGGTACACAGAAATAGTTTTTACACATTTCCATAAGTTATTCCTGGGTTTTACTGTTTATTTATAAGGATAATTGAAAAATCTAAAGTAAAATTCTATTTCTGTACCAATCTTCCAATTGTCAACAAGCTCCTAAAAAAACCCACAACACATCACCAAGAAAAACAACCTGAAAACATTAACCTTCAGCCCCTGCATTTTCATGAGATTACTATTCTGTCATGTAGCACTCACCTGCTTTTTGTAATTTTTCAGCTGTTCTTCAAAGTGTGCACGAAAACAGGCCACGGTTTCATTTTCACCTACAAGGCAGAGCAGTGTTAGACAGAAACAGCCAGTTCAGCAGTAAGTCCTGTTTGATGTATTAAATCATGCCCAAATTTGTACTCTAAAAAAACCAAGATACCTTAGCTTAAAGATAATACCATCGCACAAAATTACATTTAAATTGTAAAGGTAATTTGCTCAGCTTCAACATTGCTGTTACAATCTAGTGTACAGCAAACACGTTCTTGAATTTTGCTGCGTTTTGCTTTTTGTGCAGAAGAGATGGGACAAAAATTTAACTTTTAATAAGCCTGTTTAATCCTTCTACATATGCACCACATCCACATAAACATCTCTTCCAAAAGAAGAGTTCCAGGGGATCCTGATTTTTAGGTTTTTCACCCAAATACTCACTCTTGTCCAGCCGGGGCCGGGGGTTATATCTGTATCCAACCTGGCTCCAGAAAACAGGCACAGAGCCTCGTGTTTGGATATAGGAAAGGGTGTGATTATGGACGTGGATCAGTTGCTCTGTCTCAACATAATTTGCCACGTTTCCATTTTTATCAACACCTCTCCGTTTATACCGCATTCCTGGGGGAATGAGAATGGTCAAGCCATATTTAAGTATTTGCATTAAACATTAATAATTTATGTTGCTGTTTTTGACAATGTTAATCCAAGACAGCAGTTCTAGCCCAAATCCATGATCAACAGTACAAGTCACTCCTATCCCAGTTTATCCCTCAAAAGTTACTCTGACTACATGGATAATGTTTATTTACTGATACACTATGAGCAGCAGAACGTAAGCTGACAGGACACGGCAGTTTAAAGTCACAAATAGCTCTGGTCCATCTTAAAAGACACATTTCTCCTGGTTCTGTCACATTTAGCAGAAAGTTTTATTTCAGCGCTCAGTGTTTTCCATGAACCTAAAGGCCACTTGTACTGACAGAGGCTCCACTTCTCCCAGTGACCCCACAAGCAACCCAAGAGGTTTTGCATGTTCCACAGAACAGAAGCCTTCCCCTCCTTGTTTTAACTTGTGTACCTAATTCTGCACATTAAGAAGAGATAATGCTCCTCTGAGTGCAGTTTTAGGCCTACCCAGCTCTGGACTGCTCATTAAACAGAAATGTGTTTGCATATCCTTGACTCAAAGGAGAGTAGATCCCTATTTCAGAAAGGATGCAGTGATAGCAAAGGAAAGGAAAGGAGGAATAAGAGAGTTGGAAAAATATTCCAAGGTCATGGAAATTCAGTTCCAAGACCTGAAGTAGCACAGAACCTAACTTTTGAGCTGAACCTTGACAGCACAGAAGGGAAGAGGTTAAAAACAGGGAAGGGAAGGGAACGGAATGTAAAATACCTATAATAGGGACCTCTATAGAGAAATTGTCAGAGCAGCATTACAGCCTTTAATCAGACAGGGAGAAAATTCTACACAGTTTATGCTCTGGACTAGAAATCAGATGAGCAAAGTGATATTAATAGTAAGAAGGAATCAATATGAAATTTTCCCTCAAGAATTCAGCGGCTGTATCTGTGTAACAATTTAGTATGAAAAAGGCAGACTACCAACTAGGTACTACTCTGAAACCCTCAAGTATTTACTCCAAGTTGTTCTGACTAGCCATTTTCCTTGGAACTGAATTAAATGCATCCAAGTGAGCTGTGGTACAAAGGTACAGTCCTATAGCAGGGTAAGCTCAACAGTTTGGTTTTTTTTTCTGCGTTTTTTGATATGTTCAAAACCCAACTGTGTAAGAAAGGAGCTGGAGACGTTGGAGAGTGTCTCCATAAAAATCAGACAGACTGAAAGGCCTGGAGTTGAATAGGATTTATTAAGCTGTCAAGTGATTCAATCTTTCTTTCTGAGATCCCAAGGGCAGGGAATAATTTCTGTTTGTCTTGCTCCTCTAAGTCAAATAAGGTACAAGACCAAAGCATGGTCACATTTCACACCTTGCCCCTCAGGAACATCTCCTGGGACACAGCCATGCACACACGTGGCTTTTCAAGCCTCTTCAGCTGCTGCCAAAGCCCTCAAAGGGCTTTGAAAATTTAACTCCCATCCAAGCCTACTGGAAATCTATCAGCAGAGAGTTACCAGCAAGGGAGATCTCTGCAAAGATGGAACTCTGCCTCAGCAATGAGACCTGCAAGGATGCACTCAGCGCTCCAGAGCAGACCAGAGCAGCTCAGCCAGCCGGCACCCCAAGTGACGGCTGCACAGGGCTGTACAGCTTCCCTCTCCCCGCTCCCAGCGGGGAACGCTGCAGTGCAGCCCCCGGCAGGGCTGCCCATCTGCTGAGCAGCCCAGCACCAGGCAGATTTTCCAAAGCCCCCCTCCGCAGGGCTCAGGAAGCCCCCAGCAGCCCGGGCTGTGTTTGCCTACCAGCTCTGTGCCGGCTCCGGCGGGAGATCAGCGCCACCAGGAACGTTGGCTGAACATCATCCACACAGGAGGACTCCTGAGGAGGAGTTTCAGGACTGCTCTTATCATCATCGGAAGAGTCACTATAGTTTACTACAAGTTCTTCAATTTGCACAAATCCTTGAATGATGGGGATAATCCAGAAGTCCACTTCAGCATTCTGGAGGTTACAAAAAACATTTACTTTCCTGTTTGTCTTGCTACTCTAAGTCAATGTTGGTCCAACATTACCTATATTTATTATATTACCTATAATTATTTCTGCTATTTCTCTTATAAAACAGATGCTTCACATGCTTTTTGTGCTTTGATTTTTGCCATATCCTTATTTCTGTAAGAGATACCAGCATTTTTCCTCCATCAGTCACAGGGCTTTTAAATCAAGAGGAAGAAAGAAAGCAACTTTTTGACCTAGTTTCTGCTTTAAGGCAGTCTTAAAACCTCTGTGTGGACATATACTGTATCACATTTATATAAGAAAGAAGCGGTTTGCTTGTTCTCAGCAACACATAACAGTATAAAGTTCCATATGGGCTAATTTAGTCCTCAAGACAACTGCTTCATGGCTCTGCACTTAAAACATTGATTTCTTAAACAGAATTGAGGTCCAAATTCCCCACTAACTCAAGGTTATCCATTTATATCTTATAACATGGAAAATACAACTCATTAAGCTCCTGCATTACATACAACTTTTCACAGAGGACATAGGTTTACCCTGCTGTGACTCCATAACCTCTTGTTTATATGTAATTATCAAGGAAAGAGAAGCAGGGCATAAGGCAAGATGTCTGCTGTCATCCCTAAAGAAAATTAGACTTGTCCTAAACTGGCATACAGAAGTTAGCAACTTAGTCCTTGACCTACGAGGTTAATGTAAAACGATGGAAGGTAATCTATTGAAGAAAGAGTGGTGGTTTGCTGCTTCTTTATGTGCACATTAGCCAGGAAAATGTTTTATTAACTCCGAACAGATGCTCAGAACAACTTGTGCTACACTGATCAGCTGCTGTGCTCAAGGAGATAAAACACTGT
This sequence comes from Donacobius atricapilla, assembly GCA_013397315.1. Classification (NCBI taxonomy): domain Eukaryota; kingdom Metazoa; phylum Chordata; class Aves; order Passeriformes; family Mimidae; genus Donacobius; species Donacobius atricapilla. The sequence continues at coordinate 996,648 of WBMY01007802.1, forward strand.
CCTCCACTATGGAGGACCAGAGTCTTATCTCAGGGAAACTTTGGAATTCAGAGGTTTTTTCTTTTCTGGCTCCTCCCTACTATCGAGTTCAGCTCTGTTCAGGGATTATCCATTTCACAAAAAATACAACTCAAATTTACCTTCAGAAATCAGCACAAACATATCACACCAAGTTATTCTACCCTGCTTTATTGTAGTAAATGTTTTAACTCAGCTGAAGTTCCCTCCTTTGCAAGGATCACAGGCTGGCTGGGGGAAGAAGGCAGCGCCAGCTGCTCAGCCACAGAAGGCACAGCCCTGGTCCTGACCTGTCTGCCAAGCAGGTTTGTAATCAAACACCTACGAGGCCTTAAGCAAACATTTCAACTAAAAAGAGCTAAAGAATGGTTCTCATAATACACGTTAGAAACAAGACTTACCTCAATGCTGATGAGATCTTCAATCATGTGCTTGTTCCAGAAGAATCTGTCATCCACCTGTTCAGAAGACAAAAGGGCAGTTTTTGCAGTGGTACAAGTTAGGTTTGGCAATATCTGTGGGAAGAACACCCGTGTCCCCCAGTTTATTCACTACACTGTACAGACAAGTCCCTGCCTTTAATAAAACACCTCAGTTCAGGCCATGCTGCTGCACACTTTTGTTTCCTTGCACCTGAGCTGGTCACAGGACAAGGGGCTCAGCTGCTGTAAAATGTGACCAGCCAGGTTTGGACCACGACCATTACAGGACAGCTGATCCCCCAGGTGGAAGGAACAAAGACAAAGCACTCACTTTTCGCCACAGGGGAAGGTTGGTTTTCTCACACGCGCTCTGCCTCTGCACAGAATTTGTCAGGTCATAGCTCAGGCTGTAGTAAAAGGAGTCTGAATCCATGAACATCTTGAACAACTCCTCCAATAATCTCTTCTCCAGCCTCTCTTTCTCTTTGCTTTCTCTAATCTGAGAGGAAAAAAAATGGCTCTCATGTCTTTCTCTGCGTGTGAAAAAGATTCCAGTCATATTTTCCATCTCTAACCTTGGAGGACAAACACTTTCCCAGTGATGAGCAGGACCTTAAAATTCCCAGCAGAGATAAACACAAGAGATAGCAGCCACAGAAACAATTCTAATTATAGTAACTCTTGTTTTGACTTCCTAATCCAAGCCATTATTGTGTTAAAAGCAGTTAGATGAGATTGGATGGTGTCCTCTGAGGAACCAGGCACCAAATTTTGTGTCCAATTCTGTATTATAAGAGATACTTATGCAAAGCAATTTCTGGAAGTTTAGAACCTCACTAGAAGCTAATCCTGGTAAAAAAAAGAACTCTATTAGCAATTCTGCCAAAATTATGTCATTATAAAATGAAAAAAAATCACAGAAGAGCCGCAGCTAAATAATCAAAAAAATTAAACTGGGCATCAAGACAGTAGTTCCACATTTTTCAGTTTTTTTAAGGTCTTTGTATTCAATTTGATCATCTGTCAAAACCATTGAATTATAAACTCAACATTTTGGAACAAAAAAAAAAAACAGTAGAAAACTTTACCTTCTTTTTATTTGGAGCAGACACATTAGATTTAATTTGAGTAAGAGTCTTCAGCAGAAATTTTGTGTCATCTGGGGACTGTGTTATCTTCTCTGGCTTGTTTATCCCAAAATGGTGCTTTTTACAAAGCTAAAATAATGACATTAAAGCCGACATTTAAATACTATTTTAAAAGTTCAAAGAAAACTGAAAGTCAACAAAAGCAAGATTTTGATGTCCACATACCTAGGGGAGACACTGAAATAGAGGGGGAACATGCAGGTTTCCATCTATAGCCTAATTCTCACTCTTCTATGAAAGGCATTTTCTCCTGAGATTGTGAGAATCTCTGCCTCAATTTGACATAACTTGAGTACCCAGACCCACTCCAACATCCGCCTAAATTAAATTAGCACTACTCATTTTTATCTTTGTTCCTTTATCCATTCTTTTTGGGGGGAAAAAATGCAACATTTTAAGTAAGGATTTCCCTTCAAGCCAAGTTAGAGAATTAAGATTCCAAGATGGGATGAAAGCAAGAGAATCCATTAAAAAATATATTTTCTCCTGGTTCAGTAAAACTTATTCTTGTGTGGTATTCCCAAGGATCTTTATGAAATTTAGGTATGACTTCGTTGCAATTTCCCTCCCCAGCATAACCTGTGATTTCTTTTTAAAAAAATACTTTTTATCAAAAATCAATATTTAAAAAAGCACAAAATATTCAAGATGTTTGCTCACACCAGGAAAAAGAGATGAGAGGCATTTGACTTTTATTTCACTGAAGCAGGAGGGAGAAAGTCAGAGTTCTTTGAGGATGGCCGTACCTCCAATTCCAGATCCTGAGGTTCTGTCTCAGAAAGTGGAATCACTGCAATCTTTGTTATTTTGCAAACCTCATGATCTCCTGGAAGTTTGCCAATCAATGCTTTCTGACGAATTAAAAGCAGCCACCATGGTAAATCTGGGAAAAAAAGAGATTAGTAGATGCTTTCATTTGTCCTGTCAGGAATTTATTTTGATTAGTGTGCCAGAAACCATTTGACTAGAAGCATCCAGTGACTGATGATTTGTTATTGTTGTGTTTTGTTATTACACATTGCAATAAAATAAAATAAAGCTAAGGAAAAAAAACTCTTAAAAATATTTATTCAGTCTCTAATATAATAAGGAGATAAACTATTTCACAGACTTATATTAAAGTTACCCCTGCTTCACCTACAGCAATTAACAATCTCTAGGATGATGCACATTCCCTAATGGCAGCACAATCTGAGAACAGCTGGAGCTCAGACAACAAGTTAAAAATTTCCCTTTGTACCTCTTGTCACGTATCAAACAGCAAACAAGACAGACACGGGTAACACCTGATTACAAGATTCCCGAGTGAAGAAATCTGAGGAGCAAACATGGAAAGCAGTTTAAAAGGTGTTTAAAAGCTCGTGGCATCATTCCTGAAGAGCATAAAGTGATGGGGAAATTCGAGAGATAAAGATGACTGAAGATGCAGGTGGCAGGTGCATTCCATGCACACATCCAGCCTACAGCACTTGCAGCGACAGCACCCACACTTCAGTGAGAAGGGAAACAGAGCAGAAATTCCCACCGACTGCCTGGACATTCCCAGATTCCAATCCCTTGGCTAGAGCAGGAGCTGTAAGCTGGGCTTTTAGGAGCCAAAAGCAAAGTGCTGTTAAGGGAGATGGAAAAGGCTGAGCAAGTCCTAGAGACAAACACACTCTCACTACTTCTCCCAGCTGAGAAGCAGCCAACTGAGTTCAGCTGAAAAGGTGATATAAAGACATAAAAAGCCTGCTGTGATAGACTTAAATATGCTCCCACACTTGTGATGGCAGAATGTGTCGTGTATTATGCCTCTGAGTACGATATACAGCCTTTGAAAAGCCTAACTAGCAGCTCTAGAGCAAATACAAACTCTGTTCTCCTTGCTCAGTAAATTCTAAACAGTATTTTATCCTCTGAATGCTTAAGAAAAACACAGAAAACCCCAGCAGTTTCTTTTATCTAAAGAACAGGAATAGTCATTGCCAACAGACAACTGTGTGCTGCGACATTCCACTCCTCCCTTTGATTCTGCATTACAGCCTTTAAAAAAAAGAGATATTTATGTTGGGTATTAAGAAGCCTTTAAAAAATTTAGATCCTCCTAACTACAGACCTGCTGTGAGAGCCAGAGGGTGCCTCCCAGACAGGCAGGAGGGGAAGGGGAACAAAGACACGCAGCACTTCTCACATGGTCCTGTAAAAGGGAGTCCTGAACACGGCAGCAGAATCCTGATCTCTGCAGGATCAGAGACACCTCAGGTCAGGAGGGATCTCAGGGTGTCACCCTGACCCAGCAGAGCCAGCCCTGAGGCTGCAGCAGGTTACTCCAAGCTGTCACACCAGCACCACCTCCTAAAACTGGGCAAAGGATACCGAATCAGGAGAGGAGAGTGACAGCAAATGCCATTTAGTGATCCTCGGCGACCAGCAGGCGCTGGAGCAGCTCTTCTGTGCAGGTGTAGGGAACATACCCTGGAAAGCAGCTGCCTGTGCCCTCAGCATCCCGCCCAGCAGCCGGGGGGAAAAGGAAACAACAGATTTTATGCAACAGCGAGAAGACCAATGAACAGGTTAAAAAAAATCCTTTTGCAAAGGAGGAACTGAAATACTGCCAAACCCAGCAGCAATACATAAAGATGCCTATCAGTTCATCTGAAAAGGTCAGCCCTTTCTGTGTTGGTTTCTAGTAGGCAAACCCAGCAGTCTCTGAAAAGCCAGGGCAATCCAAGCTTTTACAACGGGGCACCCGGGCAGATATTCCTGCTGGGCAGTCCTGTAATCCCATCTATTCCCACCTGCAGCAGGCTGGCCACACAATTTACCCCTAGGAGATCACCAATGTATGTCAACAAACAAAACAGACACTCTTCTAAGAAAGGTAACCATCTAGAGCTCCAGTGAATTAATCAGTACGGTTCTATTGGAGATCAGTACAAGGTAAAGGCATTTCTGAGCAAATACGCCACAGTTAAAAACTGGGAAAGGAAAAATCTCTGCCCAGTCTTCCCCCTTACCTACATTAACAAACCCTGGTAGCTGTAAACGAGAACTTAAGAGCTTAATACGGACGAGTGAGTTGAGTATCCTTTTGTCATTTTTAAAAATGCACTGAAATGTCATCTTGGTGTAGATTGCAAAACTCTTTGTATTATAGCCAGAGCCACAGAACATTGAAAGAAAACAGGAATTCCCAGGCAGATCAAAAGTAAACAGTCAGGAAGCAATTATGCAGATAAAGTTTGCCCTGAAGTAAAAGCTTCAACAATAGCCATAAAAGCAGTAGATTACAATAGCCAGCAATATCTAAATAACTGAATCCCTAAATATAGAGCATGTGCTTCTGCAGTCAGAAGGAAAAAAGCAGCTCCACAGATGAGTTACTGCCTGCTCAGAGTGTGAGGCATGGTGTGCACTGCAGAGCAGGACAGCTGCACGCCACTCCAGGAAAGTGCACGTTTCAAGCCATCTCTCAGCATATAATGCTCATTTTTAGTGTTTTATGAACTATGGCAGAGCAGATGGCAACAACTAGTTTGAAGTATTGCATCCAAGGGAAGCTATTACCTCTCATTCCTCACTAAAATGGAAATTTACTCCTCTGTTGTTTCAACACTGTCAGCACAACACTGCTGTTTTTCTCTAACACTTCCCCAACAATCTAGCATTTACTTTCCCCCAAATGCTTTTGCAGTTACTTTTCATCAACTGTACATGAGTTTACTGCAAATGCTGTTTTCTGCAAGTATTTTGATTTTAGCCAAGACATTCTATGCTATTAATTTCATACTTCTTGTTACTTGAACAATTTAAAAATTGGCTGCATGCAAAAAGAATGCTTCGGGTTGTTGACTGTACGAAGTTCAGTTATATCTCAATGAAGAGATTTCAGATGCTGAACAGCCAGTAGTTTCTATCAAGATTCAGGGGCATGCTAACAAAAAAAAAGCTGGGGATAAGGAAGGAAGAACTCCATTTCCTTCCTGTTTGCAGTGTCTGTGGACTCTTGCCAGCAGCATTTAACCTGGGTCTTAATTAACCAGCACTGGAAGAACACTCCAAATGAATCCAAGTACAAGGGTGTGCTTTGACCAAGAAACAGAGGAACCTGTGGCAGAAATGATTGTGTTAAGTGGCAGTTGCTGGAGCTGGTTAAGAAATCCAGCTTTGGTTATAGTCAGATATACTGGACAACAAAAATAAATTCTATAAAGGAGATATTTTATGTAAGAGATGTGTTTGCCTGTACATGGGAAGATTATGTAAAGACAATTTTAATTGTGTATCACTTACCAAGAAAATGTGCAATGATCTGCCACAGTAACATCTCCACAATACATCCTAAAACCCTTTTCCTTTTATTCCCATTGTTACTCTGCATTTTCTTACAAGTTGCTTTGGGATGGGCCAGAAAATGGTAAGCAATTATATTCTTACATTCTGACATTCAACCAACGTTTTATTGTTTGGGTTTGAGTTCCCCGCACACACAAAAAAATAAAGTATCTGAATGTTTAAGAAAATTCATTTTGGGGAAGAACAAAATATTGCTTTACATAGATTTTAATCTCCAATGTGAGCAAAGGGTTATGTTCAGAGGTACAACTGGCCCTCTCATGTCAAAAATTCCTTGAAGAATTAAAAAATAAACCATGTAATATTGGCTAGCCGGTTTCTATGAGACAGCTTCCCTGTCACAGCAGCTTTCCTACAAATTCTCCTGTATGAGGCAAGCAATAAAACCAGCAAGATTAAGAGTAAATTAAACCCTATCCCTAGTTACAGCTCATTGGCAAGGGTTTTCCAATGCTAAATTACAGACAGCCCGTGACTGATTACAGGGACATTTCAAGGTCATCCTAGACAACTCCAGCATTCTTGCAATAAGCAAATCTTTCAAGAACACATGAGGATCTATGTCCAAGACATTCAAGTGCACACAGGCTTTGTGACAGCTCTGGGGCTCACTGGTAGCAACTCCAACACTTAAAAAGGCATTTAAAGTTTCAAGCACTTGTGTGTACTAAGGATTTTTAAAACCTCTTTTCAACAATAGCTGGTAACAAGGCTCTGAGCAGGACAACTTCACCAAGTGAGCTTCAAATTAAGTTTTGTGATGCTCATACCCCGGGGACAGAGGAGAAGAAATCAGAGCAGCAAGTCCTGCTGCTGCAGGTCAGGCACCTCACCCAGCTCCGGCAGCACAGGTCTCCTACCGAGTCTGGACAGAACAGTCCGGCTGTGTTAAATATTTATACAACTTCTGCTGATAAAGTTTCCAGGTGACAAAGATTGATACAAGAATAAGTAATGAAGACAGGCTACTGTTACAGACTGCTAGATGATTCAGCCTGAGGATAACACCGAGTGACACTTGAGTATGATCAAGTTCATTGAAAACAGCAGGTTGGAGGGGACCTATGTGAGACACCTCAGTCAGCCCTCTCGTTGTGACTACAGCCTGATGGATGACACTCAGCAGGAAATGGCAGCAAATTCGAGGAGTTCTCAAAAGAACAGTAAGGATAAACAGTGGGAGGTTCCCTTTCTTCAGACATTTAATAGTAGAAAACAAAATACCATTTATAGGACAGCTGCATCACTGGATACCAGAATATCTACAACAAAAAGAAAGGATGAAGAGTTTGTGATGGTGTCATCTGAACAAGGCAGAGACAAAAGGAAACAGCTCCACTGACCTAAGCAGCAACTGAGTGGAATGCCTGGATGAGCTTAATTGATTCAGGAGCTCTATAGGACACATGGAAAGAAGAGATATCAGGCTTATTACCTGATAATCTTAATTTACCTGACAACAGCAAGCTGACACCTGTTGAAGTGTCACACTCTGGGGTAGGTTTCAACTCGGATTTCATAAGCAGAGGAAGCAGCTCACAATAAACACACACGCAAAGATCTTCAGTTGCCACAACATGCTAAAAAACCTTCCAGAAAGCATCTGAGGTCTCCCCTTTCAAAGGCTTTTATAACTAGATTCCCTGGAGAGAAGGGGGGAAGGCTTTTGTGTACCTAAGGGCCTGGTTTTAAAACAAAACACCACACCCCACACAAACACAAAAAACACGTGTCAAAACCAGTCACTGAGCGTTTTCCCACAGCAGAAAAATGTCATTACTGGAGTTTAGCCATCATTCATCACAGACAGCACATGCTGACCAGCACAGACAACCTGGATGAAGAGAAGAGAAGGTGAGATGGCAGAGTCTGAACCACTTCGTATCACCAGATCTGAAAAAGGATGGCTGAATAAACCTGGAGAATGAGCACAGACAAAAATATCAGGTGAAGTCAAAGAAGAGGAAGTGAAGAACTAGAAGAAGGACATGATCATGAACTTCATGGAGAATTGAACTCTGAATTATTACTCCCAGAAACAGGGCCAGAGCTCACAGTACCTATGGAGCCATGATAATTCCTAGGACTTATCTGCCCTACACTCATGCCAGGGTGTCCCAGCCCCTGTCCTCCATCCCATTATTGCCACGCTGAGCAATCTGTTTCTATTCAAGGGACCAGAAACATCAGATGCATTTCAGCACTTAATCCATCCGGCCCTCCTGGAACACACTTGAAACTTTACCTGTATTGATCATATTGCCAGGCACCACTTTAAATGCAGGGTGTAGACACTCACAAAAACAAAGGCACGCAGAAGGGTTTATGGCTACCCTTCCTACCTGCCAGCAAACAGACACACGGAGTTCTACAGGCAGGGGTAGCTCTTCCTGGACAAAGCTGGTCTATATCAAAATAAATACTTACTATGTCTACAGGAATTTGCAGTTGATAAAGTAAAAGCAGTACCGAGTTTATTTTACAAGAAAACATTACTACTATCAGTTAGAGACAAGCTTATCATTAAAATAACAATGAATTCTACACCTCCTTCAATTTTATAGCTCTGTCATTTAACTTCAAACAAGTTTAAGTGTTCCTTTTGCTTTCAAATATTCCTCTACCAAGGCTGCAATTATTCTTCAGGTTTTCATGTAGCATTGGGAATTCAGGCCTTGTACTTTTGTGAAAGCTTCCTTTATTAGTTTTTGCACCGTAGTATAGGAGAACAACAGGAATCTCCTAGAAATGATTATTCCAAAAGGTTTCAGAATTTTATAAATCTCACAGGGAGATTCAAACAGAACTTCAAATACAGGTCTCTACTATTTGTGAATGCAGTTGTCCATTTTTACAAGACAGTGCCAAATCACAACATATACATCACTGGAGAGCAGAGTGAATTTGCATGTGCAGCTATAACATAATCACCTTAACAAATCCATTTGGGGTGTATTCCTCCACAGCAAAGAATACCACATCCTTCCACGGGAGTTATGCAGTATTATTTCTAACAGCACAGAACTTCAGCAGCAAACAAATAAAAAAACCACCAGAAGAGAACAAAGCACATACCTGTATGGAGCTGGACTTTACCAATGACTCCCTCTACCAGGCCCAGGCAAATCGGGTTCCAAGCCAAAAGAAGATCAGTGGCTGCAAAAAAGAACAAAGCTCATGTTTGTAAACAGCAAACCAAACAGGACAATTAATCCAGTGATTGACCCCCTCTCCACTTTCCCCACTTTAGAAGGTAGAAAATGTACAATAATTCCAGCAATAATAAGACAATGCACATGTCCATTTTTGCTTGCTATCAAGTAGCTATGAAAAAAGAGACTAAACTTCCAACAAAAGCCCTACCACAGCTATTTTCCAGATTTTTGAGGGGGGTGGGGGAAGTAGCTTTATGCAGCAGTAATGGAATTTAATTTAGGCTTAATTCTTCTCATATCCCCTGGAATTTTTGAGGTAAGCAAAATTTTACATGGCTGTAGTGAAACTGAATAGAGGTCACAGAGTTAACAACACAGCTTCAAAACCCAGCAGATGTTGCCTTTCACCCCCAGCTCCCTCCCATTTGTATCCAATTACTATTACTTTCACATCCTCTTTCTATAAACATGCACACACAGACACTTCCTCTTTTGTTAAAACACTCTCCACAAGTACATGGAATATCAAAGCACACACAGTTAAGGTTTAGGTTTCTAGTTCTTCTACTCTTAATAAATTCCAGTGAACCACGTAGGAAGTAGAAGAGAAAGCAGGAAGAAAATGAGTTTCTAATTGTGGTGCAGTACCTGTTCAAGGATTTGAGAGTGGGGGAAAGAATGAAATTCCTAATTCAAATCTTTAAAGTGAAAACAAATGCTTAAAAGCAAGCATCTGGGTAGGAGAGAAAAATCTCAAAGGAGAATAGGTTTTTTCTATACCATGAAGGACAAGCTTGTTATTATTTACCAAAACACACTTATTCCAAGGTAAAAGAGTTTCTCCAGTTTTAGCATCCAGTTAAATTGGATATCTTAACTATTGGTGTAAGTAGATGAATATTTGAAAGAAGAAGCTCACAAAATAGTACACATCATCTAAATAAACACTACCTACATACTTTTGTTTCTTCTTATAAATCTGCGGTGTGCAGGCAACTGATAGTATGATCTTACTTTTTACACACTTGTTTTAAAACACTGACTCCTCCTCGAAATATTTGTAATTGAGGCCTCGATATTCCAAGAACACACACTGCTTTCCCAGCTTCCAGCATACCATTTAATAGTACTAGATTCGGCTAATTTCCTCATTACATACGAGCATTTCCATGGGCTGCAATAGAAACAGTTGCAGTCGGGGTAGATCTGGAATGAACTCATTAAATGGGATTGATCACAGGTGCCTGGACACAGACAAGCAAGAACTAAAAGCCCACAGCAGCAGAATTTAAAGCAATGTTTGCAGCAGCATGCTGGGCTGCAATTAATGTAACCACACGGGACCAAATTCCTGTTTGTTCCTTTCTCCAGCGGGTGACCTGAGCTGCACAGAACCCTGCGTGAATCATGCCAGGATAAAATGAACTTCCTGAGGAGACTAACACAGAACTCTGTGAGAATCATGCCAGGATAAAATGAACTTCCTGAGGAGACTAACACAGAACTCTGTGAGAATCATGCCAGGATAAAATGAACTTCTTGAGGAGACTAACACAGCTGAGCATCAGGAAATCAGTGACAGTGGATATGACAGGCTGAAGGGTTTGATGTGCCTCAATCCCTGCTGAAGTTCCTGAACACATCTTGCATCCTCCTGACAGATTTGTGCTCGTACAAAACATGTCCTAGAACAGCGTGAGCCCGGTTTCACTCCAAATAACACACAGCAGCGCCTTTGTGCTGAGTGGGAAACCTGCACTACCAAGCAAAGAGGAATGCGGGCAGCCTTCCTCACTCCCAAACCTTCCACCTTCCCAGTTCACCCACACAATCCCAGTTTTTTCTTCACCCTGGGACTCGTCTAGAGCTGCTTTGTCTCACACTTCATCTACTTCCTGCTATCTCTGTAATTAGCTTTAAATTCCTATTTCCACCATGATAGCTAAAAGCCAGCCCGAGATATCAAGCAGCAAGCAAAGCCAGGCACGGGAGGAATTTAAAGAACCAAATCAGTGAAGGTTAACCATGGCTACAAGCCCAGTAATCCAGCAGACATTCTATATGTCTTTCTAAAACTGATTTCCTGCTGTGACAAGATATTAGCGAGAAAACCTCACTTGCTATCCAGAGCTTTCCTGTAGGAGTTTACAAGAAATTAAAGAATGAAGAAACAATTTTTTTTTTTAATTAGAGGGATAAGAAAACAACATTTTAGACCTGCCTGCAAAAGGACATAAGAAAACTGGTGTTGGGGACTGCACAGACAAGTAGATTTTACACAGTTGTTCTATTACTCTTGCAGGTTCCTGACAGAGGCAGCACCAGACAATCCAAGCCTTCCACAGGAATCCTACGACCTCAGCAGCAGAGACAGTGAGAAATGGCTCTAAACTTTAAGTACAGACACGCTTTGGAAAAGAAGAGAATGTACTTGGAATCAAATGCATATTCCACTTTCAGAGTTTAAGGGCAGCAAATATGGATCCAGCAGCTGGCTCTTAGATAAGTGTGATTATCAAGCTACTAATGGTAAAGGCTGACTGCTTGAAAAAAATTTCCATGGGGAAAGCGGGGTATAGGAAGGAAAAAAAAACAAACATATTTGGCAATATATAAGGGGATTACCATGTTTTTTTCAGTGTCCACGAAAACCTAGATGCAAAGAAGTCTCACAGGAGAAATGTTTGTAAGCTGTGAAAAAATGCCACCGGTGGAATCACACTGACTTCCTTTTGGTGACAGTGCCACAAAATCTGTTTTTACACTATTTCTAGAGAACTTTCTATAGGAAAGTATGTGTGACAGCACAGAAGCAAGCCAGTTTTTTAAACTAAATAAATCAAATCTGGTTCCAACCTGATCAGAACTTTGTTACAGGTTAGAATTCAGTTTCCCGTGTGACAGCCATATCTCAGCTCAGAGCCAACACCCAACCATGCTGAATAAATATCACTACAGTAAATACCAATATGAACCTCTTGCTCCTGATGAATACACTCTGGAAATAAGAGATGGATGAACCAAACAAAATAAAGGTTTAAATATAATTTCCCCATCCATCCCCCAAGATGGGCTTTCATGCACTCCTATTTATTCTGTATAGGAGGAAGCTGTCTCCAGCTTTTGTCTAACACTAAAATTGATCAGAAATGTTCCCTTGCAGCCATTTGGTAAAACTGGCAGCAGCAATCCCCAGTCACCATCCTGTATCTTTGAAAATTATAACCACTCTATATTTAAAATAATTACATAAGCAAAGATTCAGAGATCCAAAAATGTTAACTGCAAGCCTGCAGGATATAAGTATTTAAGTGTATTATATTTTACAGAATTAAGAGGCAGCCTAAGATGGCAGACAGTGATAAGTGCTACAGAAGGTATCCACATCCTTTTGAAGTCATAAAAAGAAAATAACCATACAAAACTAAACTGATAATCCTCAGTTAAAAGTTTTCAGATAGCTTAAATGAGACCTGGCCACATTTCTGACTGCTGAATGCTGAAAGAACTCAGGACAATGTTGATTCTTTTTTCTTTTTTAAAGAAATGCCTATCAGTAAGAATTAACCACCACAAGGCTCTATCAAAGGAAACTCTGAACTTTCCTTACAGACAAAACAATGTTTTGAGACATAATGTGAAATACAATCTATCAATCGTTACTCTTGTTTCCCCACATGAACTTAACTTCCTATAAATGTCATCCTAGTCCTCTTTTGAATCTCACAGAGTCAGGAATAAAGATTTATCAACTTCAAACTGCAACACAATGATGTTGAAACAAACTTCTTACAGTACTGTGCTGATGATGAAAGAGCAGTGTCAGGTCAGTAACTGCAGAAAGCCAGAAGCTGTGTCCAGAAAGAATCACTGTGAGCAGCGAGGTGAGTCCCATGGAAGATCTTCCCTGACTTGAGGAATTCTCTGCTGTCCTCAGTGTGTTTCAATTTGAGAGAACTGCCAGTGTTTGACAGGCCTTAACACTCTGATGTACACACTTGCTCACCACTTCCATCCTGAAGTACAAAATTGCTCATTCCTTCTCTTATCCTACTAAATAAATTCAAGCTACTGAAACAAATGTTGAGTTTTTTTGCCGATTCCTGTCAGAGATGAATGACCACTGCACTGCATTTACCATTCACAGCGATTGTATCAGCATTCAGTTGCCACACAACAGAACCTCTGTCACAAATTCAGAACAAAACCAGCTTTGATGTGCTTGACTTCCAGCACCACCCTCAAAGCTCACCAGCAGCGATGCAGAGCCGTGCAACACCAGATAAACTCTCTTTAATTCTCTGTGTTTACACAAACATAACCCTGATAAAGGTGATACAAAAGCAACTTGGAAGAGCATCAAACCCCAAAACTGCTTTCTGGCTCTTTCTGCCGTCTACCACCAGCTGAGTTGTTCCAAGGTCAGGCACAAGCTCTGATAAGAAAACAAACCACTGCTTTGGGATAAACCAGCACAGAATGGCCGGAGGCAAGGCTGGAGAGGCAGAAGAAAAAAAAAAGATTTAATTTGTTACCATTTGAATCGGGCCCACACTGCTGAGCTGCTGCCTGGTTCAGTCCCTTGAGTAGCTGTAATTATTTCTCTTCCAATCTTGCTGTAGCGCAGAGGGCATACACACATCTCCTACCTCCCTCGTAGTTTGCATCTGGGAATAAACCTACAATGAGCCAGAAAGTGTTTCCTGACAGTGTAACATAAAACATACACATCATCACTGACCTTCCTCCTGGTTCTGCCTAAGAGTATAAGCATGGGCATTAACGTGTCAGTTCTCAAAAAGTCTTCCTGGAGTCTGACAGAGCACGAATTCTCCATCATTTTCACCATTCAACACAAGCCATAGATATTTATATAAAAAAATAAAGAATGACTCACTGTGTATAGCCAAAATAAATCACGCAGCTCTGCTAATGTAAATTTTAACACCAGAAGTGTTAAATTTCAGGAAGAAGCTTCAATACTATTTTAAAATAGATTTCAGGGAGCTTTTTCCTTTCAACTGTGTCTGCTTTAGATCAAAAACAACTGCAAGACTTTATTATTAGCATTATTTGACCTTCATGACCTCCTGTGGCTTTTCAAAAGAAAGTCTGCTTCCAAGTTCCAGTTCATCTTTGAACAGGGTTCTGGAATTTTAGCTGGGATTAAGAGATTACAAATTAACTGCGAAGACTTAGGAATATAAAGTTGAACTTCTTTCTCTTGGAGGAAATAAAGTACTTCTTATGCAAATAAAACTTAGGCTACTTGAATTTTCCTTTCAACACAGAATTCTAAAACTGTATTTAAGCTACTTGCCAAAAGACAGAGCATTAAGATATTCAGTATTACAAGCTCTTAATTGTTGTGAAGCGTTAACTTTATTTACTTGAATGTTCTCCTCTAAACTTTAAACAAGTTATCCCTTCAGCAGATCACTTGCTTTATTGGGACACTTCCCTTCAATATCACAGCATTAAAAGACATGAACATAAACAGGCCAAGTACAATCAGTGACAGATTTAAAGCAGTGGGGATGGGAGCATACAATAATGTGGGGGTTTTTCACCCCAACATTCCCCCTAAATAGGGGCGTTCTGTCTCTCAGAGACCCGCACCAGGGTTGAAAGATGAGACAGATCTTGCAGCTCAGTCTTCAAAGATGTTTATTCTATTTCTTATCTCAAGGTCTTACAAGAGTGTCCGTGTGGGAGGAGAAGCTTTGCTACAAGAACATGGAGGCACGACCACAAGGTCGTTTTAAAGATTTCTAATCCAATTAACTAGAAAAATGTACTATATTTATGGTTTTGTGCCAATTACTATCACCTATTCTAAACACGTAATTTCTACCTCAATTTCATTCTACCAATGTCTCTGTGCCACCATCACAGCAGAAGATGGAGTAGACAAAGAAGAAGAACATGAGACAACACCCCAAATTGTCCATCTTGCCTCAATCTACTTCCATACTAAAAACCCAAAACTACAATTTTTCACCCTGTGACAAACTAAACTAACTCTATTTTAAATCTTTATTATTTCTTAACTCATCTATAAGTGTTGGAAGTTTTTCCCATGGACTAAGGTCAAAGACTGTGCTTCCCTGGGGTCTGTGCCAGGGTTTCTGCCAGGGTTTCAGACCCCCCAGGGCAGTTTGAGGCGTTTTCCACCTGCCCTGGACTCCAACACAATAACAGACATTTGTATTGCTGCTGCCAAAGCAGGATGCAAGTCCCAGAGAAAGCACCTAACAAAAATGAATCCCTACTACTCATCTTGATAAAGAAATACTTCTTTGTATTCTGGTGCAGTCAGAAAATCCCTTGAGTCACCAGGCCTTGCTTGGGAAACTGGAAAACATACGGAAAACGTTCAGTTGTCTGGAGAGTGTCCAATGTTACACGGAATTGCACAAGGAACCCCTGTACTAGAAGTGGAAACAAACTGCTGTTACCAGTGTTTGCTCCAAACAGAGTCTGACCCTGTGCATCAGCGGCCGCCAAGGTTTTCTGTCAAATGCCACATCAAGAAAAACAAAATCAGCACATATCCCAAATATGTATATTTATTTATCCAGTGGAACGTGTAAATCATTTATATTGCATGCATTATAAAATATACAAAAGAGAAGAGGTTTTTAATGGATGAACAGACACTGTTTTAAAACAGCGTTTATCTTTATTAATGGTACAAAACATTTTCTTCCAACACGTCCAATGGACTGCCGTGAGCACCCACAAGGTTTGTGGCACCCCACTTCAGGCACCACTGGTGGAGGTGGCTAAACATATGCCACAAATTGCTCTGTGCATTTCAACCCTTTGAAACGAGAATCATCTCCTCGCATCCCTTCCACAAACCTGTAAATACCATTCAGAAAACCGCCCAGCAGGGACTCTTAAAATGCAAATAAGTGCCAAGCCACTGGAGCTCAGAGGGTTGGTTTGTTGGTTGGTTGGTTGGGCTTTTTTTTTTTCCTTTTTTAACTTTAGAGCTTCCCTTTATTCTTCACATTGCTGAACTCTGTTGGCAAACACATTTTCTCAGAAGTAAAACAGAAAAGGAAAAAATACCTTTTATCCTTCCAAAAGCAACAACTCTGCACTAATTAATATTATTCTACACCAACACACATTCATTCCCAGTTTTAGCTGGTATTTCAACAAAGCTCAAGTTGCTTGAGGATATACCCTTAAAGTTAAGAAAGCAGTAGGTTGTCTGCATTTTTTTTAATCCTATTTACTCTGCAAGAAGGAAACTATCAATCAGGCAGGAGAAAGATTTTATTCAAACCTACTTACAAAACTGACAGCTTAAACACTATGTTCACTCGTTCTGAAGACTGTCTATTAAAAGTTTGCTCAGCTACAGCTACACTGAAAGAACACAAGAAAGCTATTCCGTGCTCAAAAATTTAAAATATAAACATTTACTGAGCAGATGGATTTCACAATTATGGAAATTAGTTTGTTTTACTAATCACTGAGCTGACTTATGCTAATGCTTCTTAAGAGCCATGAGAGAATTACAGTGTGAGCCAAGTCTAAGCAAGGTAAAGTTTTCCCTCACTGTCACCTGTTCTTCTGATGCCATAATTAATTTTCCTCTCTGATTGTCCAAATTATCAGTCTCAAAGCACAAGAAGAGTTACGGATTGGAAACAACCATTTATAACACTAAAGAAGTGAGTTAAACTCCCTTAAATGCCAACAATTTGGCATGTGGTTCAGGGACAGGATTTCAAGCCATTCCCCACCCAACATATTCCTCCCTTTATTTATTATTTTTTTAACCATTGGGGACAATACAACTACTCTCACAAAAAAAGCAGCAACATATTATTTAAATGTTACTGGAAGGCATGCAAGTATAATGAAAAACTTAACCATCGCCCATATGAGCAAAAGTTGCTGTTTTTCCTTAACTGAGAAACAGACAAGGGAAAAAAACCTGAAAGATAACAATCAATGACAGACCAGCATATTTGCCATTTACATCTTGCAACTACCTCTTGGGCAAGGTCATTTACTTTCAAATTTGGCTCAGAATTCTGTTTTCCGGTTCAAAGCATGTTCAAGGGCCTTGTTTTCAGTTTTTCAGAGACTCAGCAGACGCTGCTCCAGGGCTCTATTCAAGTAGGATTTCTGCCTTAAAAGGAAAATCTCAGTGTTCAAGGGCTATTTCATTCATTTGGGTTCAGCTTTTCAGGAAAACAGTTCTCCCCCAGTTTTTATTGGGGAAGATGTTTGGAGCAAGAAAATACAACTGAGGATTAAGTATTAATATTCTGTTTACTAAAGCCAAGCTTTAATAAAAAACAGTTTCTGCACTATTTCCAAATCCTTCTTCTAGATGTACAACCAAGATTTTCTCTTCCTCTTGATATTCCACTCCCATTATTTTCTATCCCATTCCAACCTACAACAGTTGTTTCGAAAGAACACAAGCAGCATATCAAACAAGTGGCTGCCTCGTCCTGCAGTTCAGAGTTTAAAACTTAAAAGCACAAAAGTTTTAATGTTTCCTTACACATACAGCAGAAATATCACCCACACCCTTAAACTGTGAAACAACCTAACGAGAACAGTGTTCTCAGATGAAAACAAAAAACCCACAAGCCCTTAGTACAGATGCAGACCTTTCTTAATTGAAATCAGTGTCCTCTGTTCTAAATATTTTCGCTGCAGTTAGTCTGCAATTTCCTATTCAATATTTAGTTAATACTAACTCATGAGATCAAAGATGAGTCACTTCTGCCAGCAAAATACAAGCCACAGAAATCCACTTGATTTATATTCATTTTCATTCCAGTGGAAAGCAAAAAAAAAACAACACACACACACACCCCCCCT
>WBMY01007802.1:1019369-1053360 GCA_013397315.1 Donacobius atricapilla
CCCCTCATCTCTGCTCCCCTCAGCCCGGATCTTCTCATCCCCCCTCCCCTCAGTTCCGCTCCCCTCAGCCCTCAGAAGGTGATCTGCGGTATGTAACTTGTAGTGAAAGGAAATCTCAGGACCATAGCATCGTTATTTTAAATATTTATCCAGATGGCGGCACCTCCTGATGAAAGGGCAAATCATTCCCTCTTGTCTCTTCTGCAGGCAACACTAGAAAATGTACCTGCAAACTTGTTGCTGCTACAGGCCCTTCCCAGCCTTACTGAGGGCTTGTCCACGGGCTTCCAGAGCTTTTTGTTTGGTTACAGCAGCTGAAGTCCGAATCCCTGTGAAAGTGAGGAAGAGATGGACACAGCCCAAAGGCATCCTGTCCTGCAGACAGATAGGGAAGTGATGGAGCAGCTCTGGTGGGCACCTGGCGTCCCAGTGAAGGGCTGCTGGCTGCTTCAATTCACCAATTAAAAGATTTACCAAACATTGTTAAAGCACCTACACTACTTTCAAACCACTCTTTGAAAAGATCAGTTTCTCTCATACTATTTTTCTCCATTGATATATATTAGTGATACTACAAAACACTAAGTGACTAAAGGACATTAAGAAATGAGAAATCTCATTATTAAATGTGGATATTCAAGAGCCAGGGAAGAGCTTGATTTTGGGAGGTACTGAGCAGCCAGTCTAAAAAAGCATTTAAGTGCAGGTATGACTTTGGATGTATAATTTAAATTGGTTTAATTGACGATTAACATTTTTTATGATAAGCATGTACTTCAGAACTTTTCTGGTTTGGGACTAGAAATTGAACTTCTCAGGAGGTCAAAACCTTATTTTTGCTCCCATGACTTTAGTCTTCACAATCATTCACTAAATATTTCTCCCTTGCGATATCATCTCTATTCTGCTTGCATTTCCCAAATGGTTCAGTGTTGTAGCACAATGCATAGGGTCACCATTAAAATGCTTGCAGGGATTTCAAGGACAGACTTTTGTTTTGCCCTTTTTCATGCTTTGATCAGAGCTTTTTCTTTCCCCCGTGGGTGGTTTTCTGTTTGCATTCAGTGTGTTTTCCATAGATTCACAGCTGGGTGCAGTTTTTATGAGCCTGTCAGCATTAGCTAGCATAGGGGGAAAAATTGAAAGATTAATTTTGCATTTTTGCAATTCATTGTCATTGGCTAATGTTAAGGAAATGCGTAGGCTGACAATTAGTCATGCACTCTCTCAGCGTTACCTGATTGCCAGCAGCTTGATTTCGAGTTCAAATGTTGATTAAGAGAAAAGGATGTGATTTAGTAACTCCACACTTTGAAGTACAATTGGCTGGATACACTGGACAAATACACCACTCTTCCTGAGGTGAAGGGTACCAGATGTGGAGGTCACCGTGTACACAGTGTGAGGAACTTTATTTCTAAATGTTGGTCATTAAAAAGTCGTTAAACTAAATTTTTTGTTTGTTTGGCTTCAATGCCCCTGGCAGCTTCCACAGAAACATTAGAAAAATCTTGGATCGTCCGTTTCGATGCCAAAGTAACTACAGAAGCCTTTCTTGTTCCCCTTCATACTCCTTGCTAGTTTTTAATCCAGCTGCACTTTGTCCTTTCTATTTTCATACCTGTGTGTCCAAGGCAATCTCTCCATATTCCTCCTTGGCATACCCTACCCGGTTCCATATGCTTCTGTTTCCCTTTACAGTGAGGTTACTTTCCTCTTCTGAAATATGTTTTTGAGAAAGCTTTTGTGTGCTTTTCAGAGAGGGTCTGTTAAGCTTTAAACAGAGGCTGAAGAGTCTGCTTTGAGAAGGAACCTCCTCAGAACAAGAGTAACACAAGAGGGTCCCCTGACAGGCAATACAGTGCATAAAAGAGATTTGTTTGGGACTGGAACATTTTCTGAAGTGCCTGTAAATGTACTGCTGAAAAATAGTTGTTTGTTGTGTTTTATAGCAGAAAAATACAAAACTACTGGAATGAACATTAGCTTTTTGGCAAGAAAATGAAAACTCTCAAAACCCAGGGAAAGCAATTCTGCATAAGAATTTTTGCCTGAATTTATTTTTAGCTTTCTTTTAACTGAAGTAACTTTCTGTGGCAGCTGTAGTTACCTCTAAAGGAAGAGGAACTCTGGTATTGCCTCCTTTCCCATAAAAATCTCTGACTTGCAATGGGAATATTTCTATTTCAGCGAGCTATTTCTATTTCTATTTCTTTTCTAGGAAAAGACCACCCTTCTCCCTTCAAAGCAATGTGTTTGTGGTTCATATCTGCAATACACACTGTGGCTATGGACTAGGTATTGATTTCCCTCTGTTGCACTGGCTGTTAAGAGCAAATCAATGGGACCATTTTCAAAATCAAATGAGAATGTTTTGACTTCCTATGATTCTTTTATTCTGGAATTGCAAATTGCACTTTGAAGACTTCCAAGCTGGTGTACATAAAATGCTGTTGGGTCGCCTTCCTCAGTTAAAAAACAGTTTATACTATACCAAGGCCACATTTAATTCATAATTCCTCCAAAGTAAATGGCAGACTGTTCTTCATGGTCATTGTAATAGAATTTGCATGTCATTTAAAACATTCTACTTGCATTTCCTGAGTCTGAAAAATTAATGGTTTTACTACCCTTTGGAAGAACTTATCTCTATTTCTTTACTTTTAATTTGGGCAGGGGATTTTCTAAAGAGCAAAATAGCTCACATTACAAAAGGACAAATTCTGCCTTTAGAAAGGATAAAAAGTAAAATTTCAAGATCACTGGAATACGTCTTCTAGAAAAATAAGATTTTTAACAGGTTTTTTTCTCATACCATTTAGCCAATTTCAATTGATTTTGCAATTAGCTTTCTTGGAAGTTGCTTTAATTTCCCTAGGGTTTTTTTTCTATTTTTATGTTATAGAAACAAAAAACATCATCATCTTTATAACGTTACTGTACCCACTGAATCTAGCTTTTTCCTCAAGATATGTCAGTAGATTAGACAGTAAAACAGCAGAAGTAACAAAATAGGCATATTCCATTTTTGCATAACTAACTCTACGTGCTGTGAATACTGTGGAGGCCAAGCATCAAATGACACCTGAAGAACAGCAGAGGTTGCCAAGTGCTGAAGTGTTATTCATGTCTTTTTGTCACTTTTCCCTGGGTCTGGCTGTCCTTGGAGAAGGAAATGTATTAGCTATTCAGTGCAAAAATCTGTCAGTCATCTGTGATGGAAATAAATGCAGGGAAAGTGGGGAGGAGAGGGCTGAATCACATTCCTCTTGCTCCCTGCTCTCCTGGCACTCATTATTTGTACAATATTTATGAATTCCTATGCCCTGTTTGCATTCGTGTCATGCCCAGGAGCTCCAGTTCTGGATGAGGACCCCCCGGTGCGAGGGGCTGCGCAGAGGCAGCAAAGTCTGCTCAGATTCCAGGGATTCAGGACCAGACAAAAGGCAAGGTCAACAACAGAACGAGACATTTAAGGGTGAACCTAAGATGGTGAGGCATTTTGCTGCACCTTGGAAGCCAGTGGTCTCAGCATTCCAGGATTTAAGCATTACCACATTGTGATGGAAAACATACTTTAGTACTCCATTCAATTAAGTTTAACACTCAATATTTATGTCACTCTAGTGGACTCCATTCTCTATATTGAGAATAACATGCTTTCAAAATAGCTCATGTACTTGTACAGCTGCAGCAAGAGCATGTGCAACAAATGAAATTGGGGTCAAACTCTCCTGTCCTCGCCCCAGAAGTTGTTCCAGAGGGAACTTTGTGGAGTAAGGTCTGACACGCTGTGACATTCAGCAACAATACTGAATGCTGCTAAAGCCAGCTTAAATAATCCTTTCCTCCTTCCCAGCTGTGTGTTTCTATTCCTGTCCCATGCCTGCACTGGATAGCCACAAGCATTTGTGCAGCATATTGTCAACGGGATTTGCAGATGCACAATAACCTATTAAGTACTATTTATGAAACTGGGCTCCAAAATGCTGCAGCTGAAGCTAGAACAAACTTACCTGGCCTTCCTGAGCAGAAGGAGCCCAATTCTGTGGGTCAGGACTTACCTTAGTGTGACTCAGCCAGTGCCAGTGTCACTGTGAGCAGGATCAGGTCATGCCTGTGCTATGGGCACGTTAATGCCAACTGTGCCCACGTTAGGAAGCAGGGCCACAGAATTGGAAAGGATTTGGAGAGCGAAACAGCTGGTGCTGAGGATCCAGCTTCTGAATGATGCATGCTCCAGGGGCTTCAGCTGAGATTAGATCTAGCTAAGATTTTGTCCTACAGACCCCTTAGCAGCTGGAGCCTGTCAGAGGCAGCTCTGAAGTACACCTCCTGTTCTCTGTGGCAGCTGTTAAGGAACCCAATCCATGCGCTCACATACAGAACAGCAGAGCCCTGGGATGAGCCTCAGGGAGTATCATCCAAAGGAGCTTTTTCAGGGACCATCACCTCTCCCAAATGGCACAGTAAGAGTGGTCTTCTGGAAGCCTTGCTGTACCTCAGACAGATCACCAACACACAGATGAGGTGATTGTTTTTAGCACTGTAAGGGAAATTTCTCTGGCAGAAATTTGGAGCCATAAAAAACGTCACCGACACACATACCCACGGGTCTCCAAGAGAACTCGTATTTACAGAACCTCAGCTGTAGCCCTGAATTCATGCCTGAGATGTTTTAGTTTTTCAGAAATCCTTTTCCCAGGCGATTTTCTGTAAACAAGAGCAATCTTGTTATAACTGTACCTGTGTTATTCCTTCCTTTCTCATAAGAAAGACTTCTTGATCTCCGTCTCATTTGACCAATGTGATTAAAGGTTTACCTTTGTTTCACCAATCAAATTAGTCTGTATAAAATAGTATAAAAGAGAGATCATCCCCCCAAAAAAGTAAAGATTGTAACCTTCTAAGCTCAAAAACCTATGTGTTTTTTAGTGCAAACAACGACACACAGCCTCTACATAATGCAGCATTTACACTGCAGAAACACCTCAGGGTTCAGGAGGAGTAGGGATGTGTGAAGTTCAAAGAGTGACACTCAACCCTCTCCTCCCAAGGGCAGGATCTCTAGCTGCCAGGCAACAGTTTAGGTCAAAAAATACCTATCAGCTTTTCCTTCATCTGTGGCATGTGGATAAAAAAGTGCTGTACAGATCTTGCAGTCCTCAAGCTCTTGATGCTCAGTTAAGTACTGTGCCGGTAATTAGAACTTTTATGACTCTCAAGGGCTAAACCAGAAGATTAAAAGAACTTTATTTTCCTGTGAGATTATATGTTCTATACTTGAGTGGCTGGGAGAGATGATCATTGCTATACACAGGCCAAAAGTGTTTATTGCTGGCTTTGCTTTTCTTGTGCAATGCTATGTAGGTCATTGTCAAACCTAGGGAAAGAAGATAGACATGAGACTGAAAAAGAGGACTGAAAATCAGAGAGTGAGTCCTTGTCCTTGAACACATAGCAGGTTCTTTGCATCACACTTTTACATTTATGACTCGAGGTAACATTTGTTCACTACTATGCAAAAGGGTTATAGCCTGACCATATTGAATGTGTAAAATGTTTTAAACTGCCATGGCAACGGTTTACATTCATATTTATATGCAAATAAATGAAAGCAAGGTCTATCTTTTATGGTAATGGTAATAAAATAGAATTTGTGTATGGTCTTACCTCAAAGAAATCAGGGAAGTTCTGTATTTTTGTGGGAGTCAGTCAGGTTCTGCATTTGTGGAGGGACTGCCAGTGAGAAGCAAGATTGGAGTGGAGCAAGGTGGAATAAGAGCCACATGAACACTTGGCAATGTGCTTTTCATTTTGATATTTTAATTACATTACAACATCCATCTGAACAATTTATATACTGCATTTCTGTAATAGGTTTTTACCCTGGCTCTGTGGCTATGTGTGTGATAAATCAGAGGGCTGTAACACTTTGACAGGTATGGAGCTACACAAATGACTCAGCTTTACCTGATGTTTCTGAGATAAGGTCAAAGGCATTCCTAAACAAAATCTTAAAATATCCCAGAAACTGCGTATAAATGGTCAATTGCCTCTTTGGAGGGAGAGATACAGGAAGAATTGCAAGGCACCCTTTCATTTATTAAGGCCATATACACCATTACACCATGTAGGATGGAGGAGGAAATAGAGCTGTCCCTGAGTAATTACTGAGGGAAAACTACAAGCACGTTGTTGTTGCAGGAGTTGCAACAACAGGAGTTGCAGGAGTTAGGTCATCAGTCCGGTAGGGCCAGGTGGAAACATGATCAGCTTGGAGAATTAAGTGCTGATATTTGGAAACTGACACAGGATGAGGCCCCAGGAAGCAGGAAAAGTATTTGGGCTTCTACTTCCCCACAGTTTTCCACGGTCTGTGAAACCACTGGGCGGTTATAACTTCCTGTGTATTGAGGAATCTCTGCCACCATCCTGACCTTAACAACGGGAAAGTGGAAAGAGACAGAATTTTAGATCAGTCAGACCCTTTTCTTAAATGAAAAGGAAGAACAGGGAAAAAAATATCAATGTATGTACTTTCAAGTACCTGCTAGACAATGAAGTGTGAACAGTTAAGATAATAAACACATGATTGAATCCTTTCTTCTTAGGACAGTCTAGCAGTCCTGGGCTATAGTTGTCTGCACTTGATATGACCTTTGATCCTGCTCCTGGTGATTTCCCTGGAACTGCCTAAGGAAACATGGCCCACTGCTGGCACCTCCACAGTCCTAACCCCTGGGAATTTTCTCCTGGACACTGGTTCACACTCTAGTTTGGTGCTATCCTGTACCTTTGCCAGTGGCCCAAATAATGGAATAACAAATGTACTTGGTAAACTCACCAGGCTAGAAAGGTCAGAAAGCCCTCAGTGTATCAGGATTCCTTTATCAGGTTATTGTGGCATGCTGAACAAATTACCTGAAATGAATGAAATGCCTGGCAAGGGGGAAAATTTTCAAGATTAATAATCATCTGTATAAATACAAGCTCAGGAACAGTTGGTTAATCAGGAGTTTAGGGATAATCCTAGATCATAAACTGATAAAGGAACCAGTAACAAAAAAGTGAAAAAAAATCCATTTATGCTACAATGAATACACAGGAATATTATGCAGAATACCTATGCAGTAATCCTTTTACTCTGCTCTGAGTCAGACCTCAGTGGGAATCCTATATTCAGTCTGATACAACCATTTTAATAGTTACCTGTAGAAAACAGGCCAAAGGAAATCAAGGGCAATCTGAACTTTAAAAGCTGTGATTTATTATTTGAAGAACAGGGATTTTTTGGATTAGTTTCTCATTGGAAACAGGAAAACAGTCTTGAAACACACAAGAATTGCTGGAAAGAGGACAAGAAAAACTGGTTTCTTTGCCCAGTGTCGGTGAACCATAGAATGGTGGAGGCTGGAAGGTACCTGTGGTTCAAGCCCTCTGCTCCCAGCAGGGTCAGCCAGAGAAGGTTGTCCAGGTTATCTCTAAAGGCTGTGCAGGGTGTCTCTAAAGACAGCAACTCCACCCCCACTCTGGGCAATCTGTGCCACTGTTTGACCACCTTCACAGAAAAATAAAGATTCTTAACTCGGAGTGAAATTTCCTGTATTTCAGCTTGCAGTTGTTTCCTCTGGTCCCTTCACAGGATATCCATGAGAAGAGTCTAGCCCCCTCTTTTTTCTTCCTGCCATCAGGCATTTACACCCTCTGAAAAGGTTCTCCCCTGAGTCTTTTCATTTTGAAGCTAAACAATCCCAAGTCTTATTCCAGAAAATGCAGGTACTGAGCATAGTCACAGGAAGAACGAGTCAGACAAACAAAGAATGAGTTAGAAACAAGCATTTGGCTGAGCAGACCTGGGAATAGACTGCTCAGTGGCATTATCTGCGCACTATCCACCACTGGGGCTGTTTAAGAACGTGGCAGGCAAGACAGGAACGAGGTAAGATGATCTCTTCCTATTCACAACCTACGAGAATTTGCCGCACCCTAATTTTTATGAATCTCAGTCTCTTTGCCCATTTCCACATTCCTTTAACCTTCTTTTCACCCCTTCCCAGCCTTTCTTGTCTCGTGCATGTATCTGTCAAGCAGCAGCAGAAGTTTCTGCCAAGGTGTAGCAACCCCACAGAGCTGCAGACACTTGCCAGCTGCAAGAAATTGCAACATCCATCCTTCTCAACCCTCTGCTTTCTGTGCCTCTTCCGGCTGGGTTCCAGGCTTCTGAACAATGCTCTGAACGTCACGTCCTGTGTGCAGCTCCTGGGGTGTCACTGCCTCCTTATAAATATTGTGCAGATTGAACTTGGGCATCCAGAGCTGCCTGAGAAATGGTAGGATTGTCACGTTTCAGCCATTTCAGTGATCCAGGCCAGTGGATTCCAGCACTTCCCTACGGCTGTAGATACTTCACCTAAAGGTTTGGGCCACAGCTTCTCAATTTATTGTTTTCATTAAGAAAAGAACTCCTCCTTCACAGGAGCTTTGTTTCTTTCTGTGACATTTATCAATTTTTAAATTTTTTTTCCTAGGTAAGCTGTGGAAGGAAAAAGGGGGGGGAAAAGAGAAAAAAGGCTGACATTCCATTTCTCCCTCTTAGACAAATTTGCCTCTTTACAGAAAAAGCAGCCCTGATTGTGCCAAAAAAACCCACCCCAAAAAATGAGAAAGCAAACATGAGCAAGTCCCCAAATAACTTTCCCGCTCAACTAAATCAGTTGGAAATGAGGTTTCTGAGACCAGCTGGTGCATCACACAAGCAATTGTTCTGTTTGGCTGATTTGATTTGCCTCGAGCTGCAATGTTAAACACAGTGAACAAAATAAACACAAACTCCAGTTAAATTTGCTAACGATCTTAAAAATAGGAGCTCCTGCCCTATTGTGTTAATCAAACACAGTATCCAAAAGCAAACACAGTTTCATACTAACAAAACCAACCCTGGGCACAGGTTTGATTCTCAGTTAGAGTATGTAATTTTAAACATCACTTTTGTTTAATATATTTGATTCCGTTTAAGAAAGATAAAATGAAAAATTTATGTCCTGCTACACTTTTATAGTAATGTCTATGGGGGAAGGATTTGGGGAGCACTGGGAATCAACAGCACTGGGTTATATAACTGACACTGCAAATAATTCACTGTGCTACTTGTAAACTGGAATAATGGGCACATGACCTATGCCCATGGAGCATTTCATGGCTGGAAAGCACTTTGGAATCAGGTAATCAAAAGACTACATAAATACACACAAGAGCATTCAAAATTCCCTGAGATGGAAATCAGGTGAAAAATAATCCCCAGCAATTGTGATAATAGGGTTCATTTATGTGGACACTACACCATCATGCAAAGATCAAATTTATATATTATATTATATTATGTTATGTTATGTTATGTTATATTATGTTATATTTAAATATCCTCCTCTTACAGTCCAATTTGTTCAAGGGAAGGCTGTCTCAGCTACCAAATCATAAAGATTGGAGCAATCCTTAGAGTCAGATGTTCGTGGCTCCTTGGCAGCTTTTATTGGTGACATAAGTCCCTCTGAAGGGATAATGCTATCCCTTCCTCTCGGGGAAGAAGTGGCTTATATGAATTCTGACCCGACCTGGCTTTGACCAAAAGCACCCTCAACAAAAGGAATATTTACTGAATAGATTGATTGTGATTTTAATATCCTGCCCTTTCAAAATGGGTTTTTCAGAAATCAAAGTGTAGCTATACCAGGAGGGACCTCTGCAGATGGTTAGCCTGACCTTTCCCTTGAGGCAGCGCTTCATTTAAAAGCAGGGCTGAAATTTTATATTTACCTGCTCCTCACAGTACATTTTCCCCGCCTGTATAAGGAAAAATAACTGATACAAAGCACGGGAACTACTTAAGTCCCGCTCTTATTTTGTAGTTTGGAGGTTTTGAAGGGTTCAGGCACCACCAAGAGCCAAAAATGACGCGTCTGTGCCACAAGACCGACAGGAGCATCGCCTCCTCTGGCGGGACGCGCGGAGCTCGGAGCCCGCCCTGACCCCGGCGCCGCTCTCGGAGGAGGCTCTGAGGTCACGGCCCGTTTTTCCTGGAAAATCCCCGTTTTTCGTGTTTTGGCCGCCACCCGCGGGGCGCTGCTGCCCCCTGCCGGCCCCGCGCGCCTTACGTCACGGCTCTGACGTCAGAGCCGAGCGGCCTCGGCAGGGCGGCCCCGTCCGGGCAGTGTGGGGTTAATGCTGGTGCCCTAACGGGGCCCGGTCCGGGCAGTGTGGGGTTAATGCTGGTGCCCTAACGGGGCCCGGTCCCGGCTGTCCCGGGTTAATGGTGATGCCCTAACGGGGCCCGGTCCCGGCTGTCCCGGGTTAATGGTGATGCCCTAACGGGGCCCGGTCCGGGCAGTGTGGGGTTAATGCTGGTGCCCTAACGGGGCCTGGTCCCGGCTGTCCCGGGTTAATGCTGGTGCCCTAACGGGGCCTTATCTTGGGGCACCTGTGCGGAGCCAGGGAATCGCACAAGCCATTGGAAGGGACCTTCGAGATGCTGCAGTCCAGTTGTGCCCCCCTAAGTCGCAAACCACATCACCCAGCTCCTCTTGAGCACTTCCAGGGGTGGGGACTCCACCATCTCCACGGGCAACCAATTACCGACGCCTGAGAACACAGAGAGGGAAAAAATTCTCTTCTAATATCTGATCGGAATGTCCCCATCTCAAAATCTGTATGATGAATGCGAAATTACCATTTAGTGGCACTGTTAGGTTCATCCATTGAGTGGATTTTGCCTTTATCAGAGCATTATGTAACCAAACAAGTTAGTTAGGAACAAGTTCCTCAGCTCAAGCCCAAGGAACTTCAAGAGTTTAGATTTTAAATCTGACAGACTCTCGGGGTTTTGTTTTTCCAAGCTGCACCTTCTGCACTTGAGCTGTTTGAGTCACACTGGAAATGTCCGTTTGAGCTAATACAAAAATTGAGTCTTTTCTTGCTCTGTCATTTACATAAATATGCTCAGGCTCTGTTCCAACTTCTGGAAGCAAAGAAGCTTTGGCTGTCCAGTCCTTGAGACAGAAAACCCACCAGGGAGGACAGAGGAAATTATGGGCACAAAAAGCTCCTTAAATCTCCTGCCCCTGAGAGGGGAGTTACAGGAAAAGAAGCAGCAGGAGGGGATTACACCGATGGATCAGGCTTCATCATCAACTACTGGAGAATCATGCAGAGCTCCACATGGAAAACTGAGGGACAAAAAGTGAAAATATCGTCATGTGACACGGAGAGAATTTCACTCTCTTAGTGATGTAGCTTGGATGGTACAAAATGTGAATCAATTATAAATGCTTTAAGCCTCTCTGTAAAAATCTCAGAACACATGTTTATTTTAATGTAATTAAACCAAGAAAGCATCACTTACAGTAAAGAAATAACTTCTATCAGATTTATCAGAGGGAAGTACAATACACACCCACAAATAATAAAGATGTGTCTCAATTCTACATTCCTTGTTTGATAAAAACCACAAATTCAAGTAAGTGAGTAAAATTTTCAAACTTTTTTCTGGGTAAACATTGATACAGGGCCTGGCTGATTCATTCTTTCCTTTAGAAAAGCCAGGCCCATCACACCAACACTGACCTGCTCACTAATCTGAAAAGCAGATGTCACTGAGAGCAAGGTATTTGAAACCACACCTTCCCCCAGTGTTTTTTCCACTCCAATTTACCATCCTTTCCCTCAGTTAGGTTATGCTCAGTTTCAAGCCCACAGGAAATTAAGAGCTGCTGCTTGTGCTCACTCCAGAAGAGCTGTGGAAAAATTCCGGGTTTGTTCTTTCCGAATCCACAGGCTGGTATTTCTTTTGAGATAGATGGTTTAGGATTTTTGGTGATTTTGAGATTTGGAACGAGGATTAGAGTTGTGGTTATGGAATAAAGAGGGGCAGAAATGAGCCAATGGCTTTCTTTTGGGTTTACAAACTGAAACAAACTCTAATGTCTGTACTGGGGATAATTCTCTTCGTGTAGATCCTAGACTGGAAATGTTTATTGGTTTTACATGAAGATCAAGAGTGTCATGTGCAAGCAGGGCTCTGCAAAACCCAGCCTGGAAGCCAAATCTGAATCCATCCCCTGTTAAAATGCTGGAAATGTCAATGTTGCTGGTTACAACTGGAACCGCAGGGACCCAAGGCCTCCAATGCAAACCTGACACCTTTTAAAAGCTTCGAAAGGAAATCCTGGGAACGCGGCATCCCCCAGAGCCCGCGCACACCGCGGGGGAGCATCCTGCCCGCACGGCGGGCACACGCAAGGTGAGAAAGTTCTCCCCACTGATACAGGAGCCCATTCTCCACGGCGGTCCTGCTTCAGCAGCAGGGCAGGAGGAGATCCTGGCGCCCGGGAGGCTGCAGGGAGGCGGCAGCGCCGCGCTGGCAGCCCCGGCGGTGACACTCGGGCAGACTGGGCCACAGCAGCGCGTCCCGGGAGGCGAGACCTGCGCCCGGCCCCGCTTCTCTGGCCAGAGACATCCTGGGAGGGCCCGCGGGTTCCTTGGCTGCGCCGTGCCCCAGCTCTGCCGGCGATCCCAAAACATCCCGGGGGTGTGCGCGCAGAGGGGCTGCTGCGCTCCCAGCGCGACCCCCGGGCACGGCAGCGACCGCAGCTCCGCGATGCCTCCTCTGCTCTATCGAATCCACGTCCCACGATCTCGCAACCGCGCCTGTTTCTGAGCGTAGTCAAGCACAAACCTAAGGCAGGGATTCCCTACGCAGGTAATTGTGTGTTATATAACAAGAGTTACGTGTCTAATTGTTACTGAGGGGGGGGAAAAGGTATAACAATGATAATTGCTATGATTCCTTCCTGCCTTCTCCAGTAGTGCCTATTTTCCTTGAAGTAATCAGGGACTTGTTGCTAGGTAGTTAATATTAAAGGTACCTTAAATATTTTAATGTGTCTATGCCTGCTGTTTCTAGGCAGCAGTATTTGTTTATGATATTGTTATCCAACCCTACCTTATATCCTTTATTCAGTGTAATCTAATCTATCCATACAGCTAAACTTCAGCCCTGATACTTTTATTTGTCACAGAGCAGTGTATTGAAGTAACTGCTTTTCAGAATGAAAAGATGCCTCTGATGTACAAGATTTAATCTTTGTCAGGGTGCTAGTGAACAATCTTAGGAACTAAATTAAACAAGGCCATTTAAGATTTGGCAGTCCTTCAGTGCACTTTCAGCACCAGCAGATGCTTACATCTACCATAGTGCAAATTTCCAAAGTTTTAAAGTAAATTGTATGATTTCACTCTTCTGGGTGGAGAGAAGGGCAATTTGGATTATTCACAGTTACCTTGATCCTTGTTTGCATGCTTCCAGGCATGTTTCATCTTAAGAGCTGGCTTTATACTGGGTATGCAGTCAGGCAGAAACTTTGATAAACATTTGAGTTTATTGGCTCGGGGTCAAGATCACCTTTAATTGATGAGAGAGGTTAGAGCTGAACTCCCAGCTCTTTTTTTGACCAAACTCCAAACTTTTAAGAGAAATCTTCATGCTTATCTTGCCCTTTTTTCTAAGTGGTAATAGGCCAAGGGAAAAAAAAAAAATCATGGTTGCTGGAAAGGCAGCTGGGGAGAGCAGGGACAGAAATGAGACAGGAGCTCATCAATTGCGACACAAGGGAAGGTCCTGAGGACCAAGTACTCACTAACACCTACTGAAATGCCCAGCTAGGGACGGGTGTTATCATTTCATCAGTTCCTTTGGAAGGAAAAATTGCCGTATGTGTGGCTGCTGGGCAAAACTGCTTTAGGTTTTCCTTGCTTTCATCTCATCTCGATTTAAATAAAATAGGACAGCTCACATTGGGGTAAACATTGTGGCTCTTACTGATTTTCCAATCTGAGCTGTGCACTTGGAGTGGCAAGACAGAGTGCTGGCAACTCCTTTGCCACTGATCAGTATGGGCTGCAGAAAAAAAAAACCAAACAAAAACAAACCAAAAACAACACATTATCTGCCTGCCAACCCTGTGGGAAATGCGCAAGGGAATTATTCCAGACACTGCTCATTTCTGCAAATGGAAGGAGCAGAGCTTTCCTGACAAGACAGAATTGGATGAGAATTCAAAGTTCACAAAATGATGAAAAGCAGTAAATCAGGGCTTCAAGTAACCCATGTGGATGATTTTGCAAATCTCATCTGTTCACTGTCAGGAGCTGTAGAAATGCAGTAAAAAACAGGCTAAGCTCCATAACCCCTTTGTTGCTAAAGTCAGTGTATTTCTTTTACTTTTTTAAAAATCATGGAACACCCAATTTTTAAAAATTATTTTATATTTGTCAGGTGAATAGCAGACAGATTATCTATCCACTGAGTAGATAGAAGTAGTAATATTTCAGAGTTTGTTACATTTTCTTGCCTGCTCACCTCATTCCTAACACAGGCACCATAGTTCATTAGAAGGAGTTAATTATTTTCACCTCTATTCTATCTCCAGCCTTTTTACCAAGACTTCCAACAACGTTATCCTTTAGTGCAAACCCTATCGGTGATTTCTGTTTGTTGTGGAACATGTCAGAGAACATTGCACAGTCCTTGAACAGATGTCAAATGTAAAGAACCAGGGATAAAGAACTCCAGATTACATTTTGAATTCTGAAACATGAAGTGTGATCTTACAGATCAATACCCTTTGCAATTATTTTCTGAAGTATGCGTGGCAAGTGTGCTTTTCTTCTTACAGTCTGAAATTTAATGTAAGATCCTCCACTTCTGCTTGCCCTGCAATTTGCTGGTGCAGGGACATAGGGAAGCTAAAGGCTGGCTGGACCTTTTCCTTTCACACAGATTTCCAGCTTCTGGAGTGGAAATTCCAGCAGGAACAACTGAACTACCCTCTTTATTCTTTCAAAGCTGCTTATTTATAGATCCTGGAAAGGTGTTTGACTGAGAATTGGTGTGTTCCCCTGCTTTGTAACCAGCCTCTTGCCCATCTTAAAATAACTCTTGCTCTGGATTACAGGGGCTGGCATTCAGTTACATTGGTCTCTAGTGTTACAGACCATCCACGGTCCCTTAGTCCTTCACTGGCACAGGGACTGATCCCATGCACCATCCTATGGATGTCTTCTTTGGGGAGAGCTCAGGAACCCAAATTATCCAGTCTTAAAGGCTTTCTCTTTGTGCAACCAGGCCAATGTAGCTCAGTGTCACCCATTTATCTTTAAGCAAATTATTTAAGAAAAATAGTTTAAACACACTTGTTCATTTGGCTCTCCTGTGCCATTGCACATAAATAGACTAAAGTGCCAATAAAACCAGTATGCTAAAATGATTGTATTCATACTTCATTAATGCCAGTACTGTATCTACCCAGAGAAGTTTGGCTTTGGAGCTTTAATATTTACACTAAGGCTCCAGGAAATGCTACTTTGTATGGTTAACTTCTGGGTTCAATCTGTACTCCACAGCGAGTGCTGAGCTCGGATTAGTTTTTCCTGAAGGCCAGCTTTAGCCAAGAGGCCCAGAAGGGCTGGATTTGTTTCAGTCAGAAAAACTGTTTTACTGCTGGCTTTTGTAATAAACCCAAAATTTCATGATATTCAACTTTTACAGCACTAAGATTTGTTTCTGGGACATCTGCATTTTATTTCTTGGACACAACACAACCAAAAGCACAGAAATTATTGCCTATTTACTAGACCTTTAGTCTAAGCCAATTTTTCCCCATGTTTGTGTATGTCTTATTTAAGTTCATGATATAGTGCCTTCTATTTGGTTACCTGAGTACTTAAAAAGATCAATACATGCACATTTAAGGAGGGAGACTGAAAACGTAGCAAATTAAAACCTTCTCATAAGCATACCTTGACTGAGTTTTGTCCTCTTCAGCAGCTGTGTGCCAGCCACCAGAAGCTATTTTTTATTATAATGATTATTAAAAGAGATACCCTCACTGAGGACACTGGATCAGGGCTTTCCTTGACTCACCTTGAGCTGAGGTGTAGGGGCAGAACCTGCCTCTCCAAAGTGCTGTGCTGCTCTCCTGCCTCCTGGGCAGGGTGTGATTGGTACCCCTCTCTCCTTCCCCACCTCGCCTGCAAACACAGCTGAGCCAACATAATGCTGAAAGCCAAACATAGCCCAGATAAAGGGTTTGTGCCTCCCTCTGGGGGGAATGGGACACCAAGCCTGTCTCACCCTGCTCCTGGGGGCAACTGCTGCCCCTTCCTCAGGGCATGGCATGGTTTGACAGTCTGTAAATAAATAGTCAAAATGCAACATTTGCAGGAAACACAATGCCTTGCTGCTGCGAGGGTTTAAATATAGAGAACAGGCCGCTACTGGCATTTTAAATAGCACTGGCTGGACAAGATAGTGCAATCAGAAAATAGCCCAAGCTTTTACTGTGGTTCTGTGTACAGGCTTTTCATATCCCTCCTTCTACTTTGAAATGAGCTGAAGCAATGCCTTTCACTAACAGGGGATTGTTTGCTTTTGAATAAATTGCATTGCTTGATATTTATTCAATTTTTTGAAATGGCTACTGCAAATGCACTGTGTATTTGAAAACCTTGCATTCAACAGCACAGCTGCTGTTTGCTGCGCACGACTGCATTTGAGAAGTAATGCAACATAATTCTTATGGGTTTAAACTCCTAATTACTTTCTACCTGAGCTTCAAACCCAAGTTCCCAGTTATTACCCAGGGTCAAAACACAGAGCAGGAGGCACCATCCTGCAGAGAGGCAAGTGAAGGAGGAATCCCCTTCCCCTCCTCTGCCAGCTCCACACATCACTGGTACCAACTCAAGGCAGCAAACAGGCTCTGCACAGAGTAGGTCAGGAGCTCACAGGGAATGGCTGGGAATCTTCAGCTGCTTCCTCCTTGGCCACTCCCTCTTCCCAGCCCAAATGCAGGATGTGCAGCTATGCTGATGTGTCAAGGCCCAAAAGCTGCACTGGGTGCAGTTTAGTCTTGAGC
Organism: Donacobius atricapilla; assembly: GCA_013397315.1. Taxonomy (NCBI): domain Eukaryota; kingdom Metazoa; phylum Chordata; class Aves; order Passeriformes; family Mimidae; genus Donacobius; species Donacobius atricapilla. The sequence goes on from WBMY01007802.1 coordinate 1,036,340, forward strand.
AACAGAGGAAACAAAGAGAGACTATGACTCAGAGCACCAGTCTCCAGCTAGGCAGCTCCAGGGCAGCCAAATGCACTTTCCCTTATTAGGCCACATCGTGAAACCTCACTTTGTTTTGAGTGGTACCTAATTCTGCAGTAGTAGCACCGACTTTATAAGAATCAACTTCTAAAGCAGCACTTGGCAGAGCACAGCTCGACCTCCAGCTTTGCTTCTTAAAAGAACCCCGTCAGCTCTAAGTGAACTCGACTCCACCTACTCTGACCAACACTGGACTAAGCAACATGAATCAGGCCCCAGCAGCAGCAGATGACATGTATTTAAAATCTAGCACGTTTATCTTCCTATAAATATGACATTTTTAAGACTATAATCCTAATTTCCACTGTGCCACCTCAGCTAACGAGGTGGTTTTGATCTGGATTATTTTAGTGGTCTACTAAGAGAAACCATTATGAGATAGGGCCTTCTACCTCCTGCAGACTTTGCTTCGAGAGTTTGGTAGTAAAAATCCACAGCTGATTCTCCTCAGTTTAAGTATTTTTGTTACATGATGTCACATACGTGTCCTCAGCTGAAACGTAACCCTGCATGAGCAATGTGCCACTGAAGTGAGTTCATGCAGGAATTATGCAGGCAGCTGAACCTTCACACCTCTTCTAGAATGCCTCAAATGCTGCTCCCAAAGCTGGAGCAGCCAAAAGGTTACAAGACATTGTGTATCCTCACAGGGTGCTGTCGACTATGAAAATGAAACTAAAAGAAGCATCCATCTTCTGCCTACAACCAAGCAGACAGTTCACAGCCCAAATGTTATACCTATTGCAGTATCATTTCCATGCTATATTGTCACTTTAAAATAAAGGGAGACAGCTCTCACTGACCACTCTCAACCGGCCTCCTAAAATGAAGAGATTTTTAGATGGGTTTAAACCTTATTTCAAATCCACTCATGATTCTAAATGTAGTTCAGTAACTGATCTATTGCCTTGGGCAGATTTCATTTGGTGTTTATAAATTTGAGGTTCTATGCTGCAAACGTGGTATCAGGTAAAAGAAAATTTGCATTTGTAAAACTAACAAGTCAAGTGTAACTTCTGTATTTTAGTTAGGACCCCTTCCTCCCTTTGCACTTCTGCACTGACTCTGCTGCTTTCATTTCACAGGGATGTAGCTGAAAAATGGTTCCTCACCCTTGCTTAAGTACAAATTGCTAATCTCTTTGAACAAAGCATTGCTTAAAACCATTCACAAAGTGAGAGAAATCCTCTTTTTTGTGTTTCTAAATACAAAAAAGTGTACTTTTCCGTACAAAATTCTGTAATTGTAATAAAAGAATAATGACTTTGCAGAAGAAGTTCAGATCTAGAAATTTCTGTAAGACAACCACAGATCTCAATGTTATAAACATTTCTGTTAAATGGTGACTTCCAGGGTGAGGGAGCAGAGATGCTCAGCCAAATTCCTTTCTCAATCCATAGACGTGACACAGCAACAACATCAGAAGAGAGGACATGAATAGAGAAAGGCGTATTTTGGCTTTGATGAGAAAACAGCTGTCAGACTTCAACTATAATGCTGCACTAACTAATCTGTGCTCAGAAGAGTGTACTTAAAACCAATTACTGCCTTTACAGTTCAGCTTATAAAATGACAAGACTAAATTAGGCTTCCATATTATTTTATTTCCCTCTTAAAATATAGCAATGAAGTCCTGCACACATATAAATATCCCTACAGTTTCTTACACACTTTCTACCCGCCATTACTTAAAGTGCCCAACTGTGAACATTAAAAGTAAAAACATTACTGTTAAGAGTGGCTATACTTGTAGGAGGACTGGTATTCTGACGAAGCAGGCCCACTGATTTTACAAAAATCACCTGCAAAAGAATACACCTTAAACAACACGCATCAATATTAACCCTGAAATCATTTTTCTTTTCCATTCAGCTCATCTAAAAGCAATTAACATACAGGGTTTATTTTTGAAACATGTCTTTTACATAGTGTAAGAATAAAGGATAAATGCATCACTTTCTTTCTAGCTCCCTCCTTTCCCTATGAAGTGTTCACTGTGTCCCAAGCTGCTATGTTGATTAAAACCAGTTGAAAAGAGCTCCGGAAATGCATGCAACTTAAAATTCACTTAAACACACTTTAAGTTATAAAGTCTGAGAGATTTTAGTTTCAGCACGTGGCTACGGTTCAGTTGGGTTACTGGATGTGTTTGTTGTGGTGGCAAGATTGGTAAACACTTCTTCCTTTGTTTCAGGCTGATGTCTTTCCACTTTGGTTTCCTCTTTAGCATTTTTATTACTGGTATCTCCCTTGCTCTTGACTATCACAGGTTCAATCTCCATGATTTCCTGTGGTGGCTTAGGCTCTGGCAAATTTGGCTCAAGTCCATCAACTTGAACAGGTTCTGGGACATCTTCTGCTTTCTGTTCAAGTTTTTCCAAAATGGTCTGGACCTTCCTTACACCATCTCTCCTGGCCTGGCGCACATCCGCACGACCCTCAGGGTCCACTGAGTCTAGGGCTAGCAACTCTTTGGTCAAATACTCTTCAATCATCAAGTACTTTTTGTCAGTTTTCTTGCCTTCAAAGGAGTTGACTGCCTGCTCAAGCATTTGTACTTTCTCCAAAATTGCTTCCACTTTCAAAACACCAGGATGCTTTTGAGGTTCTCCTGTTTCCACTGTCTTCGGTGGCACCGCTTCTTCTGGAGGAGGTTTTTCCTGGGGGGGAGCAGCCTTAGCTGGGGAAGGAGCCTTTTTATCAGCCTTCTCTGCCATGGCTGGTGGCTTCTGGGGTGGCAGTTTAGGATCTGGTTCTTGGTGGGTGACCTGAATGGGGATATATGTGGAGGGTGCCTCCGTTTCGGGCGGTGGGGCTGCCCTGTTGTCAGGCTTGATTTCAGGAGGAGGGGCTGGTCTTGGTGGCTCCTGAGCTGGGACTTGCTGCTGAGAAACCTGGTGAGCAAGGCAAGTTTTATGTTGAGACACAAGGCTCCTTATTTCCCTCTAAAGAACAAGTAATCTAACATCTAATTTTCTGTACTGCTAGCAGCGCAATTTCACACACGCAAGATGAATAATCTTCCCTGAGCGTTGCTGAGTTTTACTGTTTTAAACCAAAAAACAGCACTGTGCTGAACAGCTATTACTGTCACCAATCTGTTCTCTCAAACATTAAATTTCAACCGACCAAATCCTGCCCATGCTCAATAAAATCAGCCCCATAAGCAGGTTTAAAAAGACAGGACCTTTGAGCAAAGCCTTCACCTAACTTAAGTCAGTGAGATTTCTTGCAGCTGACTGTAACACAGTCAGGATTTCATCCTGTTTCACTAATTAGGGGCTCATCTTTCTTGAAAAGCCAACTACCTTGCTGAGTTTTAATCACATTTTGGGCTATTCTCATCCTATTCCCGTTTTCAGGACATTCCTTTTTTTGTCAGTGCTTATTTTTAATCTTCAACCTATTTACATGCAGAGGTTACTGTGTCAATCTTCTTACACTGTAGCGATTATAGAGACTATCTTGGGGATTACTCCAGTTTTAAATCAAATCAGAAATCGCTTGAAATTGAGATCAGTTTTGAAGTCTTGGAAGAAAACTGGAATTTATGAAAACTGCATTTTCCTCCCCCTGACACCCCCTTTACTTACTTGGGCACATAAACAGCAATTTTGAAAGATACTAAATCCGGGTCTCATGGATTTAAATGGCTGGAGTTAGATATCTGTATTTTATTTAAAACAAGTGCCTAAATGGCCTACACTGAAAATCTGTTACTGCTTTACCTGTTAAATATAAAATTTGGTTAGGGAGTGCAAACTCTCACTCACAAAAATAAACCAGCATTGACCTAGAATATGCCATTAAATCTTGAGACTTCCTTGTTTTGTCCTAGCTTGGGTTTTCAAACTATTAACCTAATTCTGCTCCTGTCATCTTTCATGTGAAAAATCCCCGGAGAGGAAATCAAGGCTTGGTTCTGTACCTATCCCCTTCCATACACTCAAAATTGTCTAATTCCCAATAGCCTTTTAATTGCAGTTTTCCTAAGAATTCTAACATGGAAAAACTGTTCAATGAGCAGCAGGTTCTGTGAGCAAGAAAATGCTTCAAGTCAGAAGAAAAAAAAGCTCTGGATTTTGCTTATCCCCTCTCTTCACAGCAAAAATTACTTTGTGTATCTGATGCTATCCCCTAAATGGTTGTGAGACATCAGTGAAATATATTTACATAGATGTCCCAAACCCCACAGACCTGGTTTTCTTCTCATAAACATAATGCAGCATCAGTGACCTCAGTGTAATTACACCAAATTATACTCTGACAAGAGAAGATTAAGTTGTGTGTTAAATCATATTTCAGTGATCCACCACAGCCCTGACAGGTGGAAAGGCAACTCACTGCTTATCTCAAGATCTCCCAGTCTGTCTAAACCTAGCAGTGGAGATTGCTCTATGTGCTTTCACGGATGCGTTAGTACAAGCTCATTTTTCAGCTCTAGCCACGCTCAGGTCCCTGGCAGGTGAATCACTTCCCCATTCCACATACCTGGGGTCTGTCTACTACTGTCTGCACTCGGATGGGAGCTGGGGGCTGCATCTGGGTGCTCACTCTGGCCGGGGAACTCTCCCGACTAGAGGAGCCTCTCTGAGCCACTCTGAACGGAGACTGCGCCCGCGCCGCCTTGGGCTCCCTCTCCTCCGGCTGGATTTTGTGGAACACCGGCTGGTGGGCTTGGAACTCGCTCTGCTGGGCAGGGTAGTGGGTCTTCTGTGCCTGGTGGTAGGCTTGTGCTGGCTGCCGTGGCATATTTTCATGGATCACAGGGATTGGAATATAACCGCGAGGAAGCGGATGGCTCCCCGCGTTGGGTCTGCCAGAGGTCTGAGGGGAAGCTGTTGGAGGGTCAGATGCTCCAGGAGGTTGAGGCTGCCATGAAAACAGAAAGCCATTATTAAATGTCTACCACTGTGTGCTCACAATACTTTCCATTTCCAAAGAGAAAAGGGGGCAGTCATCACAGAAACTGAACTCGTGTTTCCGGCACACAAGGTCTCCATTTCCCTGGTTTTTTGGCCAAGAGCCTCACTAGACAAACCACAAGCTGTGTGAGCATCATTACAACAAGCAAGAACCTGAGCTACAGCATTCCCAGCCCTGCAATGAGCAGGGAGTGGATGCTCAGTCAGAATGTTTGCTGCTTTTGCATGGCTGTTCCTGTCTAAACCTGTCAAATTTGAGGCAAAGTAAAGCTAAGCAAACAAATTACGTGCTGGAGACAAACCCAAACCCCTAAAAGCACACAAGGCTGACTTCTGATCCTGGCCACACAAACAGATTTTGAATGTTTTGTTGGGTTTTTTTAGAGCAAGTCATTAATTTGGTAATGCAGATATGGCTAATTCCCTTTTGTCCCCTCTCTCCTGTGAAAGGCCAGACTGGAGCTGCAAGAGGAGAGAGCAGGCAAGGCAGGAGAGAAGGGGAACAAGACCCCTCTTTTGGTGCTGATTAACCGCAACAGCAGGAACCTTGAATAAATAAATGATGGTTTGATTACAGCAGCCATCAGTGGCACTATGCGTGGCACTGCTGATGGGCAGGGTAGGGTCCCCAGCACAGCCACTGGTCACTTGGCATCCACACTGCACTGCCCGAGGTGGAACGGCAAGTTCTGAGTCCTCCTCGGTTATCTCCAAGTAAGTGGCACAGAGGACACATTCAAAAAGCCACTGTGCACACAAGGCAAAACTGTACAGAGCTGGGAAAAGGAAATGCTGAGCTTCCTGTCCATGGACAGGCATGGTTAGTCAAGACAGCTGAGAAACCTGCCAACAGGATTTTAATTACATTCTTCAAACTCCAAATGGGTTTCAGAGAAGATGCCATCACTGTTGAATTACAGACCTGATATGTTTTCAGCTTGGTGAAAGCTGAATTTCCTGCTCACCTTACTTTGAATAGAAGTGAAGCTTATATTTCCATATATTACAAGAATATCAATTTGCTAATTCTCGAGAGAGAGCTGGCCAAAAATCCCACTTTTTGACACAAAACAAGCAGGGTGGCTTTTTTTCAACGAAGTTCTTAGTCTGAAAATATTTTCACATGCCACTGAAGGACAAAAATACTTTACAGTCCACGTCTAAATCTGTATATATGCAAATCCATTTCATACAACTGCAATTTGCAATTAGGAAGCACAGATCTTCTGAAGTGGACTGGGTCGTTAGCTGACTGGACACACATCTCTCCCACTTTGTTTACCCAGTCTGACTCATGGTGCAGAACACAAGAGGCTTGTCTGCATCCTCCACTTGTGAGGGAACCCGTACAAACCCTAAAACAACCCTCCCCTGCCACAGGGCCTGCTCAGCTCTGCATTCATCTCGGCAGAATCATTCCAGAACAGAGGTGAGTGACGCTAGAAGAAAACCCATACATATTTATGCTGCCATGACTGAGCACTTCCAGCACTCTGCAAGTGCCGGGAAAACGCAACCCTGTGGCGAGTCGTGCTTTCTTTCCGAGGGCTGAGCTCCCCGTGTGACAGCCAGGCCATAAACGCCGCAGAGGCCGCTGCAAGCAGAGCCCAGCAGCGCTGACGCTCACCTCGGGTCCGTGCGTGGCCGTCGCCGCCGCAGCTGCCGGTGTCTGTCCACATTGTTTATCGGCCGCCACGGCCTCGGCCCTCGCCGGCGACTCGGGGCCACCAGAGGCCCCCCTGAGGGGTGGCTGAGCCTGCCCCGGGCCGGGCACGGCCTCTGCCTTGTACCTCTGCGGCCCTGGCTGTGGGGAGGAGAAGCAGGGGTGCTGCTGCCGGCCGTCCAGGCCCTCGTGGATGACAGGAATGGGGATGTAGCCCGCCCGGAGCTTGGGGTAGCCCATGTATCCTTCCCGCGCCGCCGGCTGCTTGGGGCTGTCACGAGATGGGCCATTGGCTGAGGACTGGCCTTCCTGCAAGTGAAGAACAGCACAGAGCACTGGTTGGTAGGTCAATAAACACGGGGAGAGAAAGCTGCCCTAAAGGTCTGTCCCGAAAAGCAGCATCAGCTGTGTGTGGGGAGCTCAGAGCCTCTCAGGCCTGTGCAGGGCAGCCAACAGCAGGTGCCAACACTGCAGGCAAGGGGAGGAAGCTAACAAATCTGCTTATGTGTGGGGTTCTCATAAGCATTCACTTGTGCTTTGAAATACCTGCCTAATTCCACCTGGATTTCTTATTTATCATTCATCACTAGCACTTAGTCACCTGCCACCCTCTTCAGAGAGCACTCATCCAATTCAAACAAGTATCGATGGGACCAAAGACATTTCCTCAGCACCTCTCAGAACACATCTGTGCTACATCGGAGAGGTACTTGTGAAGAAGACCAATCCCAACAGAAGCACAGATTTTTTTTGGTATCCCTCTTCCCACTGGCTATTTGAAGAGATCCTGACACTGCACACTGAAAATGTATTCACTTCCAGCTAAGGAGGATCTGGTTCCGTAAATATTGAGGGAGAAGGAAGGGGAAGACAGGATAGCCTAACAAAGAGGGAAACACTGAAAAGCAAGATTTAAAAATCCCTGTGTTGCCTGAGTACACTCACTGGACAATGTCAAAGCTCTGGCAAGGGTGGAAGTGGTTTGTACTAAGAGCCCTCACAAGTCCTCTAGTAAGTTCTTCCTGCATCGGTCATTCTATTTTGAGACCCCGCGAGGGCCAAGTTCCAGATGTATCTCTAAGTTAGATCATATAACAAGCACCTCTGTCATTCAGAGGGTAATGTCATTATTCAGTAAGAGGAGAATTTAATAAGGGGACATATGGTGCAAGTGTTGGAAACCCTATTTTTAAAGGGGTGTTTAAGCTGCAAAAATATTTCATGTTGCTCCTGTACATGTTAACTTACTAATTCATCAAGAATTCACTGTTTTACCAACCAGATTATCAGTGCTCTTCCTGCATGATAGTATCACCTGAAAAACTGATTTCTGAGAATTCCTCTTTGCAATAAAGCCGCAGAGAATAGAGGCTGTTATTTATGTAAACTAAACGAAGACAAAAATACAGAAAGGAACAAGTTCAAAGTCCGAGCCCTACTGTTCCATTTCCTTTTACTCACTTAAAAAAAAAAAAATCCTCCACAAAGGAAGAATTCTAGAAGAGACATAGAGGACAGCCAGGCCTAGAAAGTTCGCAGAGAGAAGCATGCTGAAGTTGGCTTTCTCAGCTGCAGAACAAGGATGATCTCATGCCAACATCTGCACCGGGATCCACAGATGAGTCATTCCAAATTCACCCTACCACCGGGAAACCACACTGCTCTGCTCCACACGGACTGTCCGGGGGCTTTCAGAACCCCACACACCAACAAGCGCTGGCTCTTTCACCTTGCACCAGCACAACCCCTGCCCCATAGCTCTGCCAGGGTGCGGGGGGACGCGCCTTTACATCAGCAAAACTCAATCTGAGGCGCACTAGGCTGACAACGCGAGGCTGTGCCGGAGCTGGGGCTGAGGGGAGCCGACGATCCGCAGCGGGAAGCAGCACCCCGGGAAAGCAGTACCCCTGGGAAAGCAGCAGCCCCCCGGGAAAGCATCAGCCCATCACCGCTGCGCTGACCGCGGGCATTCTGCGAGCGCCAGCTGCTCGGGCAGAAACCCGAGCGGCTGCCCCACCTACAGCCACGGCTCCCACCGCTATAAAAAGGAGATTCCCTCACTTCCAGCGGCCCTGCGGGAAGGGTTTAGGAGCTGGGTGGGCCAGCAGCACCTACAGGTGCTCTGGCATGCGAAGGTTGGCAGCTGATGCTGCTCTGCTGCACCTGGGCGTACAGAATCACCCCAAGGAGTAGCTTTCTTGGGGTCTGCGTTGTCTTTAATGGCTCCACTAGGGATAAGACCGCCAGTTCTCTGGAGTAACCCACAATGATAAATCATTTAACATGGACAGTGTCCCACTCCCCCCACCCTCCATGAACCCCTCCAGAGAGTCCAGCCATGGGCTTCCCCTCCCTTGCCTTCATGTTCAGACCTGTGAGGCTGCCCTTGTTTTGAACCTTAGCAATCTGAGAAATCTGCCACTGCAACTGAAGCCCTGCTAGGAAATACAGAAGAGGTAGCCCGAACTCAAAGCAGAAATCAGGTTGGACTGCTTTTTCAAAGCATCCAGTTTATAAATGAAGTAAAGCTTCTGTCAATACTTTAGGGGATTTTGTTTAGCTGTTTTGTTTTTTAATACACTATACTCCCATGATTTCTCACATATTCTTACAGCTTCAGACAACCTGTGCTGCTCCTGTGGAAAGTCAGTAACTCGAACTGGTCCTTTGTTGCAGACTTTTTTCTCCCTCGAGTCAGGTCAAACCACAGAAGCCTCAACTGCGCAGTCATACTGGAACAGCCCACAGTAAAAGAACAAATGCAGTGTCCTTGTTTTTCCCCACCATTGGTGGCTCCAAGGCACAGATCAGGTTTAGGAAAAGTGCTCTCATCACAACTGCACTTCCTGATCTACATTGTCCCCTTCAACCCTTAATTAATACTTAACTCTACAAACAGTTGCCTACATTAGCCAGTTTGTATCACCACATCTTTAACATTCATTTTTCTCTCTTCTTTTTCTTCCTACTGTCCTACAGTAACAAACACAGACAATACAGATATTCTGAAACTCCCATCACTTGGGGATGACACCACTAGAGGCCCTGGGTTCAGGGAGATGCTGCCAGTGGTTCGGGTCTCTATTTAGTGAGAATCTGACACAGCACTGAGTGCGTGCAGATCCCAATGTCCCTGTCTCCAAACTTCTGGCCAAAGCAGTTCTGTTTTGCACAGGAGAGCCTGTGTTTCCAGCCTGGGCAAACAGGTTCTGGAAGACTTCAGGAGAAGCTCAGATTTGCCTGGGGACACTGTGGCCATGGGGAGAAATGGAATCAAGCTCTGGAAAACTCTCATCTTAACACTACGTTAAAGAAATTCACAGATTCCTTCCTAATGCTTTACTTCCACAGCACAGCCAGCACAACAAAAAGTAGCCAATTTTTGGGTTTATTTGCCTCCTATCACATACAGCTCTTGCTTGTTACATTAACAAACCGACTACCTGGAAAAAGTCCCGAGCTCACATTTAACTTCCATCTGCACAAAGAGAAATGACCAACAAATCAATTACAAGTCTTAGTTCATCATCCTTGCTGGTTTAAGTATAAAAAACAGGAACCCAATTCAGGTTTCTACACTGAAACAAACTGAAGCAAATTTCTTCTGCCCTCATCTAAGGAAACAAGAAGTTCCTTAAAACTGAGAGTAGCTACAAGCAGCAGAGTATCAACTCATCTTCAGTAAGTCCCAGGCCTGTCAGCAATCCCAGCTGTGATCACTTAATTTACCTTGAAGAGACAGAATCCCTCAAAAGAAGGGAGCTCAAAAATGCCAATGCCTTGAGCAGCTGAGAAGTTTTCACAACAGTTCTAGTAAACATTTTGGGTAACCTGAAATACCGGCCAGAACTCAAATCCAATCCAGCACTTCAGGAGGTGCTGAGGTAAATCAGCACATCCAGGCAAATGAAGATTTAGCCCAGCTGCAGGAGGGACAGTGGAGCTGTGTCTGTAGATCTGCTCAGGAGCAGGGACAGCGCTCGCACCTCTCGGGATGAGCATTTCTGTTGTCAGGCCATCACCAGGATAAATAAAGGTGCAGCCAGCACGAGTTGTGCAACTGGAAAAAACACTTCATACCCCCACATCCTACTGCTGGCTTCCCGTGGGAAGGGCACTGTAGGACTGACACTAAAATCCTCCAACTTGCTCCCATTTTAAACGGGTTCTGAAACCACTGGAATGAAAAAAGCGAGAGCAAGGGCAAATGCACAACATTGCACCAGGATTCCCAGTACAGGTGTACTATCTGGAGTGGGTAATGTATAACTCCTAGCGTGCCCTCAGTCTGCTCAAATGTTATTCCAGACTCAAACACAGAAACCTGCAAATTCAGTCACTGCTGATGCTGGCAAATTGCCACTGGAGTTTTCCAGACAGCTCTATCACTCAAACTAAAGTTGTCAAAATATTCTGTATTCATGTTAAACGACTTGAATAGTTGTATCAAATTCAGCATCTCCCTTTTGAGACTCCTTACATAATATATTTGTCATTCCTCAAATACCAAAATGCTCTACAGAATAAAGTCTAAAAGCCTCCTCTGCTGCCATCGCACTCTTGTATTTTTCTTAACCTGTACTGATGGCATTTCCAGTACAGTCAATTCAGTCTCTAGAGCACGTTATTTACTCATGTAACACCCCTGTAGCTCCTGCAGAGCAGCAGTGTAAGTATTCAAATTGTACCTATTTTGTAAATATTATCTAACAAGGGGAAAACAAAATTTACCAACACTGCCAAGAGATTAAACCACTCTTCTGTATGCAAACAGATGGTCCACTGACTGCAGTGCTGTTCTGAACTTGTAAGCTACTGCTAGAGAGGACCATGCAAACAGTTATTCTGGTTGCTCAAGTAACTGAGGAAATAGCAGTACCTGACAAAATCTTACTTGAGAACACACCTCTCATAACTTTAAACCACAATCCCATATATTTAGGAAAAATGGAATAGCATGATTCTGTTCTTTCACAATCAAATACAGCAATATAACAAAAGTGAGTGATGTAACAACCAGGTTTTCTTCACACACTTGCTCAAACCTGTATTTTATCAGAAATTGCCAGGAATAACAAAAAAAGCCAGTGGTACCTAGTATTCAAATTAAGAATGAAGTAACTATTCTATTTATTAAAGAAAAATACCAGTTTTGTCATAGAAAGGCAAAATTTTAACCATTGGAATTGGATTCCAGATCAACTTGTACTTTGACTTCGGGCCAGACTTTCTTTCCTTCTCTGTTGCATGAACTACAAAAGCACTACACTACCTTTGCTACCAATAGGAACCAACATACCCGAAGTATTTCTAAAAAGTTCCTCGCTGGTGCTGTGTGTTTGAACGTATTAATAGCACAACACCAGCATGAGCTGGTTTTCACTAACGCTTCCCAGAGAACTACACGAGCTGGAAGGAACCCAGTGATTTACTCTCAGTGCTGACTCCAAACTTCTTACAGCCCTGCCTCAGCTGCTGCAGACATTTGCATTCTCACCCTTTTACTCACAATTTGCGCTTAAATATATAGACTGAGCACATAGGCATTTAAGCAAGATATCATTAGCTAATGACTGAAGGAAACCATGAATAAGCCTGGTTGCATGAGCTGTCTCAGTAGACCTTCGTGTCAGTCGCATCATGTAACCCAATTACAGGCCAAGCTGCTTTTGATGTTCTACTTGCTGAATGCTGAGTTTTATTTCCCAACGTACACATGTGTAGGCAAACAGGCCTTTTGTTCTCTCTTGTAATTATCAAGTTGTATTATACAAGTATTAGGTTAACATTCGCTCTAACCGATGCCATTAGAAATAAATAGACACCATTAAAAACCGAAGGAGAAAACTAATCCTAAGCTTTTCAGAACCGAGAGCCTTACTGGAGCAAATATGTTGGCTATCTTGCAGCTCAATCTTGTTCCAGGAACAAAACCTGTCCTCTTTTAATCACTAGGAGGATTCCTTCTTAAGCTGAAATGCCTTGGCACAGACATGACAACACCTGCCCTGTGTGCCCATGAGTGGAAGTTGGCACTGGAAGCACCCAATGGGCCAAGCTGAACATGTCTGAGAAAGAAACAACGACTGCTCCGAGGAGCAGAGCGCTCTTAGAGAGCTGGGCTCACCACCCACCCCACCAGCCTTAGTGGATGGAGTAGGAAAAAAGCCCTCTAGGGCACTAACAGAAATATCCCTGTCAGGGGTGACGAGAATGACACTTTATTCAGTTATTTCTGTTCACTGCCTCATTACCTAAGAAGCAGGTGGTCAAACTGTTGCTTTCCTATTACTTATGACCCAGGAATCTGAAATACATCAGAAAGCACAAGCCTCAAATATTAGCAAAACAACACCTCATTAAAAAAAAAAAGAGACTAAGCAGATAATGAAGAGTGGACTGCGAATTTCAGTTTATAGTCATGCTCAACATTTTCATCTAAAATTTCATTTTTAGCAGTTTTCTGACTTCACTTCCTTAAAGAGCAATTTTCCAACACTATAAGATCACTTGCTACATTGCACCCCATTTATTAAATATAAGGCTTTGCCATCAGCCATAAAAAACACACTTTTGTGCTACCTGGCCTACCGAGTGATGGCAGAGAAGTCTCTTCCCCACCCCATGCCTGATTTTCCTGTCTGTAAAACCAAGAAGGAAAAAATAAAAACAATCAAACCCACAGCTTCTGCAACATATTTTAGATACAGCATTTTTCCTTTTTACCTGTAATTAAGTAATGCGATCTGTGTGAACAAGCCATTTCTTCTAATTTAAATGTACCTTTACCTTGGCATGAAGAGATACCACAGCTTACCTAGAGAGTGATACTGCCTGCACACCCCAAAGCACATTGGACTGTTACCTGCCTTATCGTGCCACAAGTGGGAACAATTCTATTTTTGCCACGTAGTCATGGAAAAGTTCTGCCTGTGCATACAAGCGTTAAAAATATGGTTCCCAGGTAAGAATGCTGCCACCTGGCACAAGTATTCTTCCTTTGTCCTTTAGATAAGAGGCACAGGGGGCCAGAATTTACACGAACCCTGCAACACCCTCTCTGCTTTTCCTCTTGCAATATCTCCAATATAATTTCTTCGTGTTCCTGCCTCTTGTTTCTGATTTAATCCACCCCTTGGTTCCAGGTTAATTGATACGTCCATAAGTTAACTCCCTGCTCACCATGTTCTGTCGGGGGACTTTAAATAACTACACCAAGCAGCTGCAGGGAATCCGGGCAAAGCCAGGACACAACCTCAAAAAAAAAACCCCTACTGATAATTTTACCACTGCTACCTATTAAGCCTTTTCTGTGCAGTATTTTTTTAATCCAGTAACTAACTTGTTAGCCTGACAGAATGCACAGCAGCATTAGGAATGTAAAAACACTGTAGGTGGAAGAGACCTTAATTGTTACTAAGCTGACCTCACATTCCCTTCCCCGGAGGAGAAGCACTGCCAGAGGTACAGCTTCAGAGAAGCTCTTCTGACCTCTCAATGCAATTTCTAATTTGGTCTGCCAAGGATTTTTCAGTCAACTTGACCATGAGAAGTCAGTGCTCAAAAATAAGCCCACTGCTAAAGAGATGCGAATTGAGTGACTTCAGACTTATTTGGGGAAGCAGAGAGAAAAGAGATGCAACAGCCATGAAGGGGAGAGGATGGAAACTTAGGTGCAGCCAGTTGTTCCCCAATGAAGCATCAGCAGCAGGGTGAGATGGCTGCTCCTTCCTTTGTTGAGGCCTGTGCAGTCGTTGCTGCAGCCAATACTTAGCATAGATCACTTTTATGGCTGCTCCCTGACTCATGCCTGGCTGCTGCAGCTTTTATCTCAAACCCAAGGCACCAGCCAGCTATTGATCACTTCAATATCCGTTGTGAAGCCCAGCACAGTCAATTCCTTGGGTTTATTTTAGCTGCATTATTTCCCAGGGGATTCACTGCATGTGGAAACAACACGTAGAAGGGGCATCGATAAATACCTACACAAACTTTCTTTTCTTTTCTTCTTTAAATGTAATCTATTTTTATTGGCACTTTGGGAACTCCAAGTTAGCCATTTGATGTCGTAAGACAATCCTGCAGGAAGTATGCAGAGCTGTGATGCCCCAAGTTAGCACAGAAAATAACTCCAACAAATGAGCATAGGAAATGAGTAATTCTATCAAAAAAAAGAAGGAAGAACAACACTGTTAGTAAACACATTTTTACTAGATGTATACAAATCTTCACAGTATTGATTGTACCTTACTCCTGAAATGTCTTACTGTTAACTAATCAGATCCTTGAGAGAAAATCATTACTTTACCAAGAAGCTTCATTAATAAATATTTTTCTGTCATTTGCAAAGTCACTCCTTATTTCTCACTCAAACAACATGAGATTTTTTCCTCTTTCCCACGAAGGGCTCTCCAATCCATTCTTACGCTGCAGTGGTTTCTTACATGTAACAGAAACAAACATGCAGAAGAAGAACACCCATCCTTCATGTGGGTAAAAAGGGCCAGACTGAATGAGGAAATAACAGTGAGCCCTCTGAATTCACAAATGCACCTAAAATACAGAGTTAAATGCAAAATCAAGGTCCGGTTTTGTTGCTTTAAAATGGCTTTGCCATGGGTTAAAATTTCAGAAGAGCCACTTCAACTTTTACCTGATTATGTATCTGGCACAGACTACTGCAGTCAGCATGGCTGCACTGATGTTAAGCCTAGGGTAAGTGAGAAGACCAAGATCAAGCACTTGGGAACAGCAGGACTTTATTATGACACTGTCTCAGCTATATTCTTACCTAGCTAGAAAAATCTCAGTTAGCCCAAGACTATTGCTCCAGTCATTGTCCACATACAGTGTAAAACCTCATTTCATTGATGATCTCTTCAGAAAGGGGGACAAACATTCACAGACAGAACATCGGTGGATATAGTGCAAGATCACCTCTAGGGTGGTAAAAAAATTGCTAATTTCACTGTCAGATTTCAGTGAAAGCAAGGCAGTGATGGAGTCAGCACAAGTTTGATCTTTGTATAATCATCCTTGAAAAGGTGTGTGAAGTCTGACACATGCAGTCAGCTTTTGTGATTCTCAGATCACTTCTAAAAGCTCCAAGTTCTCATTTGAGCTAGGCTGACAATGAAGGAAATCAGAAAGCTCTCCCCATCAAATCTCTTTTCTTGCTTTCATCTGTGGTTATGTCCTTCCTACCTGTTTAGGGATTTACAGAAGTCTGGTGTCTTCAAAAATCCTTGCTGGATTTGAAATTCAGTGTCAGTGGGTAATTTGCCTTCCTTGGCACTGCCTAGCTAAGGAAAAAAATTTAGGAAAAGACATTTTCCTTGGGTCTGATTCTAAGATTCTTTTGTTAACTAATACCTGTCCTTGTGAAATACACTGGTACTCAAAAAACTGATGATTTCAGCAGCTGTCCACAAATTCCAGCAGACACATTTAACTCAAGGCTCTGATAAATGGCTCTGTGAGAGCAGTCACCCCACCAACTTCTACCACCATAAACTGGAGGACCTTTTTTAGATAGAACTCCCAAAAATCAACAGTTCATCTCCAGAGGCATTCTCTGTCTCCCAGTGAACAAACCCAAAGCACACATTCCTGCTTACAGCCAGGAGCAACAGATTTTCCTGCCTGGAAAAGAGTATATCCCACAAAAGCTGGTCAAAAGCAGATGCAGCTTTTCGTACCTGTGGCAGCCCTTACAATTGGCAGAAGAGGCACAGAGGCACTTTTCATCACCACAGATTTCACACCAGATAGGGGTGAAAATTTGTTTTGTTTCAGGCACCCACTCAAGCTGAGGGCTGATCCGTCAGACAGCTTCCAACTCTCTTCACACAATTATTGAAAGCAGCTTGAATCTGACTGCTCTGTTAAATGGGTTAGTCTCAAGTGGTATTCCTGGAACAAAAGCCTCGAGTAAACAGCACACTTTTCTTCTCAAGTACATTCTATGGTTATAAAAACCACACTATTTTTATTTTTACTACAATAACTGCCAGTGTTAGCAGGTGCCTCCAAAAAGGAGAGAAAACACTTTTTCCTATGCTAGCCTCAATATTCTTACCAGATTACATTTTTCTAAGACCTCTGTGTATTATTACTAGAATTTATCTCTATATCAAACGAACTAGCTCTCAAAGAGCCGCAAAGGGGGTTAATTTGTGCCAGGGAAGTGCGTCCCTTCCTTTTCAAGGCCAGCTGCTCTCACACCGAGCTTTCGGTCACGGTCTGCGCTCGCAAACCGGGCAATTACTATTTTAAGAAACGGTAAGTCCATAAAATAATTAACACTCCTCGAGCGCTCCTCTCCTCACGTTGTGCAAGGCAAGGGGCGAAAA
>WBMY01007802.1:1054068-1064834 GCA_013397315.1 Donacobius atricapilla
CCCGCCGCGGCCCCAGCCCGGCCTTGTGCGGCCCCCGAGGCAGCTCCGACCCGCGGCCCCGCGCGCTGAGCGAAAGGTCACAGCTCCTCCCCAAAACGCCCTGCCCCGCCACTGCTAATTCCAGGTTATTATGGTCGATAAACAACAAAAATAATGCTTCTCAAGTGAGGGTGTGGGCAGGCGTTGTTCTTCAGATTCAACTGGCTTGAACTTTCTCAGCGCTTTGCAGACGCGCGTCGCAGTCCTCAGTTCCACTTGGAAATGCACCTGGAGGCAAAGAGGGTGTCTGTGAGGTTGGAAACAGCTTTCTCATGGGTGCTATCAGCACGTCAGGCGCTCGGTGGGTTTGGTTTGAGGTGATTGTGCTGCACAATTACACCACTTGTAGTCATCTGACAGTCACAGGAGCAGCCACAGATGCCTGTTGATAGTTACTCCAAGTAGAAGAGTGAATGCAGTGTCCCTCAAACGCAGGTGTTACCTTCTGCAGAGCTGTTTGTTTAGAGGAACTCAAAGTATGAATCCCTCGGAGGTAGATGCTTATGACTGAAGTATCTCTTATTTCAAAAAGACCCCTGCCTCTTCACACCCTTGAGCACAGCCAGGGTCTCCTCCTGCTCGAGGCAGGATCAAAGATCTCCTGATGCTGCTTGACACTGGTAGTCATTCATCTTTTGACGGGATTTTGTTTATCACACTGACAAACCGAATAATTGCTGCCATTTGCTCCTTCATTCCCGCAGCTCTTCCATCCTGCGTGTCCCTTGCTGCCAGAACCACACTGCTCCATCACAGCCCCATTTTTCTGTCCCCACTGTTGTGTGCCTTTGACTCGTAAGGATTATAAATGGATCAGTTTTTAACCAGAGCATTTACTTGCATATGTCTGTATTGCCATCACCTTTTCTGACTCAGCTATTTTCTAAGCAACAAATCCCAGGCTTTGCTCATTTTACAGTCATGGACTGTGCTGCCTGTCCCTGGCCATATTTTGTACCTCTGCTGCCTCTCATGCTCTCTGGTATAAAACCTCTGCTCAGCCTCACTAATATCAGCAGTAGACTCAAAAGGCATAACATCAGTAATTTATTCTGCTTCCAATCTGCAGAGGAATTTCACTCTCAGTTTTGCGACTGAAAGGCACACTTAGACCATATGTTCCCTGTAGCATATGCCAGAGTCTCTTCCAAATCAACAAAAGCAGCTGATTCAGACACAGGGGACACAGATGTTAAAAAGGTCCTGCAGGAAAATTACTCTTGTAAGTTGAGGAAGTGATACAGATGGGGTTTGTAGCTGAGAGAATGTAAACAAAGGCATGAAGAATGGGGGGGTCTTTTATTTTGCTGCAGCTGGCAGCCAACCATGTCCTCAGCAGAGCTAATGAGTAAGGTCAGCAAGTAGGTGAAAAATTAATGAAAGGAAATTTCAAAGGGATATCTTACTTAAGTTAGACATTTTTGTGGGGGCATACCCTGCTAAGAAACAGAGGGGGCTGCATTTCACAGAAATTATCATGGGCTAGTGATTGAAGATTCACTTGAACCGCTGCAGGGTCGACAAGCACCCAGCTGGAAAGAGAACAGTCTGGGCTGACAAGGACAAACCTTTTAGTGATTGAATTTAGTTGGCAAGGCATCATGTTTTTTCTGTTAATTGGATTGTCTTTCCTGACAGGTAGGATTTAGCCTGGTTTCCTGTGCAGGTGAAAGCGCTGCTGGCGAGGCAGGTTGCACTGGATATCTGTACAGGGATTCACTGTTTGCTCTCTGGTCCTGAGGTGTCACTGGGCCATAGCTGTGACCCTGAAGAAATGTGACTTTTAGTTCATATTGTCATTAGCCATCCTTCAAATCAGAATGATTGATGAAAATGTTCGTGTAGGGAATACTGCCAAGCAAAAATCGTGGCTTCAGGAAAATCTGTTATTAAGATAAGTGAGTCTCTGTAGTGTCTGGCTAATCTCAGATGAGACTCCAGGCTCAAGGTCTCTATGCTCTATTTCCGAAGGGAAAACACTCAAGAGGCATTTTCGACTTTTTGTGTTCTTCATGTAAGTGCAAACGCAGCACTGCTGACTTGTCCAGGTTCCTATCTGCACTGTGCTTCACACCCCCAGGATTGCCAAACTAAACATTTGCTCCAGGGTGTTCCACTACAACTAGAAACCATGTAATTGTAGTTACTGGGAGCTGATAAACTCTACAGGGTCGTCCATGTTTCTTTGACTTGAACATGGGCTGCAGGGAGCTCCCTCCTGCACAGCAGCTCTAGCTCAGGTTGTACAGCACAGCACTGCTGTGATGGAATTGTTATTCACTGTATTAATCAAGCAGATATCTCTGGTGTGTCAGGAAACAACGTCTTGCAGTGAGATCTAAATTGGCTTTCTGCCTCCTGAGTACCTGCAGCACTTTCACAGGTCACCTGCACAGAAGAGGCTCTGTTACCCCGGACTGCGAGTTCAGGGGTTTGCTCTGGATTAGGTATTGCAGGGAGCTGTCGTGGATGAACCTGGGCGAGTGACGTGTCTGGCACGTGCCGAGTGCTGTGCTCTGGAGCAGGCTCCAGTCCAAGTTCTCTGCTGGATGCATTTGAGTCATATGAACACTTAATAAATGCAACAAACACAAACTTTCTCAATCGTCAGATTGAAGGGACATGATGAATTTGACCTGTACGACTTCCATCTCTTGGTGTTTCACCCAGAGTACCACTGAACAGCCCAGGTCCTCACTGATTGTATTTTGAATATCCTGCTCCAGGTGTATGAACCACTTCACCTAAAAGCAAAAAGGTCTCACCTATGAATTGCAATAACCAGAGCTGTGCAGATGTTTGGCTTCATGGTTTGTTCAGAATCCTGGGGCTGTTTTTTGGGCCACTGATTCAATTGGGGCCTGCCTTTAAGAAAATTAAAGATGCAAAGTGATTGATAATCTTGTACTAATCTGCCACTTATGCTACAGACCCCTTCAGAGTTGATTTGCAGTGGTTGGTACACAATTTAGTGGAACTGATGGTGAAGTGGAGACCAGAAGTAGGCGGATGAAGCCATCCACAAATGGTCTGATCTCTGACTGCTGCATGGTGCAGACATTGCTTGGCTCCTAGAGCTTGATCATCCCATCTGCTTGTTGGAGTCACAGTAACTGGCAAGTCATTTGATAGATAAATATATTGCCTATGAACTTTAATAGAAAATTCAAAATATTAATAAGAAATTAGAGTGCTAATTGTGCTGTTTAAATGGAGAAAAGCTTATTAATTGCACATGTTGCAATCACTCTGTAACTACACTAAAGCTGGGCATTCACAAAGCACATACTCAGATTTCAAATTTTCAGATTTTTTTAAAAAGATTGCAGCAGCCAATTCCAGCACAATTTTTATTTTCTTTTCCCTTTTTATTTCCACCTGGAATGCAATTTCTCATAAATCAGGGAGCAAATCTGGCTGTGAAAATAGCAAAACCAGCTTTAATTTCTGTGACCTGTATGCAGCAAAAGCAAAATTCAATTCCAAATGTAGGCAGCAGAAGACAACTTGAATGTTTAGAGCTACTCACTCTCTTAATACATCATGAGTGGCATATGTAAGATAAATTAATATTTCCAAAAAGGCATTATTGGCTGCTCATTCCCTGTTCTTCCAGTGTCTGTCAGACAGAAGCCTATGGAGGCAGCTCTTTGTTTTAGGAGTGTCTGAGCCTACCCAGGGAGCAGAACTTTGTCTTCCATAGAAGTCAGGAGGAGGAAGGAGAGTCAATCTGCGGCGGTGTGTTAATTGCCACAGTGGCCAGCACCCATTGGAATTGAGAGGCTCCCACCTAGTGGATAATCTGCCCTGCTGTACTCTGGGCTGCCATGGTCCAAATGTGCTTTGGAACATCTGGGTTATTTTTCCAAAGTTTACTGGCAAATCTTGGTCCAAAACAGAAGAATTTCCAGACCTGAGGGTGCCCAATAGCAGACACAGGACAGAGTTTGGAAAAAACAACTGAAAAGGGATTTTTAAAACCCTCTTTCATGAGCAAATCGATCCTTTTATGAGCAGAATGTGGCACATGCAAAGGCAGAAGTGTTTCTCCAGTTTCTGTGGGTACTGCAGCTGATTTAATTATATTGGTGCTCTGTCCCTAATCATCCCTTCCAAATATTTTTATTCTCTCGAATCGAAGAAGCAGATGCAGAGCTGATAGCATCTCTGGCTCTCTCCCTGGCACAGTGGAGTCTCAAAGGAGGCAACAGACTGAAAAGAAAGAAACAAATGCATGTCCTTTAGTCTCTGCTCCTTCTGGCTTTCCTTGGAGCAGCGCCTGCCTGGGAATTCAGCTTTGGAAGTGCTAGCATTTCCTAGCCATACAAAGAGCTCCTTGGGTCCGTGCCAGGAATGCAACCCCTCCACTTCTTAGGAGTGTAGCTGGCTGCTCAAGGCTGGCTCGCTGATAAGAGCAGTTGACAAGGACTGGAAGAAGCATTAGTGCCACCCCTCCTTTCTCCTGGATCTGTTTCCTGCTGAGCTCTCACCCCAGGCTCCCTCCAAAGATATCCCCCAGCTGCAGTGCCATAATTACTGTTTGCCTACCTAGGAAATCCATCATCCAGGACAGCTGCATCAGAGGATGGGGAGATGTGAGGGGAGGGTTTCTGGACAGCGTTACTTCGCAGTGGATCAGCTACCTGATCCATGGAGGCATTTACACATCCGCTCAGTGCTGCAAACAAGTCAGAAAAACTAAAAATTCAAACTCAAACTCTTTGGTGGCCCAGACCCCACGTTTCTTTAACGGGGAGTATCACTGTGTCTCTGCTGAAATTTGAACTGCCCAAGAAGTCAGCACAAATCTTCACTTGCACAAGAACCTTCAGGAGATGGAGTTATAAACAAAACCATGCTTGCAGGTATCCTCTTGCAAAAGTGAGTTTTGCCATGGTGAATTTTTATACAATCTTCAGCAGTAAAGAAATCCAAATGGAAAATAGTCTGCATACTCCTGATAAAAAACAAAACAACAGCCGGAGGAGGCATTTATAAAATACTACTTATTATAATAATTTTCCTCTAATTTCCTTGCTAACAGAGTCGAGTAAAAATCCCATTCCTAGCCATGTCTCTGACTGGTGTTCAGGGATGGTTTTTGTTGGATTGGATGGCTCAGGGGTTCCTGCAGCAGGGCCACAGAGGGAAAACCCGCAGGTCAAACTGAACTGCCACTAACTTCCTTCTTAAATTAGAACGGAAAACTGTAATCTGCAGCTCCTGATCACATTTTATCTTCTGCCATCCTCGCTCGAGGGTCACCTGATGGGGCAGAGGGGCAGGAAGCTGGGGACTCCCCTTCTCCTCCAGGGGCTGAGTCACAACTGCATCTCCAGAGATTCAGAGGGAGACAAACCTGGATAATGCATAAAACCTGGATTTCAGACCAGCTGTAGGGAAATACTTTCCAAATTTAATCAATTTTCTGAAGCAGAAGATTAGGTGATGCTTATCTGCATTTATAGAACTACAGTTTTGGTCTGTGGTAGCTAAAAGGATTTTTTTCAATCTTTGGCTGTTTTTACCCAGAACAAAGCTGTTTTCCTTTCCCACTGTTTATATTTCTAAATAGTCCAGGGCACTGGAAAACTAGATTTTTTGTTTCTAAGGGCATATTGCAAATTTTCTCATATCTTTCTAAAGTCTCATATTTTGTTTTATTTTCTTTTTTGGCTGAACATCATCTATTCTGTGGTTTAAATATCAAGTCTATTGGAAAAAGAAAAATTACAGATGGTGCAAAACACAAAAACAGTGGATCTGATTTCCAGAGGGTTATACTGGCATAGAAAGATCCTTGCTAAGCTTTGGGACAGCACAGCCCTCCTTGTGTTCCCTGGTGCTGGGAATGTGGCCTGGCAGTTAAATGGAGCAGATCACTTCCACTCTTCAGCACATCCTGAGTTGCCAAAATAGTCTGCCTTGGCAAGGTGAGAGAGCCAGAGCAGTCTGAGAAGCAGCAGAGTGCTGCCCTGGTTTCTTCTTCCATCCCACAAAAAACCTTTGGAGATTTCTTAATTGTCAGTGATTGTCACTGGGAAGGAAAAATCTTTATTTTGTTTTTTTTGCCTTTGTGTAGAAAAACTAAAATATCATCCCAGAATAATCCCATGCTTAGGGCAGGCACTGGATCGTGGTTCAAGTTTTATGGCTCTTACCCAGATCAGAGCCTTTAACCTTTATTTCTTGCAGCCCAGTTCAGCTCTACACCAAAAGATCACTGCATGTGTTTTTTTCTGTCTTTTGTTTGACAATTTTACTGGCTCCATATCTGTTTCCTGAAGCCCACCCTGCATTAGGTGCAAATTTTTGCTTTGAGAATTCTGTTTTAAGCCTTTACCCTCTGCTGCTTTAATCAACAGGAGCAGAACCCAGTTCTGGGACTGAAGTTCTCTGTGTTTCACCACGGGTTTTTAGCTCCACATCTTCACTGGGAGCAATGCCAAGCCTGAACATCCAGGAAGAACTCGCAGGAGAGGGAACTGAGCAGTCTGCAGCAATATCAAGCAGGCAGCAAGACTCAGCAGAGCAATAAACAGATTAGAAGAAAGAATCTTGCATGACTGAGCCCTTGTACTGAATCACAGTGTGGGATGCTGTGACATAATAGTGTCTAGACAACCATATCCTACCGAACTTGCTTTCCTCTCTAACATGAATACAGCCAGAAGTTTCCCAACAGAAAATACATGAAGAGAGTTTCAGGTTGCAGGTTTACAGCCTTGCTAGCCAAGAATGTCCAGGTGACTTTTGCACAGAATCCCCACCCTGTTTTTACAATACATATTTATCTGTGTGCATGGTTCCCCTTTTTGCTTGTTCCAGGGCTAAAGTCTTAGAAACAAAATCTCTCTAAGAGGTTGTGGAAGGCTGTGCATTCGTAATATGGTGCATTTATGTGTCGGTAAAGTATGTTTTCATGTATAATCAATGGGAATGTTCTTGTTCATCATTATTTAGCATAACTAAACAAAGATGCTGAGTGATTATGAAGTATGCATAATGGTCAGAAATACATTTTAAAAACAAATAGTTTTGGAATAACATATCTTTTGGTTTTGAGTAGTCAAATAAAGATGTCTTATACAGTTCTGCTTCATGGTTTTGACATAAGAAACCCTTGAGAATCACAGTTTGGGTTAATTGTGATAAGCAGATGTCTCCTGGTAAGATGTCCAGGGAGTCGTGTTCTCTTGGAATATTTTTCTTCCCTTTCACAACAGAAATAAAGATGCTGTGAAGTTTCTGGCTTTTTGGAGCAGCTCCAGTTAGGACAGAGGTGGTACAGCCTTCAAATTTTCTTTTTGTGAACCTCAGGAAAGCAACACTGCATCAGTTTGTTTGTGTATTTAACTCCCTGATTCTGCCAGACACATTTTGCTGCTGTTGGGTCTCTGGGATCTCTGTCAGAGTTTGGACTATGATCAAATAGGAGCAGTGTAACATAACAGAAAGTTTTCTTGTATTTTAGAATACACGTCTTTTCTTGCTGCAAACAAGGAAGCTGACAGATGACAAATTCTGGATGGCGTTTGAACTAAACTTCCAGTAGACTGGCAGCGTCTTTATGTTTATTTTTGGTGGAATGACCTTTCCATGTGTAAAGGCTCTAGATGCTTGCTGATTAAGTTATATTTCCACATGAGAAACTTTCAGCTCAGAGGAATTGGGTGAAATTTTTAGAAAAAGGGTGTTCCCCTGAAACATAAAGCTGTAATGAAATGTGCTTTTTCTTGGGTTATTT
Source organism: Donacobius atricapilla (assembly GCA_013397315.1). Taxonomy (NCBI): domain Eukaryota; kingdom Metazoa; phylum Chordata; class Aves; order Passeriformes; family Mimidae; genus Donacobius; species Donacobius atricapilla. Next base: position 1,061,855 of record WBMY01007802.1, read on the forward strand.
TTTGGTTGCTGTCAGTTATTATCAACAGATTATTGGAAGAGTTGACAGGCTTGACGAACTATGAAAAAAGAGAAAGGACTCTTCTGGTTTTGACCTATAGGTAAGATTTCTTTCTCTTAGTAAAAGGTAACTGATATCAAAATAAAAGGGTATTTTGGCACAGGAAACTGGTCCTTGTCATGTTTTCTCATTTTTAGAAGTTTTAGTTATTTGACATTTCCTTCCCTGTTTACTTATAAATTATTATTTAATTAGTTTACTTTGATCAGCTCCCATCCTGATCTAGGTCTGCTTTCCTACCTGTTTGCTGTGAGGGAAGAGCTTTGGCTGTGTCTGTATTGCAAAATTCAAACAGCTCAGACTACTGGCCCTGTCTCCTTGTAAATGCCAACCTTCCAGCTAAGTCAGGTAAAACAAAATACATTCCATTTACATGAAGCTTAGGCTTTGGGGGGAGAATAAACATAGAAATAATAAAAGAAATCAAAGTGAGGAGCGGAAAGCATGTTTTCAGGACATGGTTTAAGTTCAGGCTGGTTGTATTCCATAATTCTGTGCTACTTCCCAGTTAGCTCACGGGAATCTGACCAGTCTGACCAAGGGCTGGGTAGCAGTTGTGAGGAGACCTCCAAATTTTGCCCCAGGTATTTCTGTTACCCATCTGAAAGCATCCATATTTGAAGAGTTATTTTAAGTCTCACCACACCAGCTGTTCTTCAGGATAATTTGATCTGTAAGGAAAGAAAAAAAAAAAATCAAAGTAATTAGATTTGAAAGAGGCTGGATATCAAGACTAACCCTCTTGCTATTGAAGTAAAGATGATGCAGAGCAAGAAAATATTGTATTTAAGTCTAGTTTCCTTCTGCCTGCTTCCCATCAGGGCTCTGACCTCACTGTCCCACATCTTACAGCGTCTCTGCTGCTCTGGGTCGCGCTGCGTGAGAGCAACTCCTCAAAGATGCTCCCCCAGATTCCTCCCCTCCTGCCCCACACCTTCCTCCTCCCTTCTGGGAAAGCAGCAGTGCCAGAGGCAGCACTGGCTTCTGCCTCCCAGGGCATCCCTATTCCTTATCCCACATTGCCCTCCTAGGGCAGCTCGTGCTACCTCCCAGGTGGACCTACAGGATCCTGAGGTAATGATTAGGAACTCACACTTTCTTGTGTCTTGATCTTCTTCATAAATCTGTGAAATGTGGGTTCTGTAGGGGGGAAAAAAATTAAAAGTGCTTTGATTTTAGAGCTAAGGTGAAGACCAGTCAGCAAACCATCTCTGCAAGATTTCACTGCCACAGCACAGCTGCCAGACTTGGAGTTAAGAATAAGGTATGCAAGCTAACAATTTCCAGTAGATAAGCTGCTCTGACAAAGAGAGAAATCAAGAGGCAAGTCCAAAACAATTCCTTTGCTAGAGTCAATACCTGGTGAAAACTGTAATGTTGTTGTAGCATCTGTGCAACTCTCTGGCCTCAGCCATCCTGCCAGATTTTTACCCACCAGAGGCCCTGTCCAGGCCATGGACAGCCAGTTTCTCCAGGAAAGGTGTTAAATGGTGTTAAACTCTTTACTAAAGTCCAGATAGACACATCCACAGCCCTTCCTCATCTACCAGGTGAGTCTCCCTCTCACAGAAGATCAGGTTGGCCAAGCAGGTTTTGCCTTTTCCTAAACTTATGTTGGCTGGGTCTGATCCCCCCATTAACAAAACTCAAAAAGAGGTACTTGTTAATGGGAAAACATAGTTGAGCAGTGCAGTTTTTTTTTTTCCCAGAGAATTTCTCCTGGGATCAGTGCTATCCAACACTCTGAATACTGCAAATGTTAAACCCAGTAGAACAACTTCAATTGATCAGTACACACTTGGAGAAGACTGGCAGTGTCTAATTGCTTTACAAAGGGCTTCACTCCTTGGATGTTGCTGTAATTAAATTTACACCCGCTTTTTGCAGGGACCTTGAGTATCTCCAAAACTGAAACAAACCTTAGCTTATTTTTTTATTATTTTATTGCCGCATTAGACAAAAACGCATCGCCAGGGGCTTGGCAGTCCAGGCAGCACATTCTGCTATCCAGTACTGGGTGCCACAACACCATTCTGTCTCACAGCACCTCACCAGTCCTGCTGCATCATCTGGAGCTGCAGGCACTGGAAAATGTCACAACACTCAGGGAATTCCTGGGATTTACTGCCTGTAGACCAAATGTGTGAAATAAGCAAAAAAGTCTTTGATCCCTGCTGGACACGGAGATTTCTTACCTGCAGATCTCTGGTTATTCAAAATCCATGTGTAGAGTATCCCGCTAATTCCTCACATATTCAAACTGCCGTGTTTTTAATAAATTTTTAGGAGTTACTTAAGCCACCTCTCTGCATCCATGTGCTAGAACAACTTCTACCAGAAATGTGTGCCTGGCAACAGTCTTGCATGTTTAAATTAAAGAGAGGAAAACACTACTGTGAGAGCAGCAGGCACGAAAATATCAAGTTTGGTAACTACATAAGCAGTCTTCTCTGGGATATTACTATTTTGGGAGAGGGGGGAAGGGACTATCTAAGCGTACTTGAATATTCAAGATGTGTACAAAGTGACTTTTTTCCAGAGGGAGAGTGATTGTTTTGCAGGAGCATCACGTGAGGATGCTCATCCTCTGCCTGTCCAGAGTTATCCCGATCCATTTCCCCACTGACAATTCCTAACTTGGCTTCTCTCGGTGGGCCCCCTGAGCATCACAAGCCTCTCAATCTTCCCAAAGAACTGACACGGTGCTTAGGCACAGCCGGGCTGTGGTGGTACCTACACACGTATGTGGCACATGAAATCGAAATTCCTGGGAATCGCGGCATCAGAGCGGTTTGGGCTGGAAGGAACCTTAAAAAACCATCTGGTCCCAACCCCGTGCCACACACAGGGGCAGCTTCCCCTGCGCCAGCTTGCTCCAAGCCCCATCCAGCCCGGCCACGCTTCTCCCGAGGCTGACGCT
>WBMY01007802.1:1069454-1119486 GCA_013397315.1 Donacobius atricapilla
GTCAGACTGAGAGGAATTCTCCAGCTTGATTTTCAGACTTCTTGTGTTTCCCTAAAACATGTTAATATTATGCAGAAGAGATGATGTTTGTTTTTTTGTTAGTGTTAATTGTATTCCTTACTGTATCTGATTTGCAGGAGAAATAATGTTAATAAGACTTCACTGTATTTAATTTCATATATGCTGTGAAGGCTCAGTATTAATGAATGCTGTTCTGCAGCATACAGAGTAAACCAGTACTAGCAAGGAGTTCACAGCACCACTGATCCTTTATGTTGAAATTCCTACTGGAATATACATTTTCCATCTGATCTTGGTGGTATCTGCAACGGTTAATATTTCCACTATAAGCTATTAGTGATTTACAATTTATTCTTGGTGAATGATTAACAAAAATTTAGTTAATATTTCAGAAAGAAGGTATGGATAAATGTTTAACTACCAAGTTTTCAGGATAGAATTGAAAAGTCAGTGAGATGGACAATTTGTCCTGTAAGGGGTCTTAGAGTTCTGCAGTTTTTAACTTTTCTGCTGAAAAGTTTCACAACAATACAGGCTTCTGTTAATGACTTGTGTTAATTCATACGTATTTAACAAGAAACTAATGAGTACATGAAGGATTTTAGTGATGTTCTATATTCAGGTGATACTTCAGAAACTCACTCTGGCTCTTGTAGCATTGAAGTCCTGCTGAGAAAGTGCAGAATTGCCCCGTTGTTGCTGAAAGGAAACAACATAAACAAACACCTGTTGATAACATTGTGTGGTGTTCTGATGAAAAGAAACAGAGTCCATTTTAATTTTGCTGATCCAGATGAAAGTCCAGCTGTCAAACACAGAATTTGCTTTTCAAAAATTTTTAAGGACTGCCTCTCAAAGCAATTTCAGAGCACACCTTTAGTTAACTCAAAGTAAATTTGTCTTACGAGCAATAGGAAAAGCTTGTTCACATTTATGTTCACTGTATTGTGAACATAAATGTTCAGGTCAGGCTGACTTTAGTTGGCAGTTTTATGATGTTCTATAACTGACCAGAGTGAAATGAGTAAAATGTATATTCTTTCAACTTCACAGAAGGTTCTGCTGATCTTTTTGTTACACTTGAATTCTTTATGCCTTGCCAGGCTTATTTGTAAAGATGATGAATGTCCCTCTGCTGATGGCTTTTGACATCTGTTACTGTGGCAAGCCTTTCTCTTAACTGATCATGTTGTTTACAGCTTGATTACAAGTTTGTCATGTTGTTAAAAAGAATTTAGTTTTGCATTCGTGACTTTCTCAGCCATAGACTGAGAATCCAATCTGGGACTCTTATCTGAACTTGATAAGTATTTCAAAACTTGGAATTATTTCTCAAGATTTACAAACTATCAAAAATCCAGAAGGCTGGGTGGTACTGAAATAATTCTGCCTGGATTTTGGGGGGGTATTACACGGGTGGGAGCTGTTGAGCTAGATGCTGTACAGTGCATTCCTATGGCAGAATGCTGCATAAATTGCCTTGTCTGGTGGTGAGTGGGCTGGCTTTCCAAATGTTCAGGAGAACAGAGAAGTTGAGTTGGTTGCTTGCAAGGCAGCACAATTTGTCCGAGGGCTGCTCCTGAGCTCATGGCAGTTAGGTGTGTGTTTGTACCCAAATTCAGAAGTATTCTTGATCAGATACTCAGTGGGAAGTGAAACTTAAAATATCATTGCCCAGTTGGTTGCTTGTTTTGCACACCATTCTTGAGCAGTGTTCTTGGTGCTTGTGACATCTCTGTGCCAAGGAAATGAATGGCACTGGTCTTGGTGTCCAGCGCTGTCTGAATCGAGCTTCACTTCTCAGTCATGTGGCCAACGCTATCATTTAGAAACCACATCAGAACTGCATTAAAACTATGAAATAATCTGTAAAAACTGTTTTTATCATACCTGAGATGTTTGAAAGGGAGATTCCTTATAGTTGTATAAGTTTTTAAACCATAATTACATTTTAAAAGATTATGATTTCTGGCTTAAAATCTTGGTTTTTTGTTTCCTTGTGTAGCTATGTAGGAAACCTCTCCAGAGATGTGACTGAGGTTCTCATACTTCAGTTATTCAGCCAGATTGGACCATGCAAAAGCTGTAAAATGATAACAGAGGTAAGGCCTTCTGCATCTGGGGGGGTACCAAATGTAATGTAGCTTTATCCGAAGTTGTCCGGAACAAATGCAGTTGAGGGCTTCTTTTGACATTACAGGCAGTGGGTTTCTTTGGGCTGATGGTGCTTGGCTTTGGGGATAACTTTGCAGGAGAGGCCTGGTGTGTGCAATCCTGTGCTTTTGCCTGTAGCCCTCACATACCTTTTATCAGCTGGTGATGAGATTCCACTTTATTGAAAAGATTGTTACCCTCTCTTGGCAGAATCACATTGTTCTGATCATCCGAAACCTTATTATTTCAAGTGTTATTCATGGTTATTTTGTACATTTTTCACTTTATTTGAACATGAGCCTCAGTAATTCTTGTCCCTCTTGAGTAAATGTTTCTTTGCTATGGATGAAAAGTAAGAAATCCTTCAAATAAGTTTGACTCTTCCTCAGCTTTTTCTGCACTAGTTCAAATACCTCTTGTCTGCACCAGTACAAATAGCTCTTGTCTGCACCTGTCTCTTCTTTAATTAATTTTTCCTTGAAACAAAGTGACAAAATTTCCATAGTATTCCAGAGAAAGTCTTTTGCACAGAGTAATGGTAAGTATTAATGCTTTCTTATCTCCATTGTAAATACTCTGGTACCTTTACAGTTGGCAGCAATTTCTGTGAGCTTTTTGACACATCCTACAAAACTTCTCTCTCCCTGGTATTTTTCCTTCCTTCTTTGTTTATGACTGGTAAGCTTTGAGCAGGCAGGGACTAATCTGAGCTTCTGCCAAATTTAGCTTTGGTCCCTCATCTCTGGTTTCTGTATTCTCTTCATACTTTTTCCTACATCTTATACTTCCTACTAACTTGTAATTACAGATTTTGTGAGGATAGTTACATTAGTTTAATGTCCAGGGTGTAAATGAAAGTGTTAAAAGGCAAGTCTTGTGACTAGAGTTCTTTAGGAATGCTACCACAAACGCCCCTGTGGGCTTCTTCTCCTTTCATTGTGTCACACAGCTTGTTTGTTTCTTTGTTTTCAGCTTATCATCAACGTGCTGCTTGTGTAATCATTCTCATCTTTGTCTGGACTAATAATTTCCCATGTGACACTTTTCTCTGCTGCATTTGCTTTAAGTTTATTGGAGAAAAATATCAGAAGGCTGACAGATCACAGTTGTCAGTTTTTCTCTGAAGAAACAGTTTTGATTGTCATGTGCTCTACAGACATAAGGTGCTGCTGCTCCCACCTTTGCCTGGGTGAGAGCTGCGAGCATCAGTTTGGTTTCTTGAGGATCAGATGAGAAATTGCAACATTTTTACCTTGGCTGAGGCTTTGTGGTTTGAAGATCTTTCCCTAAGTGAGACATCTTTATGGAACAAGTAGATGACCAAAAGCTACTGGCAGCTGTGCTCAGTCCCGCACGCTGCCTGTGCCGGGCTGAGCTCAGCACCTGCCCAGACGCAGCCCTGGGAGGCAGGTTTGGTTCTAGACTGGCTCTGGCCTGCAGCTCTCACAGCGCTGTCCCTGGTGTCCCTCCTTCCACAGCGTGTGAGAGGCCTGTCCTAGGAACTGAGCTCTGGGCTCAATATTTCTGAGCCTGAATTTCAGCTTGCTTGCCATTGCTGGCTCCTTTCCCAAGGGAAAGCTGCCAGCAGTTTCTCTTTTCAAAACATCTCTCTCCGTTTCTCAGCACAGGTTCAGCAAACAGTGTTCCCTTTCCCATAACAACTGTTCCAGGGGTTGTTTCCTATTCCTGAACCAATGGAGAGCAGTGTCAGTCCCATGGACCAATAATAGACCTTTTTACACAGCGTGTTCTAAAAGAAACTGCCGGGATTGTAAATAAAGCCTTCTTTCTCTTCTGACAACTCAGTGGAATCAATCTATTTTCGTGTCCTACCATGACACTGATTCATGCTTAGGTGTTTCTTACCATTGTTAGGACCACCATCACCTTTTAAAAACCTGTGATTTTCCCATTTTAGCCAGGTGTATCGAGTCATTCTTTTTCTTTTGTGGAGTATGTGCCGTGAACATATCAAGTGTTGAAAAATTTCAGGTGTTTCTTTTGGGGGTATATGATACCCAGGCTGGTGGCACAGTATTTGTAGATAGTTTGAACACCTAAAATCTAAGTGTCTGAAAAAGAGATTCTTCTCATGTTCAGTCAAGTTCTCAGTGCTAAAGACCTCTTTACAATCTAAAAGTAAGGCTGCACTTCATAAAGTACACTAAATTTCCTGAAGAAACCTTAAATGGGTTTCCCAAAGTAGTGTGGGAGGAGAGGTGAATTAAGGCTTTCTTTTTGGGGCATCTGAGGTGAGTGTGCTTGTAGAGAACTTTGTGACTAAAACTTTTTTTTATTGTCTCAGGTACATTTTCTCTCATCTGTTCATTGTGCGTCAGTTAGAGGCCCCGAGTACTGACAGTGGTCAGGGGATGACTTCAGACTCCATGACCATTTTAGGTGTATAAAGGCCTTGTGATCTCTTCAACTGTTGCATCTGAACAGCTTCAGAAGTAGACAGGACTATGTTTGAAGCTGTACAACCCAGTTTTAGGGGGAAGGATTGGAATTGCTCATCAGTGTAAGAGTGTGTGAGTAGTCAGAAGTTCAGCAGGAATGCTGGAAAGGCTTCTCTTAGCTTGTGTTACAGCTGTGTTCCCCTGGCGCTGGGGGAGGTTGATGGGTGAGGATGCTGATGCCAGAGCAGTTCCTCTGTGCCAGACCCTTCCCTGTCTGTGTGAGAAATAACTTGTTTAGGGTAGCATTAGTGTTTATCATCTTCTGCTCCGGGCACATGCTGAATAGTTAATGGAAATGTTCTGGTTAGAGTTTTTGTACTCATTACATCTTGGAGGTAGATCAAATCCAGTGTTCAGGTTGGCATTCTCGGCATCCTTTCCACTTGATCAGCTTTTCAGAAAACTCTTCTGTTCTTTGCACTTTATACTCTGGTGTATTTATTGCTTCGGTGACTTCTGTCAGTGGGTATTTTTAAAGGTGATTTGATAGGCCATCCTACAAAACCAGGTTGTACTCAAGGTTTAACAGAGTTAACAGTCAATTGATTAATATCGTTTTCCCTCAGTCAGACTAGTTTCAGTTCTTTTAAAAGGTTATTTCCCAGTTGTTTGCTATGGCATTTTTCACTTGAGACTGACACTGCAGCTTCCAGGTTGCTGCCTGCTGCCGGTTTTCAGTCAAATAAAAGGAAAGACTTCTTAAGTGGGGCAAGGGAAAATATGTGTAAATGTGGCTGGGGAATAAACCTTATAGCTTTGAGTATATGCATGAGGCAGTTTCATTCTTCTCTCCATTCTTCCCCCCTTTCCCCTCCTTTCCATCCAGTTTGCAGATCACTTCTCTGATCAATTATTTTTAGTTCAGTAACTTCAGTCCTCATTCAAAGCAAGCTATCCTTCAGGAACTGCTAGACCTTTAATAAAAAATCCATCTTAACAGTTCTTGCATTTAAGTGTAATGTCAAAGGCTATTTCATAAATCTGATGCAAATCATTCTGAAAGTTTCTAGCTATAAGTAATATATTTTCCTGGATTTTCTTCTCAGCAACCCGATAGCAGAAGGGTCAACTCTTCTGTTGGATTTTCTGTTTTGCAGCATACAAGCAATGACCCTTATTGCTTTGTGGAATTTTATGAACACAGAGATGCAGCTGCTGCATTAGCTGCTATGAATGGGAGAAAAATTTTGGGAAAGGTAAGTTGCTCACATGGTAATCTTAGAGTTAAAGAATATAGATTTGTGTGAAAGTATTAATAAAATCGTTGAAGATGTTTTACCAAGTTAAATATTGATAGAATAATCTTTTGAAAGTAGTGATATAAAAAAGTTAGTCTTGGTTAGGAAATGTGTTATTTGTGATGTTCTGTTTATGATGGTGTTTTATATTAAATGATGATTTGTAAACGTTGACAGTCGTAACCCACCCTTGAATGAACTTATAAAAAGTAAGAATTTTGTGAATTTATACTAAATCTTATACTTGTTTTCAGGAGGTCAAAGTAAACTGGGCAACAACACCAAGTAGCCAGAAAAAAGATACATCCAGTAAGTAATGTAATGCCACAGTATCACTTCTACACAAACCCTTCACAAAGTGGTAAAAATTTATCATAAATGCATTTAAACATAACTTCTCTCCTTCCCATCTAGTGTTTAATAGAACTGTGCAAACTAATTCTTCTGTTTCTGCTTTACAACTGGGGAAACCGGAGTGGACAGATTAAATTGCTGCTGCTCTTCACATGGAATCCTGAGCGTTCCTGGCTCCCGGTGCTGTGTGCAGAGCATCACTTTCTCAGGAGCTGAAACTTTAGATAGCAGTTAAATATTTGATTAGTAAATTATTTATTTGCAGATCACTTCCATGTGTTCGTTGGGGATTTAAGTCCAGAAATAACAACAGAAGACATCAAGTCAGCATTTGCTCCTTTTGGTAAAATATCGTAAGTATCATCATAAACATTTCCATTATCGGTCAGAAAATGTGATACTGAAAATGTGTTTCTAAGTTGAAATGTTATTTCTTATCTGTTGAGATAATTTTCCNTCGGTGTGTTTCACAGTGTAAATACAGTAATGTCATTGTGCTTGGGTTTGCTGAAAGCAATGTGCTTTTAACCTAATTTCTATGCTAATGTCCTTCAACTTTTTATTAAAATTTAATTACTGCTCTAAGTGTGGTTTTTTGATACTGAGAATGTATAGAGTAGTGACTTGACAACTGGTATATATTGTATTTTGGGTGTGGTTTATGTGCATTTTTGCTGCATTTCATTGGCACTGTGGAAAACTGGGCAATTGGAATATAATTGTATAAAGCAGCTAGTTAATAACTTGGGAATGTTTTGAAAAAAGCTAATACTTATGAGAATGAAATCTGGTTTTTTGGATGATAATGGGATGAATTACAATTATTATATCTTAAATAAAAGAATGGTGGCTTTACAATATGTGCACATTTCTGCCAGTTAAGAGAATGTTTCTTTAAACTTCTCAGGGATAATTCAGGTGATACTAAATCACCTGGTGTTCTAATTGAACATATTTAACATTACAAAATCCTTGAGAATGCTAAAATATATATTTATCCTAAAGAGTACTGCTACAAAAAAAGTGTTAATCTTTTATCATTTTATCTTTATAAAAGTCAAAGTTGCACATGAACGTTTTTGTACTACTTTACAGGCATATATTTCTAAGAACAAAATTCTTATTTTTCTCTTGTTCTGTACGCATATTTTTAAATGAATCATAAATCTTATTTCTTACTTCTGCTGTTTTGTTTACTTTGCTTTTTGTCTCTTAATGTGGTAAGTAGTACTGTTTTAAAAATCAATTTAAAAAGAATAATTCAGGTTTCTGTTTCTCGATCTATATTTATACCTGAGACCTGCAGTTTTTCTAAAGTCCAAGTCACAATTAAAAGTAATAGCATTCTGGTTATTTTGCAGAATTGCTCATAAGAATGGACAGGATCTTGAAGGCTAACTGCAAGGAACTGTGCACACTGGAACTCAGTTGTAGATTTTTTCTCATTTCTATTTATTCTTATTATACATTATTTATATATACATATTTTAGTATTTACATTTTAACATTCTATATTCAGTGCAGTTCTATATTTCCAATCATTTTAACTTACTCACTAAAATTTCTGTGTAAATTTGTTGTTTTCGTACTGGTGTGCTTAGCATTGTTGTTAGTTTTATTCTCCTTTCTTAAATTTCTGAAAATGTCAATTTTTCAAAATTTACAGCTACCCAAACTCCAAAATGATGGTAGAGAATTGACCAAGAAAAATAAAGAAATCTGTTAACAGGCCATGTATGCCTTTTAATTCCTATTTTTTCCTCTTTTTCGATTTTTTTAATATTTCATATATTTTGTATCACTAGGCAGAAGACATTTAACTATTTAGAAAATGCATGGTAAATTAGATAGAATTGTTACAGTAATTTATAGAACAGTAAACCTTAGAGGACCCTAGCCAATAGACTATTAGAAAAGGAAACTTTGTTTCTCTTATACTTCAAATTTGAACATTCTAGTTATAGCCAGTATAGGTTATGTGCGTAGGTTGCATGTTTATTACATGTTATTTTTTTTGTCCTACTGCTTTTTTCTAACAGGTAAAGAAGCAATAGGGAGAGTTCAGGAATGACTGTAGTTTTAGGGCTAACTGAATTTATAAGAAAAAATTATGCTCACAATACAGTGTGTGTGGTTCCTTTTAGTTTTTATTTTGCAGGTTATCAATACTACCCTCATATAGCTGTGCTTCTTTTCACAGGGATGCACGGGTAGTTAAAGATATGGCAACTGGAAAGTCAAAAGGCTATGGTTTTGTATCTTTTTATAACAAACTGGTGAGTAATCACAATGCAGGTTTAAAATAGTTCCTCTTTTCCATTTTTAGTTCTGCCTGTTTATGTATTCGCTGTTTATTAGACTTCACCCAGGGAAACAAATTTACATGTACAGGAGCTGTATGTATGTCGAGGACAATGTGGAGGAACTGTGAATCATTTTCCTTAAATATTTTGCATAGGAGAACCACATAGGTACAGGATTTTAGGCATACAAAGCCTGTTTGGTCCGAAGTCCTACCTGTCAGATCTGTTGATGTTCTATAACAGTTACCTGCAGCTGTCACAATCAGAGAAAAAGTTTTAATTTCTTCAGATCTGTCAATGCCATAAGATACTGCAATTGAATGCCTCGATTTAGTGTATTTTTGCAGTTACACTTTCTTTGTTCCGTGTTACAGCTGAAAAAACAAGGAATAGCTGTTATTTCCTTGTACCCCTCTTCCTTTGTCACACACTTGTGTTTGGTTCCTGTGACCAGAGGGGAACTGTAACAGGCATGGAATTAAAGTTACCGGATTCTTTTCAGACTGAGCCAGTAAAACTCCAAATTGAAATATGTATCCATTCTACAAAGTTAATGGGTGGATTCTAAACATAGTACTAATAAGTACTCTGAATTTTATGTCCTGATTGCTGTTGGTTCCCACAGCAGCTGCACCTGTAGGGTTATGGTGTGACTGTTCTGAGCTGGTACTTTAAGGCCTGTTTTTCAGAATGTGTCATTCTGCTAGATTTGGGGAAGTGGAATTAGCTCCCAGACTTCAGGTACTCCAGCCTGAGCTCTCAATGCATAACACAGTTAAGAGAAAATTCAACTCCTGCATTGGACTGGATCAGTTATGACCTGGGCTCTGTTCCATCTTTGTCTCAGCTGTGATCCTCAAGCAGGATAGCAGCAAGATTCATCAGGGTTTCCTTTTCTAGTCAGTTCTTCATGTATTCACCATGTTTTAGGAGCAAGGGTGCTTGAATCAGCTGGGGTGTTTCATTGTCTGGTGATTTGATTTTTGTATTTTAGATAGGGTTTTTCTTTTCTTATTTGTCATCTTTTGTAATTTCATTTTTGTATTTATATGTTTTCAAAATGAGTACTCAATATAATTCAAACCTAGAAAGATCGAGGTGCGGAGTTTGAGAAGAGAATTCTAGCTGGGAGCAGCTCACCTTTAACTTGTCCACACTTTCTTTGCCCCTTGTGCTTGGCAGTTTTTTCCTCAAGCTTTGTGCCTTTGGAGAAGCGTTTCAAATGTGCACTATTTGCTCTCCCTGCCTTCTTCCAAAGCAATTGGGAGACAAATTACTTCTTGCAGCTATTAGCAAACTTGCCCTTGCTTACCAGATGTTTCTGCTTACCCTGTGAACTCAAAGATTGTCTTCAGTTCCACGTTCAAGATAAAAAGTGGGCCGTGGATTCTCCTGTGTGTTCATACAATTACTTTAACGTGCAGAGAGCTCACAAAGCATCTGCTGCACACCTCCAGGAAGCAAGAGAAACACTTAATGATAGTTGTTTTATTTCAGTGATTTTACCAAATGACTTCTGAGGGCCTTCTCTGTAACCAGTTGCCTTCATGTTAATTAATGTTTGTCTGCTTGCTATGATTGTTCAGAATTCCATTCTCATAGTACTGCTACTGGTTTTGTCAGTGGCATTAACTGATAACCAAGTCTTGGGAGTAGATTTGTTCATAGTTTTTGTTCAGAAGTGCTACAATCTCTGTTTTAATCTCTTCAGGATGCAGAAAATGCTATTGTACACATGGGAGGCCAGTGGTTGGGAGGCCGCCAGATCAGAACTAACTGGGCAACAAGGAAACCACCAGCCCCCAAAAGTACACAAGAAAGTAAGAGCTTCATGTCATGATGTGTTGTGTTTGCTGTCTTTTCACTGTTCAGTGCGGGGTAAAACATAAGCCAAAATCATGTCACTTAAATAATTTATTAGCTTGCCTTCCAGATCTTGATTAGATTTTTTTGGTAGTTTGTATCAGCATAGTGGTGGCACTACTGGTCTGTCATAAAATATTGAATGTGTCTGTTGAATGTGAAATTCATGCTTGTGTATGAGGTAAGTGTCTGGGTTTCTGTCAGCCCACTGCTGAAAACCAGCCTTCTCTCTTTATAGATAATACAAAACAGTTGAGATTTGAAGATGTAGTAAATCAATCGAGTCCAAAAAATTGTACTGTGTACTGTGGAGGAATTGCCTCGGGGCTAACAGGTATGCAGTGTTCTCTTATTTTTTATTATTGAAACTTTTTGGACATCAGGATGATTACTAATTCAAAAACATCTTATGTTGTAGATCAACTTATGAGACAGACTTTTTCACCGTTTGGACAGATAATGGAAATAAGGGTGTTTCCAGAAAAAGGTTACTCATTTGTCAGGTATGGACAGAGAAAGCAAAATCTCTGGGTCTGTGCATGTAGCAATGCTTCATCTCTGTAATTTCACTTGGTTGAACTCATCCTGATACAGTAAAAGCTGTCACCATATATTCATAGACTAATTTGGAACTTGTAAAAAGGGCCACCAACGTTTTTACCTGAGAAGATGAATGTTTGTGAAAGCAGATGTTTTTCTCTGGATTTCCTGTATGTACGGAGTCACTGTTCTTTAAGTGATCAAGTGGAAGTAGTGTAAAACATAACATTAGTTTGTTTTTACATTTTTTAGGTTTTCAACCCATGAAAGTGCAGCACATGCTATTGTTTCAGTTAATGGAACCACAATTGAAGGACATGTTGTTAAATGTTATTGGGGTAAAGAATCCCCTGATATGACTAAAAACTTCCAACAGGTAACTGCTTAACCTTTTCTTTGTATCACAAAAGCAATTGTGTTTATACCTGTAATGACTTCCCAGTTGTAATGGCTAAATTTTGTGGTGGAGTTCTTATGAAATTCCATGTTCTGTCTCAGTTATGTTCCAGTTCATCAAATTGGGCTAGTGATTTTGATGGAATATCTGTTACTGTCTTCTGGATATGATCCAAGATAGGGAGAAACTTTGAGGTAATTCTAATTCTTGCTGTTTTGCTAACTGCAGATTAGGTGGCTGTCCAACCAAATAGTCTTTGGGGTTTCAAGCACACACAAATACACTTTTCACTACAAGGATCTAATTAAGTCATAGTGACATCTTATTTTTCAGATCTCATTATTGCTTGTTTTAGCTCTCTGATATAGCCAAAACTTTGCCTTCAGCAGCACAAATGCAATATGCACCATTTCTAGAACCTGAAGTACAATGGATTATTCTTTCTGCAGGTGGATTACAGTCAGTGGGGGCAATGGAGCCAAGTATACGGAAATCCCCAACAGTATGGGCAATATATGGCTAATGGGTGGCAAGTACCATCGTATGGAATGTATGGCCAAGCATGGAATCAACAGGGTTTTGGAGTAGAGTGAGTAATTATATTTAACTTTTTTAGACTGTTCCAAGAATGCTGTATCTTAAGTTTCAGGCTCATTTGGGTCAAGGATTGCACAAAGTTTCGAACTTTACGGGGACTCCTGTGTGTTTAAAGTTTGTGTTCAGTGCCGAGCAGATGCCGGGGTGAGTCACTCTGACTTGTACCTGATGGCACGTGCCGTGTGTGATGGAGGCACAAAGACCACCACCCCAAAGAGAGGTAAAGGTTTGGGTGGTGGTCTTGTCTGGTATCTAAATATCTTGCGGATTCTGACTGGGACTGGTGAGTCTGAGCCAGGAGCCAGGATATCTGCCTCCTGGGAGAGAAGGAACTACACACCGGCACTCGAACTTGAGCAGTTTGAGTTTGGGTGGGCTTTTAATAATGGATCTCTTGAAGACTGAAGTCTTCGCAAGAACTCTTTGTTTTAACATAATTTTGAAATAACTTGTTTGCCTAGTTCTTCATTATCTGGAGCCAGTTAAGCTTATTAAGCCCTGATAAACCCCTCACTGGTGTTGGTGCCCATGAGGTATTGGGTATTTCTTGCATTTCTGCATCACTGATTCAGTTCCAGCCACCTGTGTGTGTTCATGCCTTTGGAGGCAGGTGCTACATCCAGCTGGTACCCGAGGTTTGTGGGGGTTTTTTCTCCTTTGTTTTTAAAAAGCTCATGATATTTTCAGGAGTCACATGTTGAAGAGTTTAACCTGAATTACTCATTAAAAAGAAGAAGAAATTGTTCTATTTTGATACAAGTAGTTGTGTAGGAAGTACGTTTTTATGGTTGTTTGTTTGGTTGGTTTGTTTTTTAGTTGCCTTTCCCCACTTTTTTTAACCATCCTGTTTCTTTTTAAGCCAATCTCCGTCTGCTGCCTGGATGGGTGGATTTGGTGCTCAACCTGCCCAGGGACAAGGTGCTCCTGTAATACCTAACCAAGCTGGATATGGTATGGCAAGCTACCAAACGCAGTGAGCTGGGACTCTGTTTAAAAGTGTGTATTTCATGATAGGCTGCAGTTTCCAGTGACATTCTGAAGACTGGAATGTAGACAATGGAAAAAAAAAAAAAAGAAAATATTTATTTTAAAAATGGAAATGTTTGGAACCTTTAGCACAGCTTTGCTTTGGTGAAGAACACAAATGTCTTCTAGTTCTGCCTTTTTAAGTTTTTGTTCATGATGGATATGAACATGTTTTTCTTTGTGTACAAAAATTAAAAATAAAGTCAATAAAGACAATTCTGACTACAAATTTTGATATAGTAGGAGAAATGGCTAATGAATTTGATCTTTAGGTTACCATTCCTTTTTTTTTTTTTTCTTCAGTGTTTTATATCATTGTGCTTTTAAGAGAAATGACGTTGAAAAACAGCGAGTTGCTTTTATTAGTTGAACACACATCCTGAAATAAACTGTGGACCAATCACTACAACCTACGAGACAGTATTGAGTTTTCAAGAAACCTATGGACATAGCTCAAAGTGTGTGTAGGTCTTGGAATAATTTTTTAAAAAAATATTTAATTTTTCTACATGCTTACAGAAAACAGCTGATACAATGAATAGTTCAGTCTGAAATGAAAAACAGTACTGTCTGAGAAATTTCACAGAACTTTTCCTGTCCACATTCAGGCACACGTTGAAACTTTTCAGAGCTGATTTGTTTGTTAAAACTGCAGTAGTTTACATTTAATTTTGAAAAGTAAAAGCGTTTTTACAAGTATATTGTTTGTATTCAAATCAGACAGTCATACTTGGGCTTTTACATAAAGTTTGAAGGCTACACATTGTAAATAGTTCATAATTACAGTGTTTCAAAAGCATGCTCAAACATAGAAGTAGCAATGTAATTATTCAAAGTAATACTTAATATACCCTACTGCTTTAAATGCAGTAGATTGACAAGAATGTGCAAGACTGACATTTCCAAAGTTGGCTATTATGTAAAGTTACATAAAGAACTATAACAAAGAGCCTTAATTTTAATTTCATAAATCTTTAATGCATCACCTTTTTGTCATTAGAAATACAAATTTTTTGCTTTACATTATTTGGTATGTAAATACCTTGGTTAACAACCTTGTAAACCTATTTCAAGGTTATTATAAGTTGTATAGTATCTTGAGTGTTTTGAAAAATCTTGATGTTTTTTAAGTCTAGAAATATTTTGCCCAAGAATTTTTTAACAAGATTGTTAAAAACATCTTATTTTAGAGACTATTCAATGTGCCATTTGGTAAATGGAGATGCAGTTGAAACAGTACACTGAGTTGTGACTTATTTTTAATTAAAGTTTTTGTCTTCATGGGTGGTTTGCATGTGCTGAACTTGTACAGAGGCTGGGTTGTTTGTGTACTGAGTGTGTAAATGGATAAATCATGAAGATGTTTAAACGGTATACTTGGGTTATTTCTGAATTATTTTATGGATACATTGATATAAACTGCCTCAATAAATTTGAAGTTGAAAATGAATGTAAGTTAGATATAAGTAATGTGTCCTCCCTGTGACAGCTAGAGGGTGCAAATGCCTCAGCTGTAATCCGGAATGCTGAGGCAGGCACGGTTGGAAGGGAAAGAGTAGGATTTGCAGTGGTAGTTCAGTGAAGCAAGCTTGCATTTTAAAAGAAACAGGCAGCTTGTTTGTTAGAGATGGTAGTTCTAGGTGAGTGTCTGAGGAGCTGTACGTTTTCTCTTTTCCGTTTCTGACCGTGCAGGTGTTGCGAGGTAGAATAGTCTGTTTTGAACTGGAGATTTGCAGTTGTGGGAAACCCAGCCAGGCTGTGCAAATAACTACACTCATTGCTGTAGCAAATCACATGAGGGTTTTCTTTCCTCCTCTTTTATTGATGTGTGAAGTCGTACCTTGACTTTGAGATCAGGTTGAAAGTGAGATGTACTGGAAGAGCAGTTTAGTCAGTTGGCTCAGCTGCGCCAGAGGTACTTGTGACTCTGGGCCTCTAATGCATGCAATAATGACTGAAGTTAGCGTGGAACCACGAGTGCTTGTGCTGGCAGAATTGGCCCTTTATCTCCTCTTCTCCTTTACAGGATATGTAGTGTCTTTCCACTCAAGATAGGACTCCTGTTTTTCTATAGATTTTGTACATATGTGTATATCTACGCGAGGATCGGCCTATACCTTGTAGTTTGGAAAAACCTCACAAGTAAGTCTGGGTTTTTGTTACACTCAGCCAGATTAAAAAGTCACAAGTCAGTAGAGATACGAATTGTGAGTTCCTTAAGGATTTCTTAGGCTTCACTTGAAATCTGGGGTTCCTACATCCTTCTAGGTGTTTGCCATGTGGCTGTTCTGGGTGCATGCTGGTGTGGAGGCAGTTTGTTCTTCAGACGCTACTGAAGATTTCGATGATGCAAGTACATTGCCACATAAATGCCCATATAAATGGGTGTGAGATTAAGGCAGTGATCTTTCAGGTCTCAATGTGTAGATCACTTTAAATCTGATTATTTAATATGCCTGCTGTAGAGCTGGGCCGTACCTGACCTGTATTTCAGGATGAAAGATAGGATATACCTTCTGATTTAAGTCTTTTGTCATTGATTTTTATACAGCTTTTCTGTAACGGTGATATTTCTTCGCAGACTGCTCAAGGTGTGGGGGTCTCCAGTGTCCTTTCATGTTTCTCTAGCACTGCGAGGAAGAGTTGTAAATTAGATTGCTTTTTACTCAGTAGCATTCATAAATGCATCACTGACAATTTTTTGGCACCAAAGAGCCTCTTGCACCATACTTACTGCTTTTATGAGTGACACTTACACTGTTGTAATTTCTCTAACTACAGAAATCAACCACTACCTAACCCTTACCACTAGAATTTGGATTTCAGAAACACTGATTTATTATGGCTTAAGTTGATGCGTGCAACCTAAACCAAGGTTGTAATCTGCATTTACAGAAAATGTTCAATAAAAGTGGAACATGATAAAGGGCTTATCCTGTATTTGTCATCTGTCAAAGCATTGTCCCTCTTTGCTGTAAAACTGACAACAGGCAGACAAGGCTGAACTTGTAAACTATGCACTTGCAATCATGTAAAAGATGTTTTATTTAAAAAATTTTCATACAAAATCATTTTGTATTTTGCGGAGTTGCAGTAGTAAGGCTGTAAATCTAAGGTTACGTGTAGCTTCTCATCAGTCCTGCCTCCTTGTGTATATTTGCTAACAGTTTTTAGACATTCTTCCTGCAGAACCTTCTTCTTACTAAGATAACTTCATGAGAAGCGATTCACTGTACCAGAACCATTGCCTTCATTTCACTCAAAAATGTCTCACAGTGAATAAGGCTTAGTTTTGCAGAAAAATAGTGATTTGTTTTTCTTGTGTTTGTACACAAGGAAGCAGACTTAAACTGTATGGACATGATTAGTGTCTGATACTTCTTAATTATCTGACTGTTTTTGAACAAGGGCACAAGTGTTTGTTTTAATCACGTGAAACTGTTTCCTGGTCAGCAATAAAAGATTTTGTTGCACTGTTCTTACATTGCAAGATACAGGCAATCTTTTGTTCAGCATACTTCCAAAAACTGGATGGGGTTTGTGAAGACCTGCCTTGTTCCAGCTTGAATTTTCATATATAGGTACAATCTGGGATCTGGGTTGTGGTTGTATGAGCAAAAGGACATTCCCTTGAAAGTGAGTGAGAATTCATTTGTTCTGATTCCATGTGGTGCCTGTCCCACATTGATGAATTGAAGAGTTTCACTATGTAACGATGTTTCTGATCGTAAAAAGGCAACTGCAAGGCAGTAGCTTCTGGGAAGGTCTTTGTCGTGTTTCATTTCAGCTGACTTCTGTGAATCCAGTTGATTGTTCTAAAAAAACCCTTAAAAGTTGTTGTGCTTTTCGGTATCACGTGGATAAAATCCCATCCTGCTGTACTATAATTTCAAATCAAAGAAAATGCTGAAGTGTTTACTGTATGTTTTACTTGAAAAAGAAACAGGACTTCATGTTGACAAGTGAACGCTGATTATGTTGTCCTTCTGGGGCTGTATGCTGATGTAGATCATGGATGTGTGAATGACATGCTCTGCTCACTGACATTTAAAGGGTAATGACTCAAAACGTTAATTTGACATCAGTAATGATTATTTGAATACAGGTTATTGCTTAAATACACAGCTCCCTCTGCTTTGATTAAAGCTCATCTGAATCTTACTGGTTATTAAAGTGTTCTTGATCCGCTGTGGAAAGAAACATGGTTTTGCCTTCTATCTTAGTGTTGAAGCTGTCAATAAGGCATCAGAGTTGCACAGACTGCTTTTTGTTTAGAAGAAAAACACTTAATGAAGTTGTCAGGGAATTCAGTGTAAACTGACTTTTCTGTACTGATGGGTGGTGGTGTCTGAATGTTTCCCTTGTGAAGCAGTGGCTCAGTTACCACTC
Source organism: Donacobius atricapilla (assembly GCA_013397315.1). Taxonomy (NCBI): domain Eukaryota; kingdom Metazoa; phylum Chordata; class Aves; order Passeriformes; family Mimidae; genus Donacobius; species Donacobius atricapilla. The sequence continues at coordinate 1,086,796 of WBMY01007802.1, forward strand.
CTTGCATGAACCTGCCTCTCTCAGATCCCAGATTCTCAGCAGCTGTCTTTCCCAGCTGCGGGCATGGAAGGGAGGAGGAGGAGGTGAGAGTAGGTGCTAGAGCCCAGCGTGCCTGGTGCAGCAGCAGCAGGGCCAAGGCAGACTGTCTAGCACGTTTAAGATCACAGCAGATTTACACAGACACTGCAGCAGTACCCCGAGGGTTGTGACCACTCAGACACAAACTTGCTTTATCTGCTTGCTTAAAATAATGTGGCTTCAAAATTACAAAAGTAGAAACCACATGACCTCTTTGCTTCCTCAGACAATAGGTGCATATTAATCAGCCAACCTAGAACACTGAAGGCGACTAAACAAATAAAGGAGCAAATTGCATTAAGCATCTGAATTTGTAGACTTTTGCTTAATGTAGAACCTCTTAGCTTGGCATTCTGTCGCATGTCTATATTGACCTTTTTGTTTGTATAATTGAAGTAGTTTCAGATATGCACAGCTGCTTGTTGAACATCTTCCCATGCTTGACAACTTCTGGAACAGGAATGGATAAGAACTGAAGAAGAATTGTAGGTCTACCACAGGAAACCATGGATAATGCTCACATTTCCTGGGTGGAAATTACTAGAGCCAACTCTGTAGAAGTATAAATATCAGAGGAGATGATGAAAAGCTGCTGTCCTCCCATTGAGTAGCTAGTTCTTTGACCTTAATAGATGGGGAAGTATTTCTGGGCTGTTGTTCATGAAAAATGCTCTTGATGGGTATTTTCCTTTCAATGGGGCAGATCTTTTTCACTCCACAAATTATTCGTTTCCTTTAATGCTGGGTTGTCAAGCGTGATGGGAACAACCAATTGATTCAATTTATTGCTTATTCCAAATCTTCCAACTCAGGTACTAACTGGGGGAAAATTACCCTCTTAGTTATTAAAAGGACTATTTAATTTGCAATATACCTTTGTAGAACTATTTCTACTTGAGTTTCACTTGCACCAGAAAGCACAAGGAGTCTACACAAATACACCTTGGACTCAACTGCTTCAAGCTGCTGTTCCATCCTGCAGCTGCTGCAGCAGATCTCGTGCAGTCAAATGCTGGAAATATTTATGCCTTGCTCCTTGCTTTGGTAAATTGCAAAGCTTATGTTCTGTACAGAATAAATCTGCTCTGTATATTTGCAAATACGCAGAGAAAGCTGAGGTGCAATGTTTTCTGAACTCTTGCTATCTTGGTGTGAACTGAGGCTTTTTTCATTTACGGGTACACGCTGTGGTTTTGTAGGAGGAATTTGTGTTTGTGACATTACCTAGAAACATGACTGATTGCAGACTAAGAAAAATAAAATATTAATGTTTCTAGGATACTATTCCTAGGTGAATGTTGCCTCCTGCTTGGATTTATGTATTCTATGGAACAAGGATATGAAGGTCCAAAAACATCTCTCAAATTACTTATAACTGATATTTCCATATGGGAGCTTATCTTTATAAATATGCAGTATGTATGTAACAAGATCTTGTCCAGAAATGTAACAGCTCTTCGCATGTATTGCTGATACATTTTGAAATGCTCAGCACCTGAGGTCAGAGGAGCTCAGGTATTCCTGAATGTGTGCTGCATTTTGAAGACAAGGCCATACACAAGGTGATGCTGTGTTCACATTGACTTCTGAAAGAGTTCCTTCCAGCACCTTTTTGTTCTGTGGGTTTTTATGGAAGAACACAGGAACTGTCCTACAAGATGTGTGCATAGAAATTTGCCAAGGTATGTGATATTTTAGTTTGAATTCATGTTCCAAGATCACAGTGTCTAGTGCCAAGTGTGTGACAAGCTGCATGACTTACAAGGTGATGTTTCCTTGTAATGCTTCTACAGCAAAACCTTACTGAAAGGCGTTTCGGGAGTCTCTCCTGTCTGCGGCTTCTGAGTAAAAGGTGCAAGTTAGAGGAATCCAGGTATGTCTGAGTTTACTGAGGCTGTAGAAACAGGCATTCCTTTGTAATTATTTTCACCATAGAAAAGGTCTATGGATATTTGAATTGTGAGTTCTGATTCCGTTATTGTCAGGGCCACACATCACTCATTTTCCACCCCCTGTTTCGCTGTATTTCTCACTTGAATTATGTTTCTAGTCAACAGAGCTGTACTTGCTTTTCATGCACCAGGAGACAAGTCTGTTGTATTTGCATCTGGTTCTTAGCAGAAACACACTGACCTCAGGTATCATTTTTAATATTCCCCTGTAATGCAAAAGTCTTTGATTTGTGTTGTCTATACTTGTTTTATTTTTCTAGGTGGGTGTTGAAAGCATGTGTTAAGTATCTTTTTTTTTTTTTTTTTTTATCTTCAGGTTCATACCAGACTGAACATTTCACAAAAGCTGGCTTTTCTTTACTGCACCCCCAATTCAATCCTACCTATGTGTAGTCCAGAAGGGGTTAACATGTTTTTAAGATTTTGGTGATGATTTCTTATTTCATTTCTAGTTGAATATATGAATATTTTACCAAGTCAAGATTTTTATTGCTGTGAAATCACTTATTGAAATCTGTATTTCTTCATCTCAAGACTTAATTCATGGTGCTGCTTTATTTTCTGAAAGCTGTGTTTAAGTCCTGTAGGTTAAAAAAATGGCATTTGCCTTTGAGATTTAAAGGCAATATAAAAGGAAAATACAACTCTTCTTTATAGAACAAAGTTGAAGAAAAAAGTAAGTGGTTTAGCAGTAAGGTTGTTATCAAACCTAAATATGCATTTAATATTAATCTAATGAAACAATTTCTTAATTGTCAGATGCAAAGAACATAAAACAAAATCACAATCACACTTTAATGTCAAGCTTTGAAACACTTGGTCTTGTTTTTTTCTGAGTGCAATTTATGAAGAGATAAAGGTGTAAGTAATGTAAGGTAGGAGCACTACTGGAGTTACTCAGCCTGGAATTCAGTTTCTGCATGTTTGAATTCGCTGCCAGAGTTTTGCAGTCTGTATTTTGGCACACATAAAGCTGCTGGAGTCGGAGGTACTGAGGAATGTTCCACAAGATTAGGGATAAAAGTTGACCCTGTGAACCTCCTTATACTAGAAAGTATGACAAAGGAGTGAGTCTGAGCTTTCTGTGAGTTCAAAGTGAGGAGTGCTGGACAAATTCCCCTGATTTATTTAGGCAAGCCTGAAATAGAATATCATTTTCTACTCGAATTCTCCTCAAGGCTGTTTTATGCTGTGTACTTTGCAGGAAGACTATGTTTAGATTTACTCTGTGTGTATCTTATTAAAAGATTAAAACCTTTTATTATCTGCTCTTTTACTCCAGTATCTGTGAATCTTCAGGCAGTAACTGCATTTAGCTAAGATTTACAAACCTTGGTTTGAAACTAAGAATGGTTTGTTGGTTTAAGGTTAATAAAACTCAAAAGTGATTCTTGGCTTTGAACTGTGAAAAACCAGCCCAGATCTTAGCATCCAGTCCCGTTGCTTGCTCTGAAAGGACCAAGGTTAACCTCACTGTGCTGGGTTCTAGCAGCCTTTGCTTTGTGGTGAAACTGCAAATGTCTGTGCTGAAGCATTTAGGTAAAAACCCCGTAAATCTGAGTCCCCGCAGGTTCATGATACTTCGTGCATTTCAGCATTGGCTGATTGTAAGGAAAAGCTTCCAAGCCGTGTTTGCCAGCCCATCATGAACATTGAGACGTTAAGATGAACATTGATGAAGTTAGAAACCTGCTTTTATTGAGGCTGTGATACTCTGAACAGTCTGTGATTTTTGTGCACGAATTTTTGATGAAAATGCCTCATTTTCTGGACAGTGTTCAGTTTGCAGTGCAGTCTTATTTTCTGCTTTTAAGCTTTTAAAGTCTAAAATCCCCTTTTAAAGGGCTGGAGTTTTTTGCAGAGGAGAGAGTTTCCTGCTTTGAAGGCCTCCTCTCCTCATTGTTAACATTTCTAATTTTAAGTTCTTATAATCACATAAGTAAGTTCCAACTCTACTGAAATCAGTTGCATTATGTTGATGTAAATGAAATCAGGTTTAAATCATGAGTTGGGGTTCTCATAGTCTGTTGATTAATTTGGAGTCTTCCAACTGCAATTTGGTGTTGAAATGAGCTGTGCATTTTATGAATTTGCTGTGGTGTTATTCATAGCTCGTGTTCCAGAATAGAATTTTGCAATGGCAACAGCTAAGCACAACTCCTTTCATTTCTTTTCAAATCCAGCTATTTAAATTTAAGTAAAATTACTCTTCAGAATACAAGTCAAATTTTAAAATAGAATCTTTGTCTGAAATCACATTATCAAGCGTGTGTCTGCCTTTTTGGGTGTCTTGCACATTCTCTCTCCCCCTACACACACTCACACCTGTTCCTGCTGGTGTCAGTGGGAAATTTGCTGAACTTTATCCAAATTCAAAGCTGCCCTGGTTTGGGATGATAGGCAGCCCAAGGCTTGGTCTCACACTGTGTGCTAACCTGTCCTGCATGTGCAGAATGGAGCAGGAGGAGCTCACAAAAGCTTCCAGGGTCACTTTTAAGTGCACTTGACTGTTTGACCAGATTTCAGCTTTAATGGTACCCAAATCCTTAAGTGTGAGTGGTAAGTACTCACAGCACACTATCCTCTCTATAGTGCGTGGCCTACAGCCAGAGGTTATGGAACTGCGTGTGGGTTCATTTTTAAGGGAAATTTTGCCTTGTGAAATTAAGGAAAAGCTGGTTAAAAAGTGATGCAAGGTCTAAAAATCAATGTAAAAATGTAGAGATGTGGCATGTGGACACTGGCACTGTTTGAACTGTCATAATTTGCTATGTATATGGATATTGCAGCTTATTTGTGGAAAAAGATGATTGAAAACACCAGCAAATGAACCGTGCCTAAAAATCTCCACTGGATTCACCTGGAAGGGAAATTCCCTGAAGTTGTTTTGTCTGATGAAGCACTGGGTCTCAACCATGAGAGTAGAATGCAGAGCAGCATCGGGAGCACGACCCTGAGGGCAGGCACTGGTGTGCCCACCTGGGATTCTGCCTCTACAGGAGTATTTTCAAGGAAAAGGGGCAGAAACAAATCTGGGAAACGTTTGTATCAAAGCGGGGAAAGGAGCCCAAAATGTCTTTTATCCTAGAGGCCAATTTGTGGCAGATCTGTGGGCCCGGTTTCCCGTTGGATGGATGGACCAGGAGCTCTCGTGTCTGTTGGAGACACGAGCACAGGCACCATGAGCACAATGTGACCTCCAAACATCCTCACAGTTCTTTTGTACTCCCTCAGCCCCAAATCCTTGACATTAAGTCTTAAAGCTGATCCGGTAACTTCTTGTCAGTACACTGCCTAAAGCAGATGTAGTTGTCCTAGGAGCATGAGTTCCTAAGACTTAAAATAGAAACTCCGGGCTTTGTGACCTGATTCTGAAAGAAAAATAAAGTCTGGTGATGTCTGTACTGCTTCAGTGTAAATGTTCTGCCTTGAATACCTGGCACTAGTGGATATGTCTAAAAAAAACTTTGGGAAGTTCATGCCCAGGCTGTCTTCTCCCACCTTGCCCCCCGCTCCTTTCCCTCGTGCCTCTCCACGTGTTTGAGCCCCCCGGGCCCTGCTGCTGCCGGGGTGTTACACCCTGCTCTTGTGATGCTCGCACGGAATTTCCACTTGTGTCCCAAATGTTGTGGCTGTCTCACACATCTGCCTATGGCTTGCATGTGCGGCTGCTGAGCGGTTCCCTCAGCAGAGCAGCAAACTCATACTTTTTTTAATCCACCCTCAAAGCCAAGAAATCTTCACCAGCTAACAGCTTTTGGCCCCGGTGCCAAAGGCAGAGGTCCAGGGGGTGCAGGCCAAATCCCTTCAGCTGGAAGGTATTGTGCTGTTGTTTATTTTGGAAGCACAGATGCAATTGATTCTTGTGTTCGGTCTGGTGTCACCAATTCCCAGGAATGAGATCTTGGCCTTGTGCATATCAGTGGAAAATATCCATAATTTTCAGTGAGATGGGGAGCTCATCCAAGTTCCCTCTGTGAACGGAGCTTCTTAGCAATGTGTTACTGTGCACTCAGGATGGGATTTGGCTGAGGTGGAAATAAAACAACTGTTGACTTGCCTGCTAGCAGTGGTTTCTGTGATTTTTTGTGTATTGGTGATATTTCCAGTGGGATTTCAGTGCTCCCATTGCCTCCCACTACTGTTTTGCTGAGGTAATTGATGGCTTGCAGCTTCATCAGAATTACACAAACTTCTCACATGTTGGATTTTTGAACAAATAGATTGGTAAAAGCATTATTTCTGAAAGTTAAAGTACCTTTGTTAAACTTGTAATTACACTTTTCTGTTCAGAAATAATTGTCCTTCAAAATGTTAGAAGAGCAAAAGAGTCACTCCAACACAAAAGCTTGGTGTGTCTGTTTTGGTAAGACAGAACACAATTTCATGAAGGTGCCCTTCTTGGGGAGGTGTTTCTGTTTCTTGCACCTGCTCCAAGGTGTCTGAAGCAAAGACAGGAGGGTGGCTGGCGGGGACAGGGACACCGCTCCCCCGTGCCCACCAGCACGATGCCAGGAGTGCCTGAGGAGCAGGGGGCTTGAGCCGGGAACAGTTAGAGGGATGGATGGGCAGGGTGGGCGCACGCAGACCACCGGGCTCTGAAAGCGGGGGCTCGGGCTGAGGAGGGGAAGGGGGCGAGGGGGTGAAGACCCCCTGTGCCACGGGAGGTGTCTGTGCCCCGGGAGGTGCCCGTGCCCCGGGAGGTGTCGGTGCCCCGGGAGGTGTCTGTGCCCCGGGAGGTGCCGGTGCCCCGGGAGGTGTCCGTGCCCCGGGCTCCGTGCGATCTCCGGGCAGGTGCGGGGCCGGCGCTGCTCCCCGGGNGGGCGATGCGCGCTCCGGGCGCGCCGGGGGAGCCGCGCGGCGCTTCCCGCCGAGCGCGGAAGAGGGAACTGGCTCCTGCCGGGGCTTGTGCTCGGCAGCCCGGCCTCCCTCCGTCGGAACTGCTGCTCTTAGCGCGGCCGAGCCCAGAGCCCGGGACGTCAGAGCGTGCTCGTTGGAACTCCGAACCGACTTGGAGGAGTTTGCCTTTGGAGGGAGCGGTTCTGGCTGGAATGGACGTTTCCGAGCTGTAATAACGCGGCACATCGCGGATCCCTGTGTAGACAGGCGCTGTAAGGCGGTTGTGTGTTTTGTATCCCCGATGCTGCGAGTCTGTGGGCTCCAAGGGGTGATGGCTCCTATCTGTCACTGCTGAGACACTGGGGGCAACAGCTGCAAGTCCAAATCCTAGAAAATAACGCTGTGTTTTATTGCAGGAAGAAGTTGCAACCTTTCTAAGAAAAGCCAAGTGAGGTCTTTGTCTAGAGTTGTTTGGGTTTTCTGGGTTTTTTTGGGTTTGGTTTTTTTGGGGAGGGGAGGCGGGGAGGGGGTTTTTTAAAGGCTATATGTCTGGTGAACACTTCCAGAGATGCTACAAAAGAGGAACGTCCCTTCAGTTTCCTTCCTTATAGTTAAAAGTGGAATCCAGTAGCCAGCTGTTGCTAGAGACAGTCAAAAGAGGATGTTGAGGCTCATGCTCTGAACACCCCCTGCGTGCAAAGGGCAGCTCTGCTGTAGCAAAAAGGTCTAAAATTCAGCTGCTACTAGGAAAGAATTGTGCGAGGATTCATCTGCTGATGCTTGGATACATGGAAAGTAAGGGAATTTTCCCTTTTCAGCTGCTTGCTTATGATGTTTCCCACTGCTTCATACCTTGGATTTATTAATTCCAGGCTGGTGATTGTTGCTGGGTAGGCGTTCTGGTGACTGTAGGACAAGACCAGGTATTCAGAGTGCTTTTCAAGTAATAATAAAGGCTCACGGCGTGCAGATTCATGGTCCAGGTGGATGAGGGGAGGAGTGGTCAGAAGTACTTCAAAAAGAAATGGAAGTGGCTTTTCATGTTGTGCATCAATGCTTAAATATAGAGCAAGGGATGTGCCGTGTGCATGGTGCTTTGGTCATGGTGAGTGTTTGTGTGGCAGTAGTTGTTTGTGAGGGAGTGTGCAGAAGGCGTGTGCGGGAAGGAGATGGGCAGAACAGGCGACTGGGAAGGGATGTGTTCGGCAGGATTCTGTGCAGGGTGTGAGTCTGTGCTGCTCCATACGGTGCCACAAAGGCCACGGTATCAACAGCTGGAGAGTGGCAGCAGCTTGGGAAACCGTTGTAGTGTGCGGTGCTGCTGGAAGGCAGAGTGATCAGCGTGTCTAACTCAATTAGCCGTGTCTGAATCACTCCGTTTGATGGGCTCCCGCGGGTTTTTCCTCCTGCTTGCCAAAAACAAGGGCCAGGACCGTGAGCTCTGACCTGTAAAGTTGTACATATTGATGGTATTGATGCTGCCTGGGATTTCAGTCCAAGCTCCTGTCTGGAGGATGCAAATATTTGGCATTTTTGATAGCACTCTTCAGCTGATAATCGCGGCGTTATTAACGCTGCACTCACCGTTCTGCCGCGCACAAAGAGCCTTTATCCGCAGCCTGCCGCTGCGGTGCCATTGTGTGATGGGAAGGCAGCGAGGTTCTCCTCTAAAAGAACGCTCCAGATAATGCAAGTGCCTGTTCGCTGGCTCAGCACGGCGTGCTCTGAAGAATGGTGCTGGTAAAAGAAGCACTTAACCATTCGCTGCGCTGGTAGGAGCAGCTGGCTGCTCCCTGCACGTCCTGCGAGCGCTTGTGTCTCTGGAGCAGATTTCCAACTCCGTGGAAAGTTTGCTTCAGCAGAAACTCTTACAACTGTGCTCCGCTCTGCGCGCCTTGCTGCCTTTCTCTGCCTCTTGCTTTCTAACCCACGTAAAAGACAGCAAGCTCTGCTCTGAAATTTATTTAGCATGTCCTAATGTAATATAGGTACTGTAACGTAAGAAATGTTGTTAGCCTATTTATCGTCTGATGCATATTCTGTGTGTTACTTTTACAGAAATATTGGTGGGAGAACTGCCATTTTGTAATGCCCTTTATGGTGCACAAAATTATCTCCCAGTTTTTAGTAACAGCAAATGTCTGCCTTCCTCATTTAAATGATCATACAAATGATTTGTTTTAGAAAAACAACTAAATTTTGGTTGTTGTTAAACAATGGTACGAAGCTTATTGTTTCCAAGGCTATATTACTTAAAAGAAAGTTTTCTTTTTATAAATATCAAGAGATGAATAGGTGTCAGGAGGATCATTCATGTAACTACACTGCTGCATTGCCCCCTCAAATTAATTGTTTCAGACCCATTAATTTGCACTTCAGTGAAAGTAACATTTTTAAGGTAATTTAGTAATAGAGATGGATTTGGGGATCAGCTTCTGGAGTTATTTGTGGGGAAAACCTCTTTCCTGTCTTTTAAACTCTTTAAAAAATTCTGAAAATCACGTATTAGATCTGCTACATGAAACCAGTGCGTGGAGCGTGAAGTTATGATCCTGACTGGGGGATGTTGGGTCACTTTTGTATTGGAGTGAACGTTGGTGATGGCATATTTAATGGGATATAATAAAAATACCCAGCAGTTTTAATAGCCTCATAAAATTTCAGGGTGTTTCCTACTGTCATGTGCAGCCTATTTATGTTTGTGCTGAAGGGGAATGTTGCTGTTTTCTGAGCTGGGATTGCACCTCTGGTGGCACCCAGAGCTGCCCAGCACCTGAGACACCCCACAGCCTCTGCTCTGGGAACATAAATGAGGCAAGGGATGAATGGAATCGGTTGAATAAATGAGGCAAGGGGGAAACGGAAGGGTCGCAATGGACAGACAACCCTTGTCTCTGCACCACAGTATTTTTTGGGATGTGGGGAGCTGGTTAAGTGAGGAAATAAACGGAGTGACTCTGTCTCCTACAAGGCTCAGCAGAATGGACCTCAGAAGATGTCATGTAGGTCCTCCCTTAAAAAACCCAAATTTTGTTCTATTAAGGCTGTAGGAGGAGAATGCAGGGAAAAGGGTTTGGAGGCTGACAAGGAGGTGAGGGAGCAGAATATGCATGGAGGGGTAGAGCTGGGCTGTGCTTAGTGGGCTGGAAGTGAGAGGAAGATGGGGAAAGTGATGATCAGGGAGGATAGAGAATGGCCAGCAGTAAAACGGGAGGTCAGTCAAAGCAGAAGAGAAGCAGATTGATGTATCCTGGGTTTGTGGAAGGCCTTTGCTCACCAGCATTTTTTTTTAAATTATTTTTCAAGGACCTGGGTCTGCATTGGCTCATTGAAACACATGATTTTCAAAGTAATCATTAGTGTCCACTTCAGATTGGGCTGGAGAAGAAACACTGTGAATGAAATGTTCCCCCCTTCTGTTGTGTGCTAACTCATATGCCCAGTGAGGGAAGGGCCGGGCTGTGCAGCCACGAGCAGCTGCACACACAGAGCTGCCATCCCGCTCCAGGCTGAGTGTGAGCACAGCAACACATTCGAGCTCCTCAGAGAGTTCTGTGCTCTGCTGCAATACAGTTGGCCACTCAAATCTCACAGATTTTACTGAGATTAGATGCCCAAATACTTTGAGTCAGGTTTCTAAAATAAATTTTTCAAGTGCTAATCAAGAACCACATCCTTTTGCATGAAGGGGGGCAAACTGAGGCGCTGTTAACTCGCTGTGCTCTTGTCACATGTGAAGGCTGCAGCTGTGGTTTGGAGACAATCCTTAGGTTCTGCTCCCTGACCTTTAAACTAGCAGAGAGTTTCTAAAACAAAATCCCCTCTCCTACCAAGGCAGAAGAGATGCTAATTCATTTCGAGCAGCTGGTAAAACAAACAGACTCCACAGGTCCCTACCCAACAAAGCTCAGGAGCCTCTGCTGTCATGCCAATATTCTGTAGGGCTTTAACCTCAGCATTATTTCCAGTCACCAACTGCAAAGGGCATCTGCTAGTGTGTATTTATATATATATATCTATATATGTGTGTGTGTGTATTTCTGCATACAGTTTTTTGAGATACTACCTGAGTTTCACGGTGAAAGAAGGGTTTTTAAAAGCAGAGCTTAAGCAGAAATTAGCCAGATCCAGATTTCCAGTAAGTTGGTAGGGAGAAATGAAGGAGTTGTATAAATAGAAGCTCTACTGATTACAGTAAGAGTTTTGTGCATCCCTCCAGTGCGTAGTGACCTGAAGTGCAGCTCTTATCCTTCTGACTTCCCTCCTGTGTTCCGAGGGCACTTGGTGTGTTAAGAGGAAAGGAGGTTGAGCACTTTATGTCTGTGTTAGACTTTTTCAGATGAGCAGTAGCATTCCTGGAGTTTTTTCAAGTAATAGGTTTTCTGAAGGGTAGCCAGCAAATGGGTTTTTTTGCCATCATCAGCCTCAAATGAAATGCACTTGTTCCTGGGCTAGAGAAAATAGAAATTGTATTCCATCTTTGCTGTCTGTGGGAAGGCTGGCCGGCAGGTTAGAGGTGGGCACAGTCCAGTACTCCTTATAAAAGGAGAATTTCAGGACTTGGAAACAAACAGTAAAATCACCCTCTTACCCAAAACCAGGTTGGCTCAGCTGAAGTGAGGCTCTTCTGCTGCGTGTCTTTCCTCCCATTGGACTGGGTAATATCTTGGACTGGTTCTCCTGCTAATCAAACCATTATTTTTCTTTCTCTCTCTGCTTTTACTGAGCATCCAGCTTCCAGTGATGATTCTCTTCTTAAAAATAAATTTCACGTGTGTGACTGACCAGAAGTTCCTTTAGAGAAGCCAGCATTGTTGGCAGTGCCAGAGGACAATATGGACAGTGGTCATTGTGTTCCCCAGGCGGAGGTGCTTGAAATCCTATAAAACAAACAGTGCCTTCTTACATGCTCATGAATTATGTGGCTGCAAGGAATTTTTGCCTCCTTACAGGCAAAGCAGAATTCAAGTGTCTGTTGATTTCAGTTTTATGGTGTTTCCTTTAAAGACAGCAGATGAAATCAAGAGTGCAGGGGGAAATGGGGGAGACATCCATGTGACTGATAACTTGTCTTTTCTAAACATGCTGTCTTTTTCCTTTTTTTTTTCCCCTCCAGAGATAAATGACGGTGAGGGCCACCCCAGCAGCAGCCACCAAACCTTGAAAGGAACCTCGAAATGGGCCACATCACTGGAGAACCTCCTCGAAGACCCCGAAGGAGTGAAACGGTTTAGGGTCGATATATTAAATATGGATTTTTACATAGAGCCAAATCCAGGTTTTAAAGCAGAATGAGCCTCAGCCTGAAGGGTGCAGCCGTGCCAGCGCTGTGAACAGAGGCACACATCCCTCTAGATCCGTGCCCTGAGCAGAGCTGGAGCTGTGCCACGGGCAGAGCTTCTGAGGTGGCACCTTTTGCCCCCTGCCACTGCAGCCTGTGCTCGAAAGGCACGGGCAAGGCTTTTGGCTCCTTCCCAGGGGGATCTATCCTGTCTTGCAAGCACTCACAAGCTGCTGTTGGATAAAGTGCAGTCCCTGAGCTGCTGATCCCTCCTGCCAGGCATTATTTATCACTGGGATCCTGCGCTCTCATTCTCACACATTGTCCTTGAGCAGTGAGTTACCAGGAGCAAATCTGATGACTCTGTGGCTCTTGCTCTGTGTTTAGCAGCTCTGCTGAAAATATTCCCTTTCAGTTTACTACAAAGTGTGGGCTGGTGCACCTCAAAATGGCTTGAAGTTTAATTAGGTGAGGGTGGTGAGTTGGTGTTCCAAGGCCATGTTAGATGTAAGAATAGGAACTGCCTTCTTGAAAGTGTTTTTGCCATACCATACTGATAAAATGGTTTCCTGTCAGACTGGTTTGAGAAGTGAGGTAAACAAGAATTACAAAATGCTGATTTTAAAATCTTAAAAAATAAAAAAGAAGTAATCTTGGTGCTGTTTAATTTCTGACATTACTTCGTCTCTGTTTTCTGACACTTTAAAGAGAAAACTGATGATCTCAGAGCTATGAAAGTTTCAGTCATTTTATTTCATAAATTTAATGTACATTTTTCCCCTTTTAAAGCATGCCTCAGTTTTGGAGGAATGTGCTGTGTTTAAACAACATAGAGAACACAGCTTCAGTTTGTTTAAGTGAATTTATTGCCACTGATGATCACGTTTAGAAGCACTTTTATTTGTGGAGATTTTACTCATTACAAAAGTCAGAAAGACGCTACATGAGAATCCCAAGTGCTTTGTGACTGTCATTAAAACAGTTCATTTTACTCACCTGGTAATGAATTCATATATTTTTGGATTTCCCTTTGAGCAGTGGCTGTAAAAGTGCTCGAGTTATTTAAGGGAGACTGAAGAAACTATTCCTGTTAGTTACTGATAAGGTCTGAGATTAGACGTAGCCCATCCTCCTCCTGGAATGTGCTTTCAAAGTGCAGAATATCAGAGTGTTCAGTATCAGTTCTGCAGATGCTCAGATGCAGTGGTTCTGTGACATTGGGTTGGGTAAACTCATGGTAAAGTTAATTGTAGGCAGCTTCTAGTCCCAACAGCTGGAGGAGGAGGAGGGAAAAACAACTGAGAAATTGAATCCTAACTTTTGTGTGTTTGTTTTTCCCTTTCCTAGGAATTTTTAAAGAAAGAATTTAGTGAAGAAAATGTTTTGTTCTGGTTAGCATGTGAAGAATTTAAGAAAACACAGGGAAAAAAGCAGGTATGTTTCCTAAATAAATTCTACTTGTCAACAAAGTTTACTTAGCAGAGCTGGAGCTTAAACATCTCTGTTGCATAACATGCTTTGCGTGAATGCAAATAAATATATTTGAAGAAATTGCACTAAAATCATCCTGGAGGAATTGTTTGGAAACAAAGCTGGTTCTATTTCAAATCAAAACAAAGTGCTGAAATTGTCAAGTTTCCCATGTTTTGAAAACTGAACTTTTTGTAGTTTCTAGGGAGTAGCAGAAGTTTTATTAATTCAGTGATGTTGCATCATCTTGTTTGCAAATATAAAGATATTTCATTCAGAACTTTTTTAGAGCACAGCAGCTATTATGTGGAAATTTACACCACCGTGATATCTTAGTGGAACATAAAAATAACAAATGGCCCAAACAACAATATTTTACAGCACCAGAATGAAACATTTCACCTTATCAAATTACAAATTACAAAACAAAAGGGATCTGTTTAAACTTTTTTGCTTAAATATTTATCCAAATTGATGTATACCCGCAGAGCCTTTTCATTTTGATGACAGCGCTATCTTTCTAGTAGGAAATATTCTATTGGAAAATTTTTTAACCAGGCACCTCCCATAAGTTTTTTTTTCCACTGCTTGGATCTTGGTTTACATTTACATCCACCCGGAACACAGGATCTACTTTCACGTTTAGACTTTGAAGCCCATAGCGTCAGGCCTAAAATATGTACCATGCTTTGTTTGCTTGTTTCTCAGAAAGTTTTTGTGTCTGTTTTTTATTTTTGTTTGCTTTGTTGTTTTCTTGAGAAATTTCAAATTTATATGCTCTTTAAGAGCTCATTCTGTGAGTATGAAATTAAGTAGTTTCAAAACTCCAAGTGAGTATTCTTGAGAGTCAGACTCCAAGAGCCCTTTTTTTTTTGATATCCCACTTCTATGCTTTTTACCTGACTGTAGCTCTTATTGCCAAAGGGCACATTTTGGCACCATGAAGAATGGGAAAATGTCTCTTAAACCCCTTCCAAGTGAATCACAGAACCACCAGGTTGGAAGAGACCTCCAAGATCGTCGAGTCCAACCCGGCCCTAACACCTCAACTAAACCATGGCCCTGAGTGCCACATCCAGTCTATCTTTAANACCTGGCTGGCCACACCATTCCTGATCCAGACCAGGGGCCATTGGCCTTTTTGGCCTCCTGGGCACTCTGCTGGCTCCTGTTCAGTCATTGTCACCCGAACCCCCAGGTCCCTTTCTGCCTGGGCACTGTGCAGCCGCACCGTCCCCAGCCTGTAACGTTGCAGGGGGTTGTTGTGGCCAAAATTCAGGACTCAGCAGTTGGACTTAGTAAAGTTTATTAAGTTCTGCAGATGCACAAATGCAGTGGTTCTGTGATACTGGGTTGGGTAAACTCATGGTAAAGTTAATTGTAGGCATCTTCTAGTTCTAACAGCTGTAGGAGGAGGAGGGAAAAACAAGTGAGAAATGGGAGGATGTATGTAAACTTCATCTTACTGGCTTTGCCCATCCATCCAACCATTCCAGGTCTCTCTGCAGAGCCCTCCTACCTTCCAACAGATAGACACATGCTCCCAGCTTAGTTTTGTCTGCAAATTTACTACGGAAAGGCTCAATACCCTCATCCATGTCATCAATAAAAATATTGAACAGGGCTGGCCCCAGCACAGACCCCTGAGGAACACCCCTGGTGCCTGTCCCCAGCTGGATGCAGCACCTTCACCACCACTCTCTGGGCCTGGCCATGCAGGCAGTTCCTAACCCAGCAAAGAGTGCTCCTGTGCAAGCCACGGGCTGCCAGCTTTGCCAGGAGTGTGCTGAGGGATTATATGTGCTTGGAGGAACGTCGGAAATGCCAAGGAATAGGAATCTGATGGGAGAGCTGGGCTAGGACAAGTTTTGTAAAGTGCAGGTGTAAGAGGGCTGTGTCCAGACCGCAGGATTCCTTATTGTGGGAATCCCTTATTCCTCTTAAGGTCAGTCAAATATTGTCAGCTAAAAGAGTTTCCCAGCAGATTTTCAACAACATCAACAAAAATTTCCCTGTCTTTCCAAATAATGTATTTTGGGTAAGGGAGTCTACTTCTGTAAATATCCCGTGTTTTGCACTGAAAAAAAATTCTCAAAACAATTTGCTGGGTTTAGCTGTGAGTATTTTTTGGGTATTGATAATTCCATAAAAATACAACAATGCTCTTTTTTGCAAGTTCAATTTGACTGTGAACTTTGTAACATTTAGTAATTCCAGTTTTGTGTATTCAGCTGCTTCCCTCCCTCATTAAGGCCCACAAACACAGAAAGGCTTGAGGAAAGAACAACCAGTCAGTCGACTTTTCTGTAAAGTCCCATGCTTTCAGTGGGATAATAATCGTATTTTCCCTTGCTAAATAATTTCCATATTTTTAGCTGATTTAGGATTGCTAATTTCGGATGCCAGTACAGAAAATGTTAAAGTGATGTACAGGGATAGGAGCTTGGTGAATCCTTCAATGAATTGCCAAATGAATGGAGAGAGACTTAACTAGGTTCTATTTAGGTTAATTATTCAGTACCAGTCATTCCACAGTATGGTCAGCCTGGAGTCTGGTGTTGCCCAAATTATTGTAACTGGCTGAATAAATGTGCTTTAGAATGGCACAGACTAACAGTAAATTTTTGTAGCTACTGCTTATGGGTGGCTTTGTTTAGATAATTTACAAAGCTAGGAAAAGCACTAAAAATAGAAATCTTTCCAGTGTTTATGGTATCATCAAGCGTGGATTTTTCTTCTGAAAGTGACTCTTGCAGAAATCCCTTTGCATCTCTCTAGTGTGTGCGCACAGTCTTCTAAAAACAGTTTTTTACTGGTTTTGTAATTGACTTCTCCTTAAAACTGGCTTCCCACAGAGATTAGCTCATAGACACTGAGACTCTTGGTCAGATGAAGCTGATAACAATTTAACCCAGATTGGAGCGAGTCCAGAGGAGGCCATTGAGATGCTCCAAGGGCTGAAGCAGCTCTGCTCTGGAGCCAGGCTGGGAGAGCTGGGGGTGTTCAGCCTGGGGAAGAGAAGACCCCAGGGAGACTTTCCAGTGCCTAAAGGAGCTCAGAGAGAGCTGGAGAGGGACTTTGGACAAGGGAATGGAGTGACAGGACAGGGGGAATGGCTTCGAACGGACATAGGGCAAGTTTAGAGTAGGTATAAGGAAGAAATTCTTTTCCTCTGAGGATGGTGACACACTGGAACCCAGAGAGGTGATCAATGCCTCATCCTTGGAAACATTCAGTGCCAGGCTGGATGGGGCTCTGAGCAATCTCATCTAGTTAAGGAGGTCCCCTGTCCCTGCCAGGGGTTGGAAGTACCTGACCTTTAAAGTAATTTCAAAGCCAAACCATTCCATGATTCTATGAATGGGATTTTTTTCCCTCTCTCTTTAAAAGGATGAGGTAAACTCATTACTTGACGTGAGAGCGCTGGCCTGGGGTTCCACTTGGTCAGTTTAAGCTTGCCCGAAGGTCACCACATGAGCAGTGGGTTAAGCATCCATTGTGCCAGGGATATTTATTGTTGTCCTCTCTCTGCCAGCCTGGGGCAGTGTTTGGTTTTGTACAGGCTGCTGTTCCATCAGAGTGGGTGATTCAGGGAGCAGGGGAGATTTTTGGCAGCTGCAGAGCAGGCTGCAGGCAGACTGCATTGCTGGTCTAGGCAGGTTTTAGATGGACTGGGTTCAGCCCATCTTCTTCTAGCAGGAAGGTACAAACCTCCCCCTCTGCTCAAGACACATCTCTCTAGCTCAAAACCAGCAACAAAAGAAAGGATATTCCTTTCAAATTGAAGTTAAAATACAGATCTAATGTTTAATGAAGATCGAGAAAGCAACTGGGTCAAGTCCACTCATGGCACTGAGCTCTGCTGCCACCCAAGTGGCCCTCGTGTTAGGACACGTATTTAAATAATGAAATGGGAGTGGTGGGGATAAGGGAATAAAATTTAACTTTAAATATTTTGTTGGAGTTAGTCATATGTTGTTGCATTTGTGACTGTTAATGAAATAAACAACATGTCAGTCATGCTCCTTCCCAGGGTTTAAATGTTTCTCCTCTCACAGCTGAGCTTCAAAAACAAATTACAGATTGTCATAAACGCTTCCAATAACAGGGAATATTTTCAGCTATTGCTAAAAGCCACCAAAATATCCATGTTGAAGTTTTGTAGTGAATGATTCCAGAACAAAGTCCTGTACATTCAGGAGTTTCTTCTGTTGCTTCCCATGTGGAATGTAGTGAGGGTTTAGCAGGGCTGGGTAATGCTGCACAGCTGCTGGGTGCTGGGAGCCTGGTCTGATGAGCATCTGGGGCTCCCATTCACCTCGTTTGGGAGCCACACATGCCTGGGAGCTGAGTTTGACCTTAGGAAAGGAAGTGGGAAAGAATATTGTATGCACTTGAAACAGCGAGGGGGGCTGCTGTAGACAGCACTTTGTACTCCAGATGGGAATCTGGCACAGACACTGGGGAGAGCACACAGATGGGACTGAGGACTGCCAGAAATCCTTTAATAACCACCTGTGAACAAGATCCCAGTTTAAGAGCTGTTTCAGTTCCAGAGCAAAGTCCTCTGTGCTGAGGCTTTAGTTCCAGGCTGATGCAGAGCAGAAAATGCCACCGAGTGAACAGGGACAATCTCTGCCTCCTCCACCTGAACCTGGCTCTGCCTGAGTGACATTTGGGGGGTGTATGAACACACTGGCAGCTTTAACAGTTCTTTCTTTTTAAAGCAAATTATAGGCTGTAGTTAATCAGCTGCTGTACTACCGAAGCATAGACATAGCAGAACAGTTCTATTTGCAGCAGAACCTGTAACGTTCAGCTGTGCACTTCCATATTTCCCCACTGCTGTAAAGCCAGGTCTCTGTGTCTCTGCAATGGCCTCCTCTCCCTACCACAGCTCTTTCACTTCCTTTCTTTGTTATTCTTCCTCACAAAATCCAAAGAGCCTCCCTGTTTCACCAGCCTCCCACACAGTCCTGTTGTTCCTCTCCATGCTCTTTAGACTTCCTCACAGTTACTTCTAGTTTTGTGTTTCAAGCCTCCCTCTGCTCTTTCTCTGTAGTGCCCAGCTTGCTCCTGTGTCCTTGGGCGAGCAGCACCTTGTGCTGGGGCTGGTGAGGAGCTACATCTGCCTTGATTAGCCAGCAGCAAGGAACATCCTGGCAGTTCAAGGAGAGCAAATCACTTTTGAGCACATACTGCAGCTTTTCCCTTGGTGTGTTATGCTGCTTTTCCTCTCCCTTTCTGTTCTCTTGCTGATTTTCCATTGACTCAGCAGGGGGGTAATTTTTTTCTCAGTCTTTGCCCCTCTCTCAAGTATGGTTGAAATTGGACAGCTGGATTAAAAGTCATTTAGGTGGGCCTGGCAACACAATTGCTCCTGCAGTAATAGCTGAAGGCCCCTTTACAGTGCCTGCACTAGGACATTAACTTTGCCACTTACAGCAGTCACACCTTTGATCCCTTGGATTAATTGCTCATTTAGAACAGAAGTGGCTGACCCGGTCCTCCCTGAGCTGTGAAACACGTTGGAAATTATTAAAAACAGTTCACTGTGACCTAATGCACTTGACACATCATGTTCTACCCACCAGATGAATAATGAGTTTTAGAAAGGAATACTAGAGAATGGGTGTCCCCTTCAGCAGTGAGAGAGCCCCAACTCTTCAGGCCTCCTGAATGCTCAAACACATGCAGCTTTTCTTCTAATTACCCCCAAGTGTAAATGTCCCTCAACTATAAAACATGGAAGTAATTCTGAGTCTCCTTCATGGGCAGGGTTTAAATGTTTCCTTCTTCAAGCCCTATTCCATCAAAGGCACAGCCCTTTAGCTGGTGCTGCTCTGGAGCTGTGGCTGCTCATCAGAGGAGTCCTGGGGACACTGGTGAGTGCCCAGGGCTCGGGATGGCCCGGAGCAGCTGCTGCTGGGCTGCTTCCAGCGTGCAGAACTCAGATTGCAGCGGGGGGCTTGGCTCTTGCCTGGCTCGGTTCTCTTCTCCCTCTCTGGCTTCCTCTTATCCAGCCATCTGGTTAAGGGGCCTTTCACTGAACTTCAGGGGATTGTGGCCACTCACTGCTTTGAAGCTTAAAGATGCTCAAGATGTTATTGCTGTTACTGGTTTGACAAGGGAAGAGCTCTGAAATCAGGGCAAATACCAACAAACAGCTTTGTGCAGTTCACGCCCTTATTTATCGACTCTCCGAGGCTGTTCAGAGTCTTATCTTTGCCAATTAGCCAAGTTGTTGGTGTTTTCTTTAATCAGGGAGTGGGTGTTGTAGGTGAGCTGCTCTGAGGTAATAGTTACGACAAAGTGTGTGGTGTGACAGTGTTATCTGGCAGCAGCATGGGTTATACACTTACTTCACTGAATTTTCCCTTGGAGTTAGCTCCCAGCTTTTCTTCCCCTGGTTTTTTGCCCATACTGATGATGTGTTAGGAAAAACATTTGTCTCAAAAGCAAAGACAAGGTGTAGATGATGATGCTGAGCAGTTTTATGCTGGCTACTGAGATTCAAACCTGCTTACTGCTCAAAAATCCAATTTTACTGCTGAGATTCAAATAGCCCAACCTGCTGTAACCTACAGCTGAGTTCTGGCAGCTTTCACTGATATCAGTGTAGCTTTTAGCCTGCAGGGGTGTTCCTCTTCCAGTACAAATGAACACACACAAGTGAGATAAACCTGATAGAGAGAACATTCCCACAGTAAATAATTCTGTAAATAAATGTCCTTTTGCAGATGCAGGAAAAAGCTAAAGAGATTTACATGACTTTCCTGTCCAGTAAAGCTTCCTCCCAAGTCAATGTTGAAGGGCAATCCCGTTTGAGTGAGACCATCCTGGAGACACCTCACCCCCTCATGTTTCAGAAGCTCCAGGACCAGGTAAAATTGTTTACTTCATTAACACAGTTTCATTCACTTTTGTCTGGTTTTAGTGAACTCTGCTTTCTAGCCATGGCATGGGTTGAACAGGTAAGCGCAGAGCTGGGTTGCTTCCACGCTGGGGATATTAATGCAGCTGCTCTGAGATATTCCAGGTTCTTAGCCCCATCTCACTACAACCAATTAATTAAGAGACTCAATACAATCATTCTAATTCCAACTCGGGACTTTCCTGGAAAACTGGATGGAGTTTTCTCCTGGGGTCCTGCGTGGGTAGCTTGAGAATCACCCTGACTAACTCAGTGCCTTTGTCTTCCTGTGTATTCACTTGTTCTG
The DNA here is from genome assembly GCA_013397315.1 of Donacobius atricapilla. NCBI lineage: Eukaryota > Metazoa > Chordata > Aves > Passeriformes > Mimidae > Donacobius > Donacobius atricapilla. The sequence goes on from WBMY01007802.1 coordinate 1,107,636, forward strand.
AGTCATTGCTGATGTTTGTTTCTGTAGTTGCCACTGGTTTCCTTGAGAGCTCAAATTTCTTCATGTTACTTTGCTTTGGTATTTATATTGATTTGAATATAGCACAATTTTCGGAAAACCCTCCTCTTCTGCAACATGCAAGGCTTAGAGGAGTTGGTCTCTGCTTTGCCTTTCCCTAAAGAACTTGGGAGGTCTGGTAGAAATTAGAAATTTTTCAGGCATGTCTTTAGGTGGTAAATTTTCTTGATATTTAGCTGATTTCAAAGCATAAGTTATGAAGTGAGTCATTCTTATCTGCAGCTTTCCAGCACTTGCAGTACTATTTTTAATTCCTGTGCCATCCTCAGGACTACCTGTATTTTCCATTTGGCTCTTTCCTTTTGTGGAGAAACAGCACAGTGATTTAAACAGTGTTTTCAGCCCATTTCAGTCAGGTATTGAATACCTTGGCTGGGCACTGGCTGGGTCACTTGGAGGGGTCTGAGGAGCAAAGGCTCTGCTGTTTTTCAGGCAGATTCCAAGACATTAGCAGTGGAAGTACCTGAAATCTAATTTCCATGTGAAGAAACAGAGTTTTTAAAGGAAAAGTTCTGACTTGGGGGAAGGGAAGGAAATGTTCTGATAGATCTAAGCTCTGTAGTTCAGGGTGAGTGACTATAAGAGTGAAACTGGAGACAGTACTGAAGTTAAAATATTTGCTATTTTATAAATGACATGCACATGGAGAGCCAAGGATTAGTAATACCTGAACTGGAACCATACTGGACTAGTGGTAGAGGAATCCCACTAGTGTGGGAAGAAATTCTGTGAGCTTTTAAAAACGAATGCGGATCATTTATGGGTCATTGCAAGCTTCCAGTGCTTGAAACAACTGTTTATTGCTGCTAGATAATGGCTCAGAGGAGTTATGGTCTTCTCCAGTTTTCAATCCTTATAAAGTTATGAAGAGTGGTGTAATTTGCTCTCTGAAGAGCAGTGTTAACCAGTGCTGGCACTGTGGGTCTGGAGTAGAAAAAGGCAGAGCTGGAAGGCCGGAGAATGGTGTACAGCAGCGCTGGGAGCAAGAGCTTCAGTTCTCCAGAGAGCTCTGCTTTAACTGGGGATACTGGTGGGTGTGGGATGGTGCTCATGGGGTGGCCCCAACCGCCCCCAGACCATTTGTTTGTGCTGAATGATGTTAGAGTGGTCCAGAGAAATCCATGTGCTTCAGAATTCTTGTGGGGTAAATGTTCCTGCTCCTCAAAGGCAGTGAGGGGAGGGAGGGAGCGAGGGGGAAAGAGGGTTCTGCTTGGCACGTGATTATGAACTCTGCTCTGTATATTTGGCTGACCAGACTGCAGAAGATTTTGATCTTCAATGCTCTTTCTCTCTGGGAGATGCTTTAAGTGATACCAGGAACAAGAGGGGTCTAAGTTCTGAACATCGGCGTGACGTTTTAACAGGAAATGTCTCCTTTACAATTTTTTCCCCTTAAGCTGGTTGAATAAATTCAATTATATTGTAGTTAGCCAGTGCCAGGAGATGTAAACTGACTTTGCTTAACTCAGGAAGAGTTCAGACCCTTAAGATCAGGCTCTACACAGAGTGGGTGTTTTGGGATTTTTTCACATTCCAATATGTAGCTTAAAGAGTAATATTTCCACAGTTTTAGACATGAACTTAAATATTTAAATATGTAAACAAATAGTGGTTAGTAAAATCCACCATGTAATTTACTTGTAAGGGAGCTGTTTCAGCAAATGTACAGACAAGAACAGTCAAGTTCCAGGTGTTTGCCTTTATCTGTCCAAATTCCTTGGGGATGTGAAACGAAAAAGCAGTTTGAGGTTTTTTTTCCTCCTAGCAAAGAGTTGTATCACCTGACTGTACTGTCAGCTAGAATGAGGCCTGTAAAGGTGAAGATGAATTATCCACACATGGAGCAGCCACATCTGCAGGTCAGAATCCAGAAATTTGTCTTGGAAATTCAGTTATTCTGAGTATCATAAAAAAGAGTCAGTCCTGAAACATGACTCAGAGAGGCTCCACCAGTGAAATAACAGACTGAGGGTGAGACTGGCTTTGGTTTTTCCTCAATTATAGTTTTGAAGTTTACTTTTTTCCCCTTCCCCTCTGTTTCAAGAACAAGCAAAATATAGTCCTGACCTTGACACCTGAACAGATTCCAGGCTCCTCTCCCAACCCTTTTGTTTTCAGAAAACTCCAAAAGAGTTGTAGGTTTGGGGTTTGTTTTGGTTTGTTTTTGGGTTTTTTTGTCTGCAGTGGGTATAAATAGAAGGGCAGCAGTTATGATGAGGGATGAGCCTGAACTCAAGCCCTGGGAGAAAAAAGCTTTGCTTGGGGCTGACATCATGTTTCCATGCTGGCTGTGAGAAGCTCTTGGCTTAGTGAAAAGTGTAATTACACAAATTTAATCCACCAGCAATTTAAACCCACATTTTAACTGGCAAAATACATCTGTACCAGGTCAGGTCTTTGTGGCAGGCTCCTGCAACATTTCTTGTCTGGCCTGAGACCAGTCTTGGCATTTCGTCCAAAAAGGATGGGAAGATTGGCACGGGTTTAAGTAACATTGGTTAAACCAGTTGTTTCACTATTTGTGTAAATTATATTTCAGAAATTATTCAGAGGCTTTCCTTAATTATCCAGTGCTCTGCATGAGTTACTCTGCAGCATTCAGGAGTCAGAAAGGTGCAGAAAAGATACCTCTCTTTCTTCAAAGCTCTGCTTTGTCCCCCTGAATGCCTTCCAGACACCCTGCCAGGATGATCTGATCATCCTCCTCACGGACCAAGGCATGGCACCTCTAACCTTCAGTATTAGGTGCGCAAACTTGGCCATTGTGAAAATTATAATTTGATTTTTAAAGTAATGTGGACATTATTGCCAAGCAGTGACCATGGAAGCCACAACATTGTTTGCTACATGCTGCCCCTTGGAGAGTTGGAAGTGTATTTTTTTAAATGTCCTGCTCTGTAGTAATGCTCTAGTACAAACAGAGGGAAAGTACATTGGAATCAGTGCATCCTTCTCATTTAAAATCTCATTTTACTGAGGTTGTTTGCTTTGTATTCTTTCCCCCCTCTTCCCAGATATTCAATCTCATGAAATATGACAGCTACAGCCGCTTCCTCAAGTCAGACATATTCCTAAACCATAAGAAGAGCGAGGAGCAAGAGGAGAACCCACCAGAGGCTCAGACTGCAGCTAAAAGAGCATCAAGAATTTACAACACATGAGACACAATGGATCTCTTCAGGAGAGGCAATACAATAAGGAAATTACACTCAGGAACAGTCTAGGTTTATAGCAGTTGCATTTAGGGCTTGAAAAGCTCAAAACCTTTTTAGGAGATACTTACCTTCTTAATTGCTTGAATGACTAATTGTTTTTGCATGATAGCTATTAACCAAGCACCCATGGAAGGACTGTTTCCCAGCTAAAAGGCTGAGGTATTCCTCCGTTGCATGAATTGCCTTTCATATTTCACAAGTTAAAATGCTTTCAATTCTTGTGTTTTCTTTTGTGAGGCATCTTGGCGATGAAAAATGGGAGATAGTGTGGTTGGGTTTTTATTGTTGCCTTGTAATTTTTATTTGGGACTCGCTTTTCCATCCTGAACTGCTGGGAGAAGCAGTTGAGGAGTACATTTCACATTAGTTTGTGGGTGAGTCATTCACAGCAAATTTAATCATAAAGGGACAGCATCTTTCAGGGTGAAGCTCAGCAGAATCCAATCTCTTCCTGTGTGATTTTGTTCTTTCAGGGTGATGTCTGTTTTGCTTTGCCTTTATTGCTGAATCAAAACGCTTCCCTCGTTATGATTTTCATTTTTGTATCTCCTAAATTTCCCCTATTTTATTTTTTTTTTTTGCATTAGACAATCACCTTCTTCAGAGGATGGGATAATCTCTCTATTCCCTTGGGAACAAAAGCTCTAAAAGAGCCAGAATCTCTGAAGAACTCCTAACTGCCATTAGGAAATGTGACAACAAATGAGTAAATATCCCTCTCAGGGCACACTGATCTCAGCAAAGCTTGGCTTTGTCCCTCACACCAGTGTGACATCAGATGCTGCTATCAGGAGGCATCTGGTCTCTCCCAGGTCTCCTGAACAATCCTGCTCTGTGCAGCAGCAGTGCTTTGGCAAAGGACCAACAAACCAAATCTGGTTTTGTTTTACTCAATTTTCCTTTTTTTTCTGCTAAAATCACCCTGCTGAGTTTTGTTTGCCCCACTCAAATATTTCAGGGTTTCCTAATTGTGATTTTGGAGAGCTGCAGTGGAACAGGGGGTTGGTTTGGGGGTTCAGCCACTCTCACATCCAGCTTGAGAGCAGGGGGAATTTATTTCTGCCCTGTGCAATCAAAGCTTGGTAGAGAAAGACATTGCCAATGAGCATTCCATGTTGGCCTTGGAATGTATTAGCATTGAAAAGCACATTTTGGCATTGAGTTTTTCATGTGCTCATGTATTTTTTGATTAATTCACTGCGGTGTTACTAAATTGCATTCTAAGCTGGGAAAGTGTATTAGCTACTTGCTCTATTTACAAGCTTCGCAGCTGTAGTCTGGCTGTTTCCCACTCTCTCATTATTTACTCTTCCATTTTTTGCACTGCTTCTCTTGAACTTTTGTTTATGTGCTGGCTAATCTAAATGCACAGTTAGCTTTTGAACATTTTGTACTTTTCTCTTCTTTTTTTGGTCAGAAAGGCCAGATATGTTTCATAGATGCTGTCACTATCAATATTTAAATTCTAAGTCTATTTGTCATTTTTAGAATAGAAACTCACTTGGTAGACTTGATTATTTCTTTAAACTCTGAGCCGCTCTTGCAAGTATTGTGTATAGAAAATTGTTTCCATGGGCTTTTCCCTAGTTAAAAGTGGGGATGAAATTCTGATTCTTCCCCTAGAGCTCCATGCCCTGTTCATTTTTAGGAAGTCAAGGAAGAGGTCAGTGCCTCCATATGCATGTTGTAAGGTGTAATTCTTATGCACTGAGTTAATGTTCTTTCTATGCTCTCGAAAGATTTAATGGTGAAGTTATTTTACTTCAGGCACTTTCAGTGATATTTGGCCTCATGCTTAAGCTGTATTTCAATGTTTTACTGAATAAGAATGAACTAAACATGTGCATGAATCTTTTTTTTTTTTCCTTTGATGGGGCCTAGGAAATGGGACGATCCAGTTCTGGACTTGCCAACTATTTGTAATCTCAGGATTACCTCTTTTGAAAATCCACCGTAATAACAAACTCTTAATGCCTGCCACAGCAGAGGACAGAACTTCTGATAGCATTCAAGCCCTTGGGAGTGGGCAGCTTAACCAGTTTAGGACTTGGGATTTGTATTTTCTCCATGTTTGCTGCATTATTCCTAGTGATATTGAAAAGTTTAGCAAGGGGACATTAATGGGAAAAATGCAGAATGAGCTCTTACCACATTCATCACATGGATGCACAGCAGATTCATTTTTAATCATATTGATTTAAAAATGCATGAGCAAGGGAGAAGAGTCTTTGACTATCCCATTTTAAAATGGTAATAATAGAGAATAAAACCAGGAGCCATATGAACAAAGGTAGGGTATTAGAAAATAAGTTTGTAGCTGCTTATGAGCACCATTTTCCTTGGCAATATGTTCCCTATCAGGTGCTGCCTTTGCTTGCTCAGATCAAATGCCCCACATGAATAGGCACAGAGGTGCTTTACACTACCACGAGGCGAAAGTTACTCAAATGGAAATGTATGTTTTAGCAGCATCTCTAATCCTATAGTGTTTATTTCAATACCTATTATGTTTTTAACCTAATCTACCTTAACGAAAAAAAATATTAATCTTTGAGTTCCTCTCTTACCTCAGAGGTAAAAAGTTGAGTGCAGCATTCTCTTTCTGGTGCCTGGGTTTGTTTGATATCTGTACAACACCAACAAGTAGACTTGCAATGTGCAGAAAGCGAAGATGTTTTTCCTTTTCATTAGATTATCTGTATTTTTTAGTAAAAAGGCAATCAAATTAAAACCATGCAAGCAGATGGGACTAACTGCAATTTGTGTGTATGTGGGGAAAGTTGGTATTATTTCAAACTTGCTTCTGGACATAGGTGACACTTGCTCCACGAGGCACAGAATAAATCACACAGACGGAAAAAGAACTGTTTCCCTAGGAGTAAATCCTTCATTCCACGAACATCTGTAAACATTGCATCCAACCTCAGGCTGAAAGCGGGTGCTCAGAGTTGCTTTATGTAGAGATTAAAGATAGATTCCTCTTCACAGAACTTACACTGAAGGTATGAGCACACAAAACAAGCAAGAGAAGTTTCGTGCCTGACTGCATGCCTTAAACTCTACCCTATTTTGTGTTTCTCAGCTAAAAAATAAAAATATTCTACAAATGCACCGAATCTGTGTGCTGACAGCTCTTTTATGTTCTGAACAGAGTTTGGGTCGAGATGCCTTCATGTCCCATAATTACCCCATTTTCAGCTCTCAGTCCCTGCTAACACAGTTTACATTCTGTCCTAGTGTGTAGGTGTTTTTTCTTGGAAGAAGGAACGGCGCAGTGGGGCTCACTTCTGGCTGGGCTCTGGTCTGAACAAATTGCAGTAAGTCACTTGGACAGGGTACCCGCTCCACCTCCCATTTCTTTTGTTCCTGCTGCATTTCTTTCATTGCACTTGCCAGCCACTTAGAAGGAGGGTTTGAAAAATCAGAGGGAGGGACAGGAAAAGATTCTAATGTTCCTGTTTTGATAACAGATTGGAATGTGCTTGTGGTTTTTTACTGGCGATTCAGACATTTGAAGTGGGTAGCATCTGCATCTCAGTTAAAAACTAACTAGGTCTGTGATGCAGAGGGGTCCTATATAATCCTGTGACTGGTCCAAAGCTGAGAAGTGGCATATACTCCCTTTTATAAATTGTTAATAACTTCCCATCCTATAACAGGGCAGCACGTCTTACAAAGTCACCCGTTTTTGCCGGATGTCTGCCCCTGACAGGCCAGAAGCCCGGTTTACCATGGCAGCGATCATTTCCCCGTGCCAGAGGCAGCTCCTCTTGTTTTGCATCCAGCACGGCTCATGCCCCGGGGCTTTTGGCAAAGCCGCAGTTCAAAGCGAGCCCTGGGGCACCCTTTATCCCGAGGATTCCCGTGGCTTTGCTGCTCTGCCGTACCAGTGAGTGCTCAGCAGCTCGGATCGCTCCCTCTGGACGCCACGAAGCGAAGGATGCCGCCCCTCGGGGCTGCTCCATCCCGGCCGATCCCCGCGCCAGCCCGCGGCGGGCAGGGCTTCAAGGAGCCCCATTCCAAGGGGCTTGGGGCGGCGGGGGAAGAAACGGGAGGGAATGGGACCAGCGCCAAATTTAGCAGCACCCTCTCCTGGCTCTCTGCTGAATAACTCGTCGGGATTTGGGGGCTTGGAGCAGGGAAAGGTCTCAGCCGCTTCTTCCTCAAATGCAGCGCTCTCGGCGACCTTTCTGCCAGCAGGAGCTGCGGCCCGGCGAGAGCGCTCTGTGAATGCTGAGGTGGCTCTCTCTGTTTGTCACTAAAGGCACTGGATGTCGCTCTGATCAAAAACTTGCGAGGATCCCCGCGCCTGAGATTAAAATCGCTTTGAACGGCGGCGTTATGGATGCCTGGACATCCCCCTGACTGCAGTTTTGGTGCTCGCAGCGGATAATCCCCCATCCCCAGCCCTGCCCTTCCCCGGCGCCGTTCCTGCGCCGTGCTGAGCCCGTCTGAGCCGCGCCGAGCCGGGACATTTCCTGCGGGGAGCCGTGACCAGCGTGCTGAACGCTGCTGCCTGCGGCACGGGCGCCCTTACCCTTGTTCCTGCCTCACTCCAGCCTTTCCAGAGGTCAGTGTGCCCAAAATTCAACCCGGCGCCTGCCTGCTCCCCCGGGTTACCCTCGGGCTCTTGTTTGGCTTCGCACAGAACTCTGCAAACCAGCGGGAAAGGCTGGCTGAGAAGGGCAGGGCTGGGGATTATCCACTGCGAGCCCCAAAACTGCTGTCAGGGGGATGTCCAGACACGAGGCTTCTGTTTTCTCTGCCATATACATTTCAAGCAGAATCTGTCGGTTTGTCCCCTTGCAGGAGCATGGCAGCCCCTCGGTGCACGTTTTCCCCAAGGAATCCCAGGGGCTGCCTGGCCAGACCCTCAGCCCACGGGGGATCGTGGCGGTCAGTGGGTCTCGGGCAGGGTGACGTGCCAGGCTGCACTTCAGCTGGCAGGGGCTGAGCTCAGGCTGTATCAGCATTAGCAAATGTGGTTTTCATCAGGCCTGTCTCAGCTGGCGAACCATTTGATTAGATAGATTTCAAGTGTTTTTCCATGTCATGATTAAGACAAGGCAGGAACTTGAACTATTTGGCCAAGCTGAAGCTCTCCCAGAGTTACCAAAAAATACACTGACTTGGTGATAAATTGAAAAGTTTCGGGTTCTTTTTCAAGCTGCAGTCCAGAGGAACAGCTGAACATAAATTTCTTAGTTCCTGTTTTGAATTTGCTGAGTTCATAATTTTCCTATGGGTTGAATACAAGGTTTAGACATTTTTTACACCTCTGCACTACATGATGCCTTAGGAAGGCTGACCTGGAACAGAGACTGGACAGAGCTAGAGAATAAAGTAGGTATTTATTGAAAGGCCTCTAGGATACACTTGGGGCAGGACAAGACCCTGACCAAGGCTACACCCAAGATGGACCCAAAATGGTCTCAAAATGGACACAAAATGGTCACAAGCTCTCACACTTTTATAAGTTTTGGTCCATGTGCCTACTGAGGTTAATTGTCCAATTACAGCTTCAGTCTGTGAGGTCCCATCCTTCTTGTTCCTCCCTCCAGCCCACCCTTGTTTGTGCTTTTGGGCCTGAAAGTTGTCCTTGGTGTGCAGCAGGAAAAGGATTTGTTTTGTCTCCCTGCTCTGTGAAGAGAGCTGACTGACAATGTGAGCTCAGAACTGCGTCCTTAGGCAGCACAGAATCTGAGAAACACAAAAGCTCAAACTTAAGGCATCACACACAGCATAAACATATCCTTTTTGCATATCTAAAGTGCCATGGGGATGGATCTGACAGCAAAGAGCATAGAGGAGAAGTTCATGCCCACCTTAGCCTGCAAAGAGATACCAAACAACATGAAACCCCAAAACATCAAGGATAAAAGGTAACACTGCTACAGATATCACTGAGACTGAGAACCTCAGTACGTGGTGAGACCTCCGGGGCAGAGTTTTGGTGCAAGTCATTCCCTGAATGAATGGGAAACCCATCTCTGTTGCTTTTCTTGCAGTGTTCAACCAGCCACTGTTAAAAGCTGTTCTCAACATCCTGACTAGGCTCCTTGGAAAATCCCCCGGCCCAGGGAAGACCTGTGGGATTCAAATTGCAATCTAACCCCATAATAAAGATAATTTGGCTCACAGAACTCTGCCTCTGACTGCTGCGCACTCCACATCTTGGACACCATTTCTCATTAAGGAAGTATGAAATTACCAGAGTTTTTTTTAAAGCAAATCTTTTATCCTGAAGCCAGGAGGGTACGAGCTGCGTGTTTCATCCTTTCATTCCTTTTCCCCACCCACTTCCTTTTCTACTGTAGAGAAATAAGTGAACTCTTTGTGATCTCTGCTTTCAGGAGGTTTCATCGCCCAAGCTGCTCCATGGATTACCAGCGACTTCCCAGCTAACAGATGGCTGGAAGTGACAGCAGTGCTGCAAGGAATTAAGGAAATTATTTCCATCTCGGGACCGGTCTCATTCACTACGTTATGCAGCTTTTAAGCATTTTCCATGCACTCAGATGAGTATTTGTGTATCATTTACGGAACGCGGACAAAATCTCTCTGAAGCAAAATTTCCAACCTCAAGGCGAGTTGTTGTTTTTGGAGTCATCACTGGGGCTTGGGCAAAGGCTTGAGGGAAATCCTATCCTCTGTAGCTGGGCCAATAGCACTGCAAACTTAAAGATGATCTGTCTTTTTCTGAGCTCAAGATTGGGCAGTGAACCAGCCTCTCACTGAGCCAGTAGCAGCAGTCAGAAAAACTACTGAGTGTGGCAATATTTTTTTGGTAATTGTTTGTGTTTGTTATTTTGACTCTTTGCTCTGGTTGGTTAAAAATTCCCTTTCGTGTCTAAGAGCGGAATATTCTGTGAGAGGAGAGCTGCCAAAACCTGAATTAGTCTTTTTTTCCTTCTTCTTTCATTTTTGAAAAAAAGAGGCTACAAGTTAGGAAAGCAGAACAGGAAGTGCTGAGCCTTTTCAGGGCTCAGCATTTTCAAAGAGGGATGCCCATGGATGCGACAGACCCCCAGAGGGGTGGGAGTGGATGGAAAGGGAAAGCTGCAGGGCTGGGAACTGCCAAAGGTAGATTCTGTTCGAGGTTACAGTGCTAAGGAACAGCTGTCCTTGTGTACGTAACTTATGTCTCAACAGAGCTCTCAAACTGCACAGAAGAAGGATGCAGAAAATCAGTTTATATTTTTTATATTTATCAGTTTCAGAAGGACTTTATGGTGTGCTAAAAAAAATTGAGAAAGGCATAGTAGTGACTAAAGTGACATAGACAAAGTCTGCATTCAGCCAAGTTCCAGTTTTTGTCTTGTGTGGAATGACTGATGAGACCAGACTGGGAGAGCAGGGGAGCTCTAGCTCTACCCTGAAAACCATTATTTACCTCACTGTTGCTTCTTAATTTGCCTCTGGGTGGGTGCAGCTGGGAACTAAGATCTCCAAAATCATGATATGGTTATGTCCCGACAACTTGAATTTTATTTATGTGGCAGCAATCTTCTATTGAGCGGCATTTTGCTTCAAGGCACGTCTTGCCTCACCAGGATGGGAGATTTATGAGCATCTGGACTAGAGCAGAATGAAGCACCCGCTTCCCAGAGGATGTGCAGGCATCACACCCACCCTCTCTTTGGTCTGTGTGGTCTCCACCCTGCTCCTTCACCCTTTCATTTTGCACTGGCATAGCCTGCACCAGGATTATTACTCTTTCCCCTCTCTTCATATTCTCCTTTAAAGCTTATAAATACAGTGGGCAGGAGTGGTTGTACCTCTGGACCACAAACCTTCATAATGCCTTACAAAACCCATCAGTTTTCAACATGGGGAAAAAAGACAGTGATAGGAAAGAGAAGTAATTGTTAATGAGCTGAAAAAAAGGAAAATCACAGCTCACACACTGTGTGGTGAGCATCACTGTTTTCCATGTAACCTGTTCCATGATTATTTTTTCCCCTAACACTGGGCTGTACTACACAGCTCTGGTCCACCTCTGCTTTAAAAACAAAGAGAAGGGTGTTGCTTGGGGGTATTTTTGGGTTTTATTTTTTGCCAACAAGACTGGTAGATAAGGTTTCAGTTTGCTGCTGCTGCAGCTGTGCTGATGTAGATGGAGCTGTGGCAGAAGTACCTCTGGCTGTACCTTGCAGTGGAGCATTTCTGGGAGCCTGGAGATGCCACAGGTTGGCACTGCCCTGGCTCCTTTGTCTCAGAAGGATTTNATGGGATATTGGGCAGGAATTGTTCCCTGGCAGGGTGGTGAAGCCCCATTCCTGGTGGGCTCCGTGCGAAGGGGACGCAGCAGAACCAGGACCCCAAACCCCCATCGCAGCTCCAGGACCCCAAACCCCATTACAGCTCCAGGACCACCAAATGCTCATTGTGGCTGTGGTACCCCCAAATCCCCGTGGAAGCCCCAGGACCCCAAAACCCCCATTGCAGCTGCGGGACCTCAAATCCTCATTGCGGCTGTGGGATCCCAAATCCCCATGGCGGCCCCAGGACCCCCAAACCCCCATGGCAGCCATAGGACCCCAAAATCCCCATCACCG
>WBMY01007802.1:1119500-1162693 GCA_013397315.1 Donacobius atricapilla
CCCATGGAAGCCCCAGGACCCCAAATCCTCATTGCGGCTGTGGCACCGCAAAATCCCCAGCGCAGCTCCCGGACCCCAAAATCCCCAGTGCAGCTCCCGGACCCCAAAACCCCCATTGCGGCCCCGGGACCCCGGGCCCGTGCCGGGCCCCGAAGCACCGGCAGAGGGCGCGCTGGGTCCGGCGGATTTTGGGAGCCTTATTTGGGGCTCAGGGATCCCTGTGTGTTATTTGGGGTTCAGGGGTCCCTGTGTGTTATTTGGGGATCAGGGGATCCCAGTGTTTTATTTGGGGCTTAGGGACACCTTCCACTGTCCCAAGCTGCTCCAAACCCTGTCCAGCCTGGCCTTGGACACTTCCAGGGATGGGGCAGCCACAGCTGCTCTGGGTACTCTGAGCCAGAGCCTCATAACTCCCAGTGCAAGCACACAAAACCAATTCCTTCCATCCTCAGGAGGAAAGAGTAGTGGTGGCATAGACCCAGATATGACATTTTTGTGGCCACCACGGCAGCAGTCCCAGTGAAAATTACCTGGACTTTCTAACGGTGCTCATGACCTGATTCTCTGCCTGTGACATTTTGGTAGCCCTGAGAGGAGCTGATATCATGGATGTGCTTTCCATTGACTTGCAAACACTGTCCTGACTGCTGGAGATTGCCCTGCATTATCTCGGGCTTTTGCAGCTCGGCTGGTGCGCAGGCCCCTCATCACCTGATGAGGGCAGAGGACAGAAATGTGGTACCCCAGAGCCTGCTGAGCTACCAGAACCAGCATGGGAAGCTCCCTTGCTGACACTGAGCTTCAGTGTGGCTCATTTACAGTTTGCAGCTCAGCTCAGGTACTGAACACAGGCAAAATGAATCTATCTGTGGAGTGCACCAGACCACTTCTGTACCTGGCAAGCAGCCATCTTGTTTATGACATTTAATTTGACTTTTGCCGTCATTTTCCTGCACCCTGGATTTGCTAATGCCTCCCTGTGCTTTTGAAGCTGCCATGGGATGAAGGAGATGAGGCACTTTGGGCTTCTGGAATAACCCCACTGGCTTAATGTGTCCAAAACGAGTGGCAGCGTCAGCACTGTGAGTGTTCCAGCATTCAGAGGATGGAGGCTGCTTTTGTGCCTTACAGAGCACTTTTCCTGGAGACGTGCAATGTTGTTAAAGTGCCACGAAACTGCCACAGGGCCCAGCAGGTCCGGGCGGGCTCATTCCTGACACGGAGCAGCTGCGAGCAGAGACGAGGACGCCACGGCCGCTCTCCCGGAGGGAGCAGCGCCCTTCTTGTGCCTTCAGCCACCCCGCCAGGAAGCTCAGAAACCTGGACTCAAAAACAGGAAAAGAAACAAAGAAACAAAAGCCACGGGAGCCGTGTTTTGGGGGGTGCAGCGGCAAACTTCACAGCTGCCTTGTTCTGCGACAAGAAGGGTCGCACCTGCCTGCCCCACTGCTCACCCGGGGAAGTGTGTGTGCATGGAAGGATGGCCAAGTGTAAATCAGTGTAAATCAGTGTAAATCAGTGTAAATTAGAGCGTAAATCAGTGTAAATCAGAGCATTCATCACAAACGCCTGTAGCATTGCTCCCAAGTCAGCTTCACACGCACTGAGAAATGTGGGTGCTGTCCTCCTGCAGCTCTGCCCTTTCCCTCCCACGTGTGCAGCAGTTTCATTTTTTAAATTCTTTTTCCGTCTCCCCTTTAGCACCCGCTTCCAATATTCTTCTCCCTGCACTCCAGGAATTTAATCCCCTTTCTGTACTCCAATCTACAAATGACCTAAAAAAAATCAGAATCAGTGAGAGATGTACCTGTGGTCAGACCTAGTCAGTGAGTGTTTGCTTCGCATTTCAAGCTGGTGATTGTGAATAAAATCTCGCTATCTGGGCCACGAGCCTCTGGTGAAAATCCAATAGTAAACGTGCCACGTGAGGCAAGCCTTTGACATCTGCAAACGGGTGCCATCTGTTTCTCCTTTTAAGAGTATTAACTGTCTAAGAAAGGAAAAGAGATGCATGAAACTTGGTCTGAGGTCAAAACAGCGTGAGTGAGATCAGGAGTTTCTGACTGCAAAGTAAAATGGGGGATAGAGTCACCCTCCTCACACATACACACACACAGCTCTTCTCGGCAAGTGGAGGGGAGATAATTGCAGGTGACGTGAAGTCACACCTCCAGATTTGGGGGAACTCAGGATGCACAGGCAATCATAGAGCCCAGACTTCTTTTTAGAGCCAGACCAAGGCCTTTTCTAAATGAGGAACTGAGTAACATCATGAGACAAAATTTTGACTCAGCTTTTTGCAATTCTACTTCTGCTCCCACCCCCAACGCCTGGAACAGGGACCAGGGCCCTGCTCTGTGCCAGGAACAGCTCATTGCTTCTCTCTTTATGACACACTTTACTCCCGTGGTGAGCAGCAATGGGGTTGGTGTGTTTACTCTCATCTTTCCCACTTCTGGGCTGTGTCAGAGGACCTTCAGCTCTGCTCGGCTCCCTTCAGTCCTGCCTGGCTCTGGCTTATCAGGGGTTTGGGGCTGACTTCTCTGTCTCTGTTCTTCGGTGTTACAAGCCAGCGCATACCCCAGTTTCACAAAAACTCCTCACAGTTTAAAGGCTTTACAATTGGTGCAGGATGGCTGGCTGGAGGGAAGACTGCTCTGTGGGCACTAAGGCAGCTCCGAGAGGATTTGCTGAGCTCTGGGTGTTGTAGCAGGACAACACCCTGGTGTCCCGGCAGGCTCTGGACTGTTTCTAGCAGAGGACAGCGTGCTCCTGGAGCGGTGGCATCCCTTGAGCAGCACTGAGGAAGAGATTTGCTGTGAGATTCACTTTGTTCCTGCTGTGAGTGCTTGCTCTGGTTTGGTTATGCACTCCGTCTTAGAGGAGAGCATCCTTCTGGGCTTGGATGCAGGCTGTGCACATCCTGAGTGCCTTATCTGACATGAGGGGTGTGACTGTCCCCTAAAATATCCAAAAATTCATTTTAAAAGAATCCAAAGGTTGGCAGACAAGGCGGGTAACTTGTGAAGCCTACACCTTACCGAAAATCATGTTTCCTTTCACTGGAGGCTCACGGGACAACACGAAGTTGTGTATTAAGCAGGATGGAGAGTTTTGCTGAAGAGAGAACGGCCTTGGCCGCGCTGTACGCAGTAATGGCACGGCACAAGAGGGAACACGAGACGGAACAGAGCTCCACGAGCCGCAGTTTCGGACTGCGGAGCAGGATCGGAACCTCGCACCGAAGCAGCAAAGCGGGGCTGGCCTTTCCCAGCCCCGCGGGACTCGCCCACTGCGCGCAGCGCTCGCACGTTCCTTGGGCACAGCGAGCAATTACAGGCGAAAAGCTGCGGGTGTCTCACTTGAACCAGGGAAAGGCTTTCAGGGGACAACAGCGCTCTGACAATGAGAGGGGTTTTAGGCTGCAGGTTTAAACGGAAGGAGGGAACTCTTCACGCGTGGCCGCGGTGCCAGCGGCAGCTGTCCCGCACAGCCCCCGGTGTCTGAGCGGGGTCACTGACAAGCGTGGGCAGCGCCAGTGCCTTGGTCTGTGAGACAAAGGAACTCTGCCGCCGCTGAAATCAGCCGGGCTCCTGCCGCTGCTGAGTTTTCTGCGGCCCTTGGCAGGGTAAGGAGCGCTCTGCAGTGCAGGTTGCTCTGTCGCTACGCTCCTGAAGGCGTTTAGACCTGGGGGCGGTGACCTGGGCTGAAGGCTCACAGACAGAACCCACCTCCTGCTTGTCCACAGGGACTTACTGATCCAGGCTTGCCTGGAACGTATCCCCAAAACAACTGGGGCTCAGGGAGTATCTGAAAAATTTTGGAAGGATGAGTAGTAAATTTTTTATTTTTTTCCTGCCAAATGCGTCATGGAAAGCCTTTTAGGGGAAATTTCCTTGCCAGGAAATCTTTTTGGTGCTTTTAAAAATTTTTCTCAGGTACTCTTAGCAAGGCCACGTTGTATTTCTGTATGAAGGTACCACTATGTATACAACAGCACTGCAAACAATCAAGGCTGCAGCAGGGATGACTCACACTTCCATTACTTTGTGAGCATCGTGACATCTCTACATGCAAATTGTTACTGTCAGCCGCATACTTGAATTTGTGTGTGGCTCATACGGAGCTGCGGACACAGACCCTGACCTGTGAGGGCTGGCGGGGGTGCAGCTGCAATGGTCACTCACACAG
Source organism: Donacobius atricapilla (assembly GCA_013397315.1). Lineage (NCBI taxonomy): Eukaryota > Metazoa > Chordata > Aves > Passeriformes > Mimidae > Donacobius > Donacobius atricapilla. The sequence continues at coordinate 1,123,692 of WBMY01007802.1, forward strand.
AGAGTTCTGTTCTCTGACAGAATGGTTTTACCCTCAAATGAGTAAAATGACGGAACAGATAAAACCAGAAGTGTTGCACCTTTGCAGCTGGACAGTGAAGGGCTGAGTGGAAATGTTTCTGTGGGCTCCTGTCCCACTCCTGCCCGGCTGGTCCAGCAGCCAGGGGGGTGTTGCTGGTGGGGGTCCTGCCCTGCTGCCATCTGCCAGAGAGCCGAAAGCACCAACCTGAATCCAGCTGATGGTCTCATGGATCACATCCAAAGCTCTTTAGCTCACAGTCAGGGCTCTGAATATGTGCGTGCAAGTGTTTATGGATACCCTGGGTCGATAAGGATCTCTATCTCGCCCTGGGCACCCGCAAATATTTGCATGAATGCATTCAGAGTGGGCAAACATTTATGAATACCTCGAATAAGCGAGAAGCCATGGAGGGTGAGGGGATTGCAAATCCCCTCTGTATTCCTTCCCCAAGCGCCAGTGAGCACAGCATTTACCCCACGCTGTGTGGTGGGGAAGAGGCAATTCATCCCTCAGTGGCAAAGCTCTGCGTGCAAGCTGGGCCCAGAGGGGCAGTGAACGGAGGTGCTGCCCTCCCAGTGCCAGGAGGTGTCCCCTGTCACTGGGGACAAAAAGGAGCCCTGTGCTGCCAGAGCTTATGATGTGCCAACTACATACAATTATCTGTTTCCAGCAGACGGTAGCACCAACGTATCTCCAAATCAGAACTGGGGAGCTGCTTCCCTGGCTGCCCTTCCTCTGCAGTGCGTGGGTTGTAAGCTGTTCAGGGCAGCTATGGCTTCTTGCTGGGAACATTTGCTCAGCTTTGGCTGAAAGGAATCCCGCTGTTTCCACGATCTCTTGCCAAACTTGCACTGGTGCTGGGCTGTTTGAAGGCAGAGCATCCCTCTCCTGACACAATCAGCGTGGCAGTTTGGATCTCCTCGGATCTCCAGGGCTGCAGCCCATCTCCAGCCACACTGAGGAAGTCAAGAGGCACAGGATTTATTGGGAGGAATTTTTTTTATTGCCGCATTCTACACTGTCTTTCCTAAACTGTTCATCGTGTTGACCTAATTCACCTTTCGCCTCGCTGAGTTAAAGCCTTGCATGTTTTGGTGTCAGGGATCCCTGGTCAGTCACAAGGGCAGTGATCTGCCTGCTCCAAATAGGCTGAGTGACGAGTCCTGCGTGCGGCTGTTGATCTTCTCTAATTGCTGCCGCGTCAGCAGCCACCTCAGGCTGTGTGAGATGACGGTGGGAGACTCTGTAATCCCTGCAAATTCTCCTCTCGCCTGAACCTTTTGCGTCCTTGGTTCAGATTTGCCGGCCTGCTGTGAAGAGCCTTCAGAGGATAAAAGCAGCATTAATGGTCTGAGGGTCTCAGAGCTCAGCAAAGGCACCCGCTGCCTGTGGTACTGCTGGGAGCTGTTTGTGCTGTGTCTGCTGGCGCTCAGCACCACAGGTCCTCTCCCGGGACCAGATTATGCATTAGAGGGGAACCGGGAGGGAGAGCTGTTCTGGAATACACACTGCTCCCAAACTCCTCTGGATCCTGCTGAAATGGAAGGGCCTGCCTCGACACTGTGCCTGAGAACTTGCCACATAAAAGACTGCAAACCTCTTGGTATCGCTGAGAATCCACCTGAGCTGGGGCAAAGCCCTCTCCCCAGGAGCTGCAGTTGCTCCCGTAGGATTGTCAAACAAGAGTGGTCAAACAGCGTCAGCAAGTATGCCCTGCCCATCATCCCAGAATATCCAGGCTTCCAGGATGTCAAGGTTTGTATGCAAAAACTCTCTTTGCAATATATGATGACTGCGACCTATTCTTCTGTGGGATGAATAGTTCCCTTATGTTCTGGAAAGTTGATGTTTGATACGATAATAAAATCTGAGCTGTGGTTGGGTGTAGAAAAACATAACTTGAAGGGCTTTTATTCTGCTACATTTTAAAAACTGATTATTATTTTTAGGTTGATTTTGTTTTTTAAACCGTTTTTAAGAGTTTGAGTTAGGAAGATTGCTTTGGTCAAGTTTAAGTGTTCAATTACCTAACTTATTCCAAAAGTACAACCACTCTAGGCAGGGACATCAGATTTGCTGGGTCCCCTCCAGAATGAAGTGTGATGGAATAGTGGGAGATCAAAAACTTGATTTCTTTTCAGTTTATATGGCATGTCCAACCCACTATTTCTCATCTGAGCTCAATGTTGTTCCTTCATTACGAGCAGGCAGCGTGCCAGGGGCCGATGATGGAGTGCCCTACTGAGACATTGCTGGGCTCTCAAACCAGATTTGTGGCCGGACCCTTAGCGAGGATCTAGACTTAATTAGAGCTTGTCAAAAACTGCATGAGTGATGGCTTTTTTTTTAGTACCAAAGGCATTGTCAGGCATAATAAGTGATTGCAAAATGTTCCACGACCCCGCTGTGGCTGTCATCTACATACAGTATAGTCTTTCTTTTTATTGATTAGAAACAGTAATATAATATGAAACAGTTCTTCTCTCAAGCCAAACTGCTAAGGTTTTCAGAGAAAAAGCCATGGTCTGGCCTAACTTGCTGTACAGAAACCAGCTGCTGCTCGTGGTAGCTTGAGACAGGCCAGGGTGTCTTGGGGCACTTGTGAGAAAGGTGGAGGTGGCAGAGCAGGAGCTTTGAAAACCCAAAGGACATTAAACTGCAGAAAGGCAGCCTTTCACATGGTGAATTTCTGCCAAAGCTTTATCTCCCAGTCAATAAAAGGACTCTTCACGTGGATGTTCCCTTGAAATCAACCTAAAGATGCCCAATGAGGGCTGGACCAGGCCTTTCTTTACTATTTAAATAATTTGAGTATTAATTTGGCTGGTTAGAAAGGCGAGAGGCATCCTGCAATGGGAAAGGAGGAGAAAAAATTCTGCATGTGGATGACGATGATAATAATAATAATAAAAATAAACTTCATAGTTTTAAGATGTAGAATTATATTGAATGTGAAAATTGCAATTCTTGTAAAAATACACTGATTTCAGCAGTTACCTGGGATTAAAGAAGGGGGGAGAAATTAATCTCTTAGAAGTAGGATCAAGTTTTGCCTTGGGAAAGAGCAGCTACAACCTAAATGGGATTTGAAAAAGATAAACCTAAAGTTCTGTTAATACATACAAGTGAGAAATTTTTTCAAAAAGTTAGATTTTCTTTGAGGCAACACAAAATTGTGGCAGTACATGACAGTCAGCTGGAGGTAAAAGTGCTCAGCATTAACCTCAGCCCACTGGACTTCTGTTCCAGAGAGAGATGTACCAAACTGCTTGGTCTTCAGGCAATTTGGATTAAGAATCTCAAACACTGTCTAACAGCTGTTTATTGTATGGAACCTTATGCCTTAGATCCTATTTCTATTCAAGCCAACCTATTTTAATTCCGATTTCCTTCTTCCTTCTGCCCCCAACCCTGCCTCTCCCTACCCCTCTATTTAAAACAGTTGTCAAAAAGTTATTCAGGAAATCCTGCCTTCAACCGAATCTTCCAGGACCTGGAAAGAGGGAAGAACTCCTCACCAAAACTCCATAATTTCCCGAGGAGAGGCTCCTTACCCCATTGCCTTGGGAACTGCTGCTTGAAAGGCCACCAGCCCACCAGCCCTGGCTTCCAGGACAAACCTTTGCAGGAGTACTTCGACGAGAGGCTGATGTCGCTGGGGAGCTCCGAGGGCAAGAGGTGCAACAGGAAGGCAAAGGGGTTGGCAGAGAAGACCCCGAGCCCGTTCCTGGCGCCGCGAGGGTGCCGGCGCAGGAGCGGCTGCGGCGCTGTGCTGCGCCTGGGCCACGACAAGGAGGGCGAGCATCCCTGCAGCTCCGCAAAGCAGCGCTGCAACACAGGGACCGAGTGCAAGGGGCAAAAGGAAATCCAGAATGTCCTAAAGCTCTACACTGGTGACTTCTTGGACCTCTTCACCTTGCACATCGCTGCTCCTCTTGAAGCGTTTGTGCAGAAGAAGTGATACCGGGGCTGGTTACGGATTTTTGTGCAGTCCTAGAACCTAGGAAGAGTTGTTCCTGTTCGGCACCATTCTGATTTTAGCTCATATATATCAGTCCCCTCTGAAGCAGGAAGGTGCTTGTTTTGGGATTGTTCTTGATTAACATTGCATATATTTGTTGTCAATTATTTCCTGGAAAGAATCAGCATGATTGAGCCATAGGTGCAGCTTAATGCAGTGTTCTAAATACATGCATGTATTACTAGAATACTTAAGTTGCCTTCAAAAAGGGTGATTAGTGCCAGAGGAGTAGCTTGTTTCCTGCTGTGCAGTTTGTGTTAATTAATCTGAAGAAAGACTGTTGTATTCTGCCTCGTTATTTTGCTTGTTTCAAGCCTCTTGCTTTTATCATGTCACTGTGGCCCAACTAATTTATGTTCTTACTGTGACTTATTTCTGACACAGATGCAAATAGTTGATAAGAAATTACTGATTTTCACTCATTGCCACATATAATCATGATTACATGCCACATGTAATCACACTACAAGAGGCTGATGCATGAAGAAGCAAACACAGACATAAGATCTACTTTTAAATATGATCAGCCATTATGGTTTTATTTGCAGACTCAAACCCCTTGATTCAAAAACGACCAGGCGGGCAAAGAGGAAAAAATGCTACATTTAAGTTAGAATGATGGAATTAAGTATGAAAGAAGGCTCCTTCCCTCTTTCCTACTGTAAATACAAGAACCACATAGTGAATTCCTGATGTAATCTGAACTTCAAATTGTTTATTGTATTTTAATGTTTATCATGGTCTTGTAAGTATAAAATGTCAGCTGCAGCTGAATCTTTTTACTATGGGAAATGTCAATGTTTAATTCCACAGAGAATATCAGACCCCAAATGAGGCAATGATTTTAAGCTTCCAGAAAGATCTATTGCTGCCTGTGGTACCATCAGCAATAAATTCCTCATTATAGTTGTGGTTTGAACTGATGTTTCTCTCTGCTTTCAGTCTTGTTTTAATGTGAGTTAACAAGTAAATCATGCCCCTAGCTACACCTAATCCCTTCCAGTGCTGACTCCTGCCCATCACTTTTCCCTCCTTGTTCCTCCCATTTCTTTGTCCCCGGTGAAACTTGCCCCAAGGCCTGTCTTGTCCCCTCTGCAAGTCACATTTTCCTTCTTCCCAACACCTATTTGCAGAAATATTTCTTCTGCATTGCCTCCTCAGCTCTTGGGCCTCATATTTGTGTTTTTCAGACAGTGAAGATATGAGGAAAGGGGAGGGCAGATGAAGGAACTTCTCACATCCCTCTGCCACTTCCCTCAGGGAACGACCAAGAGTTTCCACCCCGCACAAAAGGGAAGGGAAACATATAAGGCTCATTCCACATCCTTTTCCCCATCCTGGGATCAAGATAATCTAAGGGAACTGAGACGGGATACTGAGAGCTCTCAGTCCCTTGCGTGTGGGAGAAAGCACTAAATATTTTGGTTAAATGAATTTTTCTGAATTCCCAATTGCCTTTCTGCTGCAAATGGGAGCAGCCAATTAGGTGAGATTTTCCCTGCAGGAAAATTTTTTTTTTTTTTAAAGATTTAAATGAAAGTCCGAAACTCATAATGTGTTAGCAGATGCCATTGAAGGGATGCATCTGGTTTTCATTGTGAGCTTGCCAGAGGTTAGTTTCTCCTCTAGGAGTGAATGCATAATAATAACATGGAATTATGTGAGGGCATAATAATAACAGTGCATGAGGGGAAAGGAACAGTATTAATGGGACACAGGCAACCTTAATTCTTTCATTTCTTAAAACATGTGGCTTTGCACACTTGAATGTGTCCTTTTGAAGTTTGGCTTTGCAAGTCATTTCCGATCTACGAGCTTCTCAGAAAAGGGAAACTGCCTGCCTTTCTGCTCCTGAAATTTTAATGACTGTCACACTGCAATAACCCCAGTTTAGCATGTCTGGAGCATCCTGAGCCTCTCTGCAGACCTCTGCCATGTAAATGAACAGGAGTACGTGGAGACTTGCACTGTTAGGGTGTGACTGACATTTGCTGACAGCAAAGGAAAACAACGCTTCCTTAAGAAAAAAATTAGAAGCAATAAGCTGTAATTAAAAATAAACCAGAAAAGCAGGTATTTTCTTTTAGAAAAGAGTGGTGAGACATTGGAATGGGTTGCCCAGGGAAGGTGGTGGAGTCCCTGGAAGTGTTTCAGAAACGACTTAATGCTATGATTTAGTGGACAAGGTGGTGTTTGGTCAAACGTTTGACCTGATGATCTTGGAAGTCTTTTCCAACCAGAATGATTCTATGGTTCTGTGATTTACCCAAGCATCTGTAAATGGGCTATTCAAGCTGCTCAGCCTCTGGGCACTTACTCTTCTCCACTGAAGACAATTCAGAGCATCAGTTTTTAACAGACCATATTTAAATTTTATTTGTTACTTTTTCTGAATATTAAATGTGAAACAGAATTTCAAAGCCCCAAGAAATAGAATCTGACTTGGCAGAAACTAGTAGTGTTTCCTCCCCCCCAGAAGAACCCCATAGACCTGAAATTTCACAGTTAGGCCCATTTATGGTGTTTTTCATCTGTAAAGCACCCTGAGGAATTAAAAAAAGTTGATGTGCCTTTTAAATTGGATTTCCTTCAAAATAGTGTCATGACTTTCCTCTGAGAAGCTGAGCATCCCATGTCAGAGATAGTGGAAAAGTCTAAGAAGATTAGATCTCCCAGGAGGGAACATATCTAGATGTTGCTGCACAGAAAAGACATGAAGTTACAGAGAGAAAACAAAACAAACCGCCAAGAGCTATTAAGAGAAGAAATAAAAATTCATCTCACAGCCTCTCAGATTGTTAAAACCTTGTGAAAAAATGGCTTGGGTTTGTTTGGAAAGTGATAATATGCATGACCTGAATTTATATAGTCTATTACCTTGGGTTTTACTGAGTTTAGCTGTTGGATGTAGCTGCTTCTTTCATGCAGATAATCTGTTTTCTCAATGTTCTTCCGTGAAACTTAATGCAGACACTGCTTGCTGTTAGTAGTCTCATAAAAATATTCTTCATGCCTCTCTGAAGAAGTCTTCTTTCTCCTCTTATAGAAAAGGCAGTGCATCATCACTTTGCTGCTGGTGATTTTGCAGCCACTCTTTATCTCTGTTTGAGATCTACCTGTGTGGAACACTGAACAGTACCCTTGGCTGGTTGTTGTTTTCCTTCTGTAAATATATTCCCTCTGTCTGACTGGAGCTTGGGCAAAGCAGGGCCTCATAAATCAAGCAGGGCTCACTTCACTTAAAAGCAGAGCTCCTGCCTTCTGAAGCCTGCTGGGATTTTGTCACCCTCTCCCTGCACCTACCCCTGAGGCTGCAAAAATTGTGTAGGCTGATGGTTCAGAGGGAGGCTGGGGAGGTTAGGAGGTCTCAGGGGAAACACAACCTGAGGAGAACCAGAACCTGCACAAAGTGAAGTACAACCTCAGGCTGGTTTGTGGTTCCCTCAGCCTCTGTGAAGGTGTGGTGGGACAGAAAACACAAACCACATGAAGCCACAAAGGCTTCATCCAGGATGAGATGGGCTGCACCCCACTCTCACTGCAACCATCTTCAAGATCCAAAGGACACGAGGAATCTCTGTTTGGTTAGGTGCCTCATTAAAGCAAAACATATAGTTTTCATGTATTTAAATTAAGGAATTTATTAAAAAAAAAAAAAAAAGCCAAAAACCCCAATCAAAACAGTGGTTTGATCTAAATACAGCAGCACTGTGACATTACTAGGACATTATGTACGAAGAATCCAAGCAGCCATAGAACACAGAAGCCTTTATCTTCAGTAACAATCTCAAAATGAAACTAGCTTCATCAAACAATGTTAAAGATCTCCCTGGCAAGAGAAACAAAACCAAACAGACCCTCCCCACCCCTAACCCTTTGGATATTAGAATGACTTTTTTTTTGTACAATATCAACAGCCACTAGCTCTTCTAATTGAGAACACTTGCTTTAGTTTATTACAAAAAATGATCTGTTGACTCAGTTATGAAAGACAACTTTTAACATTGCTTTAGAAGTGTCTGCTCCTCTTATAGACTACAGTATTAGAAGTGTTTAAAAACATTTACTCCTGGATATGCTCTTGAAATTCAATCAGAAGGATATTCTGTGTGTGTTTATATACCAAATATGATTTTTAATTTTTAAAGCAGGTGAAAAGACTAATCCTAATATGAGACTGCAATTTTACAATTTAATTATTAGTCAGATATGGGCAACCACATGATAGTTCATGAAATCTTTATGTCTATCTACATTGCTCAGAAACACAAAACAAAGTTTTTACAGCTTTCAGCTTCAAAAGGCTAAAATGTTCAGTCTTTTAGAAGAGTGTCCAGTGTTTAAAAGAAATGCAATTAAGGGAGACCGCATTCAATACACATGAAACAACTCGTTTGAGCTTGCTAATTAACATATCTAACAGCTGCACGTGGGGTGATGAGAAAGGAAAACACATTTGCCTTCCAGCCACTACCTGAGATGCTTCTTCTCTGGGAGTGAATCTCCTCTACAGGACCACTCCAGAAAACCTGGAGTTCCCCTTTGGAGCCCACTGACCCCAGGCATGTTGCCTCTTCTGTTTCCAGACCCAGTCTGCCACAGATCCACCTCTGGGACTTCACCCAGCACCTCTCTCAACGGGCACCTAGGAAATGCTTTGTGGGCTTGGCCAAAAAAGTTGAACCAATGAATGTTATTTTGTTCCCTTCCTCAGAACCATTTATCTCCATTCTAAAAACAGAGGAAGTGTTTTCATGTGAATGCCACAATTACTGGCCAGCTCTTCAGCAAGAAATGAATACTTAAACATTTGCACTGTCACCTCTTTGTCTGCTGGAGACGTCTTACAGAAGTGCAGTTTGTTCTGTTTCAGGATCTCTAAGGAACTAAGACAAACCAGCAATAAAAAGAGTCCTAATTTAGGAGAGTCGTTGTCACTAGTCATGTAAATAAAGAGCAGCTATACTAAGCCTATTTCATTTAAATAATAATACAAAGGGTTGATACTGATCTGGTTTATGCACAGACTCCAAAGTGCTTTCCATTGACAGACAGAGAGCATGCCTCCATGTTTGGGAATGGGAAAACAAAATTGCACAGAGGTTTGCCCAGGGCAGTGAAGAAAGACACAGAATAGGAATACAAACCATTGCTCCTGGCTCCAATACATAAAGCAAGGAGAATACATATGTGCCAGCAGTAATATTCATGTTAATGAATAGGCAGCAATCTGTTTAAAATTGTTTCTTTCATAAAAGCCCATTTGTCACTACACCAGCTTAGCTGATCCAACTGCAGCAGATTGTATTTGTACTATCACAGACACATTTGGGGGAGGTCAGCCCATAATACTATAGCATTTTGCTGGCTTTCACCTTCTTTGATGAAATTTTTTATTTTCCCTAAAGGAAATAATTAAAAAATTCTCGGAGCCAGTTTCTTTATCTTTTCGGTTTTTGCAGTTAAGGAAAGCCAATTATTACCAGCCAGCACTCCAATATTATTATATAAAAGGAAGTGTGTCCTGCCCAGCACACAGGAGAATTGTTTTAAACTGATGCAGAATTTCTCTTAACTTCAGCATGAGGGTGTTTGTGGTTATTCTCCTTACTCTAAATCTTTAGTAGTATTTTAAGTTCAAAGTCATATTTGTGGAAGGCTTGAGATAGACAGCTCTGGAGTCTCCTGATTTCCATGGAGCCACTGAACAGACTGACTCTTCCAAAATTCACTGCCAAACGAACCTCCCTGCATGATGGAAGATGGTCCACATGGCAAGAGACAGAAAGGACATTCTTCCAAAGAAAAATCCAGTCTTCCCAAAGATTGTATGGGAAATGCCTGATGAGTGATCGCCTCTGCACTGAGTAACTTAAGTGACTATGACAAATATTAACTGAACAAAACAATGATCACAACTAATGGTGGAGCAGGGGTGGAAACACCCACATCTCGCTGACAATGGAGCCAGTTCCTGCAGCCGCCTGGTCACGGGTGTTGGTGAGAAGCAGCAGCTGGGCTGTAGGGTTGTGCATTTATTGCTCTTCCAGAGAAGCCTGTGCAGGGAACTCCTGACTGAGGCTGGGCTACACAGATCAGGGTGATGCTGTCCACGCAGGCTGGGGGGATTCCCACTTGCCTCATCCCCCTGTCCCCTCTGACCCTCAGCTGTGTTTGACCCTTGTGTGTGCAATTGCCAGGTCACTGAAGAAACTCTGACCAACACGTGATGACCCCAGGGAAGAACGTGCAGCAGAGTGGCACCAGCTGCCACTGCACCCCTGCTGAAGATTCACACACCGTGGGACTTCACACACTGTTCTCCAGAGCTCACAGCTTCGGTGTCTTCCTCATCCTGCCTGTGGTTTTATCACTAATGCAGGTTCGTTTCCCATTGTTTTTTTTCAGTTGAGGCATGGCCACTGAAAAACGTCAACTGGATTTTAAATGTGAGCGAAGAATTCAAGCTGGATCCTGAGGTTTGGCTGAATGACCTTAGGAATCAGTGCCTTCAAATCAGGGTCAGCCAAGTTTGATTCCTACTGCTGATGGCACTCTCAGCCACAGTTTCTGGGGTGACTGCAAATTGAGGTGGTATCAAGCTGTGTTTATGGAGAGCTGTTATGTCTCTGAACTGGCAGGAACCAGGAGTCCCTAACCAGCAGGGCCAGCTGAACGCTGTGATATTGAATTCTGCAGCTCCCTAACACTCAGTTTGATCTGCACTACCTGTTTGGTTTGATTATCTTCACACCTTTCTGAGCTTCACAAGCAGGTTTTTGTTCAGAAACAACATCTGAGTCATGGCCATTCTTGTGAAAAACCTCTTTTTAGATAATCCAGGTCAAGAGTGCACATCTAAGAGTTTGCTTTTTTTTTTTCCTTCATTATTCCTTTGTTTAAAAAAAGCCTCTCATCCAACAGTGGGGAAAAATGCTACAAGACTCAAGTGAACCTTGAGACACTGCAGAAAATTAATAGCAAACACCTGACTCATGAAAGTCTGTCAACTAATTAGTGTTCATCAGACTACTCAACAAAGATTTAAAAATAAAAGGCATGCTTGCATAATTCAGGATCAGATTGCAAAAGATTTCTGATTCTTAAAGAGAGCTAAGTTTGCTCATCTGTCTATTGAAAAAACAAGCAACCGGATCTGTGCATATACATTTTTTGGAAAGAATTTGGACGGTAACTGAAGAGGAGATAAAAAAAAAAGAATCAGTCTGGAAAGCTATTACAGAACTACTCCTTTCTACTCCTTTGTTACGTGCAAACCCATCTCAAAACTCATCTGGAATCAAAATACTAAAAATCTCATTGCAATGCTCTCCAAGGTTATATGACAAAAATTTAAGGTTTTTTTCAGAGTTCCCAGTGGTTTTTCAAATTTGACTCTACAGAGCCAATGGCCAAATGTCTGTGGAAGCCTGGCCGTGCAGGGCACTGCCTTGACAGGGCTTCAGCCCTGAGTTCTGGGCCCAAATTGCACCTGGTCACACAATTGAAGAGCAAGGACTGCGCTCCTACTCCAGCTTTGAGTGGAAGGTAAGCTGAAAAAAATAATAAAAAAAAATTCCAACAAAAATAAGAAGCAATAAGAAAGAAATCCTGCAGGTTTTGTTGTTGTAGGCAAACCATGACAAGAAGATCCCTAGGACTGGTCATCAGCACTTCTGATGGATTTTAAGTCTTCCAGGGCTGGGCACTGAGAAGTTCTCCTGCCCCAGCCTGGTAATACTGTTTGTAATTTGTCAGGGCAGAGACGCTCAAGGGATGTGGCATCTCCCTCAGCTGGTGGTGTTTCTGTCTCTCCCCTTCCTCTCCCACTGCTCCAAGGAGGTGGGATTCAGAGGGGCTCCATCCCGGGCTTGATGCCTTCAGGTGCACATAAGCATCCTTTTTCCATGTCACCTCAAGAATTCAGGATATCCAACCCCAGCACAGCATCCTACAAGTATCCAGGGAGAAGGAATGCCCTCATCCTTCCAGGACTTTGCACTGTCCCTAAGTCCCCACTGCTAGAGTCCGAGAGCTGCTGAGTGAGGACTGTCCTGGCTGAAAGGAGAGCAGGACAAGGCACAAATGCTGTCATTCACTGTTGTCCCTAAAATGTCATCCACCACTAGTTAAGGCTGGTTGCCTCTAAAAGGTATAAGACCAGCTATAATCAACATTTGCATTTTGTTCACCAGCTTTCAGTAAGGGATTTGCTGGTACTTCTCAATACTGGGAGATGGTGAAGAATTAAAATTTTAGTCTTCACATGCCAAATTAGCAACATCTCTAAAATCCTGCATCTTCTATACGATCCGCAATGCCACGATCTGACACGGTCGAATGGCTGAAGCCTCATCTCTCTGTCTTGACTTTTTTCTGTCAGCTGCTCTATGCAAGTCCCTGTTCTGTCTCTCTGTCTCACAACTTCAAGCTGCTTTACTACAGCATTCCTGTGTGTTTTGCACTCCGGGATTTGCCACTAAGAACCTTCATGCTTTTCCCCCTCAGCACTGCCCACACAGAACATACACACGGCAGTCTAAGGAATTTTGGCTGTTAAGACTCCTATGGGGACATCGCTTCCTTGGACCCTAGGGTAGCTCCACTACTGGATAACAGGATTTTAGACACACCAGGGTGGCTTCCAGATGCTCCTGATGACCCAAAGGTTTAAAAAAATCATTGTAACTATGGGGAACCAACACACTCTACAGAACACTTTGGGCTGTAGACATCCTGCCTGCAGCTGGGGGCACGGAGGTTTTCCAATTCCTGTGGAAGGGAAGTAACCATATTTTTGGTCTGGTGTTCCTGACAATAATAGTGAAACACTTGAGAAAAGCATGATTCTGATGCCTGAGGTACTGCTACTCGTCCTGCCTGACCCTGTTCATCCTAGTGGGGACAGAGTTTTTGTCAATAGTTAAAGGATCCTGAACAAAGAATGATGAAGCTGGAAGTGGGAGTTATTATTTCATACTGGCATTTTATTCAGTTGAGGATCCAATTGAGGAGATGTGTCAGGGGATGCTTGCATGACACATGGAGGTATTTTAAGTGCAGGCACAGCCCTTAGGTTCTGAAACTGCCCCAAAGCAGCTCAGATCCCACTCTGAACCTCCACAGCTCAGCTCTACAAAGCTGTCACAAATCTCATGGTTGGCACAAGCCAGACTGCAGAACTTCTCTCCTGCTGCCCTTTGATATGGGCAGCTGTGGAAGGACCTTGGGCTTTTGACTGCAGCACGAAGAATACTTTGTGTTTTGCTCTCATTTCAGCAGGTGCAGGTTTGAAGTCTTAGAAAAATAAATGGACATTTGCTTTCCTGGTCACCTCTCCCTCAGTTTTGTTCTATCTCTCATTAGACACAGCACAAACACTAGCGGAGGAAAAGAGCTTAAAACAGGACTCCCTTTCTAACCAAAAAGCCTTTGATGGAATAACAACATAAGTGCAAATCTTAGCTGTGCTGGCCCCAAGACATCACAAACCCTCAGCATAGCATGTAGCATTCTTGAATGCATCAAAATCTTGTCATTTAGCATTTAATGCGAGACACTACGAACTAGTGAAGAGGAGAAATGCAGTATGCAGTGTTGCTGTAACCCAAATATACAGATGTAAAATAATTAAGAATAAACTGTTCCATAAAAATGCATGTCGATAAACCCCCGTCTGATAAAGTGATTTATGAAGAATTTTCTAGAATTGCTAAAAAGAATGATTTCTCGTTTGAGGCTCTGGAAGTCTTGAGTCACATTTTGTTTCTTTTAAAAAAATGTCTTAAAACACATGGCTTTACAGCTGCTGCTTGGAAAATATACACCTCCAAAGTCTGACTTTCATTTAAATACAAATGTACAAAATGTAAACTGAGACAATAGAGAAATTTACAAAACTTTTCTTTAAAAATAATAAAGACAAAATTCAGTTCTAGTATGATGCTATTTAAATACGTGCAAGTAGTCATGTTCATTGAATTTCTATTGCAATGTTCTAAAGAGACAAATTTGATTCACACAGTCTTGAGTGCCACCTCCAAAAACAGACCTGAGTGGAAATTTCTTCTTAAAATGTGAGGCTCCACTGGAAGGAATGGATAGGAAAAGCTCCATTTTGGGAGATCCAGAATTTCTTTTTTTCACTCAATGGTGGAGGCTCTCTCATCCACAGAAGCTCCAGGGATTATAGTGGAAGGATGCAACATGTTGTTTCATAGGACTGAGCTGGAACTAGCTGCTTCCAGTGGAGTTTGAACTTACATGATTTGAATTTATGTGATGATTTAAACTGGCCTTTGAATTTGGAGAACTCTTTGAATTGTTCTGATGCTGTAGGAAGAGGAAGAAAATGACAATTAGATTTCCATAATGTGCCGTGGTTTTATTTTTAATCCAACATTGTTCATTTTATGGTACTGACTGGACTGCAGGCCTCTTATTTGAAGATCTTTGGATGCAAAATATTCTTCACTTTCTTACCTGTAGTCTCTCTAGGTCAGCAGAACCATGGCAGTTCCTGATGGATGCTGCAAAGAAGACTCACTTGAGCTCCAGGAGCCAAATCAATTCACTGCAAAATGTCAGTACCTGCTAAATCTGACTAATACAGAGGATACCTGCCAATGCTCAGGCATGGCTTTTACCCTACAGAGATAGACCAGTCTAAGAATGTTATTGACATTTGCAAGTGGTGCCATGGTGTCTCATGAAAGCTGCACATCATGTTTTATCCAGGCTGCTCTCTTCTTTATTGTCTTGGTTCCCTGACACAACTACATCCCTCAAAATGGGCATTTTCCTTATTTTTTTTAATACATAAATCAAGGATTTTCACAAGGAACTTCTTAAATCCATAGAACAGTTTCAAAAGGTATTTCAGCATTCCACTGAAAAACAGGCTGGGTAAGAAGTTTTCAACTGCTGGAAACAAAACTCATGAGAAACACTGGAACTGCTAGTAGCCAAAAAAAAAAAAAATCACACAAGGTAGATGAAAAACTTAGATATGGAGGTAAATGTGAGAGCCAGCCCTCTCTAAGATGCACTGCCTTTCTCCTAGCAGAAGTATCACCAGAACAGCGCCGTGAAACCAGGCATCTACAGCAGTTTCCTGGTTTTAGTAATAAAAGATCTCACCTGTCGCTTAAATATTCTCTGCAGCAATCCTTTCTTGGGTGGCTCTGGGGGGTAGCTTTTGTTTAGGTCTGGTGAAATAGTACCATTTGGTCCAAATACATTCAGCTCCTTGAAGCACTCTGTTTCTATCATCTAGTGGAATACAGTGAGAGACAGAGAATAAAAGAAATTATTCATCTGCACTAAATAAATTCCAGTAGTGCTAAGTTCTTCAAAGTCAGCAGTGTGTGAGAAGAGTTAACAGTTGGATTTGTGTTGGTGTCTGTAGAGGGCAAATAGAGTGTATGAAAAACAGAGGCTGAGTCTGCTCTGCGTGTTTGCACATCAGACTTGTCAGAAGCTGCCCAACAAGACTTTCTGTTCTTTCCTTTAGCATTGTAGAGAATATCAGGCAAAGACAGGCACACTTACAAAATCCCAGTTATTAGTACCCCTCTGCCCAAGTGGATCTGCTGTTTGATGCAGAGATGGATTCTGAAATCCACTGTTGGCTGTGTTTTGATATCAAACAGAAACCAAGACCCAGACATGGAAATGCTGGAGGAGTTCAGGGTCCAGAGTTAACTGCTGCAGCTGGGACTGTGCAGACAATGGGTGAGACCAGGGTCACCAGTGGAGGATCCTTCTCTTAAGGATTTCCAACTGTACCACAGAAGGTGCTGAGAGCTGTCCAAACACCCCTGTAGAAATCCAGGAGGAGGAAGTACGGTAGGAACCTTGCCAATTTACACAAATATACAGAGCCAACAGATACAGTCACCTGAAGCTGACATCTGTGGTACATTACAGATCTTGAAAGAGGCCATTTGTAACTCATGAAAGCATTAGAGTCTGGCAAGTTATCCAGTAGCTATATATTACTGGAAACATAGAGCTCCTCTTAAACCATCTGTGTTACAGGGTTTATTGCAGTGATTTTGCTATGATACGTCCTTACCTCATTTTGCCATGGAATAGACACTGATCCTGTGGAAAACTTGGAATAGAAATCGTCATCTGTTTGGTCCAGGTTAACTCCTTTCACTGTGGAGAATTGCTCAATGTCTAGCACATCCTTGCAGTACACTGCTCTGGGCTATGTCAGCAGAAAAAAAAGAGGAGAAATGACAAGAGGAAAAATATTTCTGAATTGGACCATGTGCTTTCATTCACAGATTCAGTCAAGTGAGAATGTCTAACAAGTGTGTGTCTGCATCCTCCTTCTCCAGACTTGCTCTGCCCGCATGTTTATCATCAAAGGCTGACTTCACTTTAAGCACATTAAGCTTCCTATTCTGAAGTCCTCAAAGCATCAGTCAAAGTGGGTTTTAGTCATCCATGTACCATCTGGGTAAGAGGTGAGAGGAAAAGGACAGAAAGAGCCAGAAAAGAAAAATGGAACCCTTCAGTAGTCTTTTCATTTAGAGAGGGAACAACAGGAAACCAGAACGTTTATGAGTGGCACACTGGAGAGAGCTCTGAAAAGAGGCCTCAGATGGAAGTGCCCTCCTGCTCAGATAGCTGTGGAGTTTGCAGCTTAAAAATTTAGAGGAATGTATCCTAATTGTTAAGGAAAATAGAGGAGGTTTGGCATTTTTCCATTGTTTTTATTAATAGCTCAGCTGCTGGAAGCTGCCCAGAATTACCTCTATTAACTCTTTTAACTTGGCTGCATTTCTTCAAAGAAAGAGTCAAATGGCTTTGCCTTTTTGAACTACTTAATTTTCTGGGGCGACAGAGACAAAACTCTTTGCAGTGACGCAACGCTCAGCTCGTATTCCAGCAGTCAGCCCCAGGGAGCAGAAAGAGTCATCGGTGGCCAGCTACCCCAGGCAGTGTGGGTGCCCAGAGATTTCCCATCAACAGCACAGCCACCCTTTGGTGTGCAGGGATCACTGAGGGGTGCCTTGTGGGACCGGCCTGGCCTGCTGAACCCCAGCACGTGTGGAGTCCTACTGTCTATTCGTCGTACCAGGACTGCACAGCCCAGGGGTCAACTGTGCAGCACCTTATTTATCTAGCTCTGAGCACTGTGACCAAACAAACTGACCGAATTCCTGACAGAAGACCTATTTGCTGAAGGCTGTATCCCTCTGCATTCCTCACAGCTGCAATCCACAACATTTTTGTGGAGATGGAGTAACGTAGAAGAGGATGGAGAGACATGGTTTGGATAACAACCTCTGCCATTGGCTATATAGCTTTGGGAGATTCGGCTGACTTCAGTAAAGACTGGGAGATCTATAGATGAAGTGCCAAATGAATTAAATTAGGGACAGTACTTGAGCCCCCAATAAATAGCCATAAAAATTTATCTGCCTTTGCTTTTGCAAATACGTCCCTAAGAGGTGCCTTCTAGGCTTTACATGTTACAGTTTTTATGCACTCTGGCAGATCCCAAATTTGAGCCCAGAATTTTATAATTTTCTACATCAGAAAGAAATAGTAGCTTGTCTCTTATTTCTGCCCACTAAAGCAGGTCGTAACACCACGGGCTAATTGGCAGGAATAACTAGGCCGCATAGTAAAATGTAAAGCAAAACCAGAGCAACTAAAGTAAACTTTTGTAGCGTTCAAACCACTTTGGTTTGGTTGAGCTTGCAGCAACAGGAATGGGAACTGCCAAGATGTTACTTTCCTTAATATGTTAAAATGGCAGTGTTTACTTAGAACCATATGGGGACTTTAAGGATAGAAGCTCCAGCCAGAAAGAGAGCCCTGCAGGAGGGAAATAATCAGGTAACTCTGTGCACTGGGCTAGAAACCGACACCACAAAAGGGTGGAAAAAGTTTTGTTGTTGCCAATGCAACAAAGACTTTCAGTACGTGTGAGCCTGGTGTGTAATTCTGAGTAAGGACTCAGTGCTGGGTTCTGTGCCCCATGAAGAACAAAAATCTCCGAATGCTCTCTTAGGTTCAAGTCACCTTCTCCGCCTGAGGTGACACTTGATAGCTGAGCCTGGCTCAGACTCTCTGTTGCAAACTACTGTTCTCATGATGACCCAGCTCCACAGAGCTCCAGAGTTTGTATTTCTGGTTTCACCTCCATAAACCTGCATGCACACGTGTGGCTTTCACTGCTGATAGCCCCAAGCACCACCTGGTTCTGAGCACACTCATTTTCACAGGAATATCACAGGTGGATAAGGGAATACAAAGGTTCCCAGTGCCTCCAGTGCCATACAGGAAGGCTGTGGTAAAAGGAGTGGGAATGGATCAAGCCCCAGATTACCAGCCTGCATCCACATGCCCACAGAGCCCTCTCTCCTGCTCCTCCCAGCCTCCCCACTCCAGCCCTGCCACTTATCACACCTTCCTGGGGTAGCTACCCGTGCAGAGAGCGATGACAGCCCTAAGAGAGAGAAGCTATTTTAGAAACAAACCTCCTAAAAGAGGCCACTGCGGGTTCTTGCTATCATACTTACATCAGGCACAAAGGGAGGATCCAGCATTCCTGCTTCTAACCGCTTGAAATTCATGCTTTTGAAAAAGGGGTGTCTCTTCACTTCTGCTGCGCCTTCCCCTTGACATCCCAGCCGCTGCTTCACGTCTTTGGTGAGGAGCTGCAACGTGCCAACAGGAATGGTGACTGTGTCAGAAAAGCCAGAGCTCCACAAAGATATTTTTAGCTCCACTTGTTTTTGAATGTGCCCATAGGGAAGTACAGAGGGGAGCTGCAACTGCAGCTACTTAAAAGCTGAAGTTAAATGGATTAGGACAGCACTGTTCTACATGCTGGTGAAACCCTCAGAAAATCACCTGCTGTAAAGTATTTACAGTTAAAATAGAGACCATTTCTTTTTCCTGCTTTCAGTGAACACTTTCAAGAGGAGGTCTGACATACCCTACTAACATAAAGATGCACATTTGTAAGTTCCATGTGCTTTGTCTCAGTTCTTTTGGGTTTTTTTACGCCTGTAAGAACAATTTTCCCTCAGAAGAACAGGTGCTTACGAAAAACCAAAAATACCAAACTGTATCTCCCTCACCCTTTGCACTACATTCCAGTGCATCACCTGACACATTGAACCAACCCTTTACAGTCATGGGCTTATCTCTGCTGAGCTCAAGGGGAGTTCCATCCACGGAGCCAGTGCCCAGTAATTATCCTCAGTTCTGCCTCGTTTGCTTTCAGAGAAGGGCAGTGCACAACCTCTACCTGCTACAGCAAGTCCTGCCTGTCTCCTGGGTACCCATAATGGAGCAATGCCCACCAAGTGAACTCAGCATCTTTGGGCTGTCAGATAAGCAAGTCTGCGAACAGAAACACCATGATATTCACAGGGGAGACTCTACAGCACCTTCCAGTGCAAGAGAGCTGGAGAGGGACCTCGGATAAGGGCATGCCACAAACAGACGAGGGGGAGCGGCTTTAAACTGAAGGAGGGCACGGTTAGATGGGATATTAGGAAGAAATTCTTCCCTGAGGGTGATGAGGTCCTGGCACAAGCTGCCCAGAGAAGCTCTGGCTGCCCCATCCCTGGAGGTGCCCAACTCCGGGCCGAACAGGGCTTGGAGCAGCCCGGTCCAGCGGAAGGTGCCCGTGGCCGGGGCAGAGCGTCAGACCGGCCGGTCTTTCGGATCCCTTCGACACAAACCTTCCTGCGATTCCATCGGTGATCCTGAGCCGCCCGGGCGGTGCCGCCGGGAGGC
Source organism: Donacobius atricapilla (assembly GCA_013397315.1). Classification (NCBI taxonomy): domain Eukaryota; kingdom Metazoa; phylum Chordata; class Aves; order Passeriformes; family Mimidae; genus Donacobius; species Donacobius atricapilla. Next base: position 1,143,505 of record WBMY01007802.1, read on the forward strand.
AGCAGAGGAAAGGGCAGCAGAGAAAGGGGAGCAGAGAAAAGGCAGCAGAAGAGAAAGGGCAGCAGAGGAGAAAGGGCAGCAGAGGAGAAGGGGCAGCAGAGCAGCAAGGGCAGCAGCGGAGAGGGCTGCGCGGCGGCGATCGCTGCCCCGGGAAGGGACCGGGAGCGGGCCCGGGGCTTGTCCCGGGCACAGAGGACGGGGAGGCTCCCGCCGCTCCTCCGCCGCTGTCCCCGGCTTGGCGAGCCCGCAGCGGGCCCGAGGGGCAGCGCTCGCCCCTGCCCGGCTGGGCTGGGCACGGAAACGGCACCGAAAGCATCGGCCAAGCCCTGGGCACCAGGCGGGGCAGGGGCTGGGCTGGGGTCTGTGAGCCCGGGCAGGCACCGGGCCCGCAGGAGCCCCCCCGGATGAGCCCCCCCGGACCGTCCCAGCTGCGCAGGATGGGATGCGAACACCTCGGGGAAGGCCGGGGAGCAGTCCCGTGTTCTCGGGAGCAGCCCGGCAGGAGCAGGGCCAGCAGGGAGACAAGCAGGCTCCGCGCTGGGGCAAGGCTGCCTGCAGGTGCTGCTGCGGGCACAGCCCAGGGCTTGTGTGCTCATCCCAGGGCTTGTGTGCTCATCCCAGGGCTTGGGGGCACAGCCCATGGCTTGTGTGCTCATCCCAGGGCTTGTGTGCCCAGCCGAGGGTTTGTGTGCCCAGCCCAGGGCTTGGGGGCACAGCCCAGGGCTTGTGTGCTCATCCCAGCACTTGGGGGCACAGCCAGGGCTTGTGTGCCCAGCCCAGGGCGTGTGTGCTCATCCCAGGGCTTGTGTGCCCAGCCCAGGGCTTGTGTGCTCATCCCAGGGCTTGGGGGCACAGCCCAGGGCTTGGGGGCTCATCCCAGGGCTTGGGGGCACAGCCCAGGGCTTGTGCGCCCCTGCACCTTCTGCAGGCAGCAGCCCAGCTCAGCTACCTCCTCTCACCGAGGGGGAACTTGGAAATCGTGTGTTGTTAATGTCATGTTGTGCTCTTTCCTCTGGTGCCTAGCCTGAGCGGGGGTTTCTCATCCTTATCAGGGATTTCCAGTGTCACAGCTCTTCAGGCTTCTCTGAACACTCTGCTACCGCTGGGTATTTCTACCATCTGGGCATTGGTGGTTTTCTTATCTGCCTTCCAGCAGCTACCTCAGCTGTGATGCTGGGGGCCTCATTTCCAGCCCGAGATGGCAAATGGCTTTGGCAATCCGTGTGCCCCATGGGTACAGAGGCCACCCTCCAGGCAGGCCTGAGCAAGCTGCAGTGGCAGCAGCCAAGCCAGAAATGGTGGTGAAAGGGTTTGAAGACGTAAGAGTTTTCTGCTCAGGTCTTTCTGCCTCAGCAGCAGCAGCAGCAAGAGCAGGAGACTGAATGGTCGGAGGAATGGGTTTAGAGCCACTGCTGCTGGCCACAGCAGCAACTTTCAGCTTCCAAATAGCAACATCTCTTTCCTCCCTACACTTTCCTCTGCCTCTGATGCTGTCTTAAGTGGTGACATCTGGGCTGACAGATCACAAGTGGCTGATCCACACATGTAAAAATACTTGAGGAAACATCTGTATGCCTTGCCATTCTCTGAGCGGGGAGACTCACATGATACTCTACCTCATCCATCTGGCTCACTGCAAAAGATCTGTCTCAGAGCACTTCTCTGGACTTTGCTTTCCCTGCTAGAAGGAAAAGGGGATGCTTTGCTTTCGAATAATTGCATTAGACTTTGAGTTCTCATGGTCCTGAGACTAGGATATTTGTTGTGAGGGCCTTTTTTTTTTGTTATGTTTTTGTGGGTTTTTTTTTGTTTTTTTTGTTCAATCCCAACAGTTTTATGCTCTAGACTATTTGAAGATGGTCGCTTTGAAATTTCCAGTCAGAATCAGGCTTGCTTTATTCTGGTTGGGCAAAGAAATCCAAAGTTCTTTTAATCTTTTATTCTCATGTCAATAGGACTTTTCCTGACAGATGGAAAGAAGAATCTGAAAGCAGAAAGACCATTTTTAGTACCCATGGTTCTGATACACTTTTGGAAATGACACCTTGGACCTTTCTGGAACAGCTGAGGAACAAGTGGTGGTAGGAAGGGATAGATCTGGACTTGCCTGGAGATGACACAGGAGACCTCTGCAGTCTCTGCTCTCAAGGAATGAAAAGGGGGTTATTTCCCATCTCTGGATTCTGGACTAAGTGGGGAGACCAAGCTGATCTGTGAATTTGCCCTTGTTAGGCTGTAAGATGTGTGGAGTGTGCGGTCAGAGAAAAGGGTAGCTGAGGACAGAAAAAAGCTGCCTGGGGATTCCTGGGTTCCTCCACGACAAACAAGGGAGTATTCAGTAACTTCAGAAGCAAGAAGGAAGTTTCTGGAGCATGAATGCAGTTGGTTGTGGGTGGCTGGCCACTGCTGGCTGAAAGACACAAAAGGGAACAGGCCACTGGGAATAGGCTGGGACTGAAAGAACACAGAAAGGAGTGGATTTTCCTGCAAAACCCTGCTGCAGGGGAGAAGCTGCCAGTCTCTTGAGAGTCCCAGGAGAGTCACAGTGGAGAAAAATGTAAGAAATAAATGGTATTTGAAAAGCTGTAGATGCAGCCAGCTCTAGAGATGGCAACAGGTGAAACCAGACATTCTTCCTGGCTTCTGTTGTGGATATCAAGATATAGCATGGACTGGACTATTTTCTAGAAGAGAGAATCCTTCCTTTCACCAAGGAATAACGAATATTTTACCATTTCCTGCAGCCCCAGAAGCTTTCTGCAATAGTAAACCTGTGCAAGAGCCTGAAATATGCATCCCATTTGGGAATCTGACATGGAAAAGAAAATGGAGATAACAACAATATGTTATAAGTCATCTCTACACTTTCGTTTAATTCGGTTTCAAAGGGTTTATTTAATATGAATAGAGAGCAGAACAAAAGCAGCTCCATCAGTCTGATGACAAGACCTCCCGGGACAGCAGTGCAAGGGACCCCATTGAACACAATTTAAATGTAATTTTGCAGTTGAGCCTGCAGATAGTTCACAGAGTTTCAAATCTGGAGATGGCCTGGGCCACCCAACCATGCAAGAAGTTAATGCCAAACAGCAGAGCTGTGTGTTCTGGTAAAAAAACCTCCAGTTGACACTGGACATTCAGGGTTTAATCTACAGACTTCATGGGCAGAGCATGACAAGAACAGGACTTTCAAAGAGAGTCTTGAGTAGCAGCAGTGAAGTCCCATCAAGATCTTGATATAAAGAGCTCTCTGATACTTTCATGTCACTCTTTTGATCCCCACTGGGGATTCAAACTCTGCACTGTCTGAGACTTTTTTCCAGCCTTTGTTTTGCTTCCTTTACAAAAAGAAACAACTGTTGTGAGGATTGCTAAAAAAAGCAAAAAGTCCCCAAAGCACTGTTTTATCTTCATGTGATCAGTCAGTTCATATCCAGATCATACCATGTAATAAATAATTCCAAGTTCTAAGATGTTAGTCCTAAGATTATAGGAGTAAGAAAAACAAAAAATTGGCACTTGTGAAAGGAGACAAGGGGAATGCTAAAAGCATTTCCACTGACCCAGCTGATCAAGCAGTTTAAGGAATCGCCTAGCTAAAGTTCAGCCCTGACACTGAAGTAAACATATTATTTTAAGCAATTTTTAGAGAATAGAAAATCAATATATGGTCAATTACTGAATGAGAGAAGAGAGATGAAAGAGCAATTATCCTTGAGCACTGAAAAACTGATAAACTTTAAGGTGTCATAATGTTGATTTCCATAGGATGAAAACGGAAAGGCAGGAGTAGCTGTATGATGACTGATCTCCTGATGGTAAGTGAGAAACAGGAAAAATTTGCTTTTAAGGAAAACAGAACCCATTCTCTTTTAGTTGGTTGGGGGAGGCACTTAGAAAAAGGAATGGAGATAGGAAACATGGAACCACTGAGGCTGGAAGTCGTATGTGGACATATGGTCTAGTCCAATCCCTCTGCTCAAAGCAGAGTTTCCTAGACCAGGTTGTTCTAGACTTGTGCAGTTGGGCTTTGGGCATCTCCAAGTGTGGAGACTACACAGCCTCTCTGGGCAACCTGTTCCAGTGTTTGGCTACCCTCACCACGGAAAAATGTCTCCTGATGTTCAGAGGGAACTGAACTGCTGCTGTGCCTCAGTTTGTTTCCTTGCTTCTTGTCCTGTTACGGGACACCAAACCAAGAGTTTGGCTCTGTCTTCTTTACACCCTCCCATCAGAGGTCCCTTGTGTAGGGTAAAATGGGAGCTGCAGGGCTAAAAGGCATCAGGGAAGACAAGTCTGTGGGAAGTGCAGACAAGCAGGGCACTGACAGTGAGAGAGGAACACAAGCAATGTGGGCCCATCCAACACTGCTGACTTGAATGCGCTTCAAGTCACATCTCTGGATGCATGACTGCACTTGTCAGGGAAACACGCATGTACATCAATGAAGTGTGAGGCATAACAACAACAAACACGGAGCATTTCCTAGAAAGACTGGTTTTTTTTCACAGAAAAAACACACCAGGAGCAGCAATGTTATATGGGAACTATGGGTTGGGGAGCTTCCCAGAAAGCCAGCTGCCCCTGTTCCTAATTATTTGTTATTCATCTCTGTTTCAGTCCAAAATGAGGTCTGATTTATGGGAAATTACTTACAAAATGAAACATGGAAATGGGATGGATGATGATTAATGGGAGCTATGATATGTGCCTGCAAAAATGCAAAAGGGCACAAACATCCAGGAGGGGAGGGTTGACGTGGGGTGACACTAGAGGGTTTTCCTATGAGTAAATGAATAAAGACAATGTATTTCCTGGTGGTGATGCTATTAGCTCATGACGTAAGCTCTGAAGTGAAGTTTGGGCAACATGGTGGGAAACATTTCCTCACTCCTGCTCTGAAGAGTCCACTGTGGAAAAGCCTTTTGTGCTGGTCAAGATTCATTTATCTATTGCAACTTTTTATTTCATTTTGCAGATATGACGGGTACTTTATTACTGTTTTGTTTTCTTGTTAAGATGCAGATGCAAGGCAACAAAGTTCTGGCTTTCAATATAAAAGCAAAAAGTATCTGAGAAATGAGTTTGAATAATGGATTTTTAAAAAAAGCATCACTTGATAAAATAAATTGCTTTTGGATGGGAAACCACAATTCCATCACACTCAGTATCAGGACTCAGACTCTTCCTGCCTCAAGATATTAATGCTCAGAAAGGGAAAGATTATCCTTGGATCCATTAATAGTTTGCATAAACCACCTCAATTAAACATGCCACATGATTGGACAGGGGAGCAGTAATGATCAAGTTTTCAGGAATGATTTGTATATAGTTCAAGCTTCCCTGAGGCAAGAGAAAGAACTTCCTGACTCCCGGAAACCAGTGTCTCCAGTGGCTGGAAGATGAAAATGACCACTACAGTGTAATGACTGTCTGCTGTCCTGGGAGTGTGGTAGGTCATCTACAGCACTATCCCATCAATGCTACATTTAATTCTTCTAAGCTTTAAGTTCTCATGGTTATTTTAAAAGTATATCTTCATTCTGTTATGCAAGGGACATAAAAAGTAACAAGAAGGGCTTCCACAGGTATGTCAGCCAGAAAAGGGGGTTTGGACTATGTGATTTTTAAAGGTCCCTTTCAACCCAAACTATTCTGATTCTGTGCCTCAAGCAGCAAGGTAAAATTTTTGCCTCACGTCTCCATTTCAGGTGAACAGCAGGACAGGCACAAATTCTCTGCCACTCCAGAAGACGCTGCTCCTCACCTGGTGAGAGCTGAGATGCTAGCTGAGGAGAGAAGGCAGCCTGCTGGGGCCCATGGGATGGTCTGTGAGAGCCCATGGCTGCCCCAGATCCTCCTGTGTCAGCTTCACCAGGGGCTCTGCATCACCAATTAAGGGCAACGAGTGGCCCAGAGCATCTATCAAGAGTGATGTCAGTTAATTACCACCCCGAGGATTCAGGAATGACTTGGTGCACTGTGAGTTAATGACTTCCAGGCATGACACTTGGCAGTGCTACCATTATTATTTTGCAGGGAGACTTCAGTGTCTCTTCATGCACCCAGCCAACCAGAGTGTTGTGGATCTGCTCTTTGCTTGCCTGTTGCACAAGACATTGGCAAAACCCGCCCTACCTATTTGTTGACCTTTCCTCCCCTTCCTTCTCCCTCTACCAGCAAACACAGATAGGTCATTGTCTCCAAAGGAGACTTCACTCGTTAGCAAACAACACCCAGAATAAGGCCACGTCCTTTTCCAAATTACAATTCAGCCTTCTAAAGATGGATGTCAACAAGACATTGATGAATTCAGATGCAGCTTTGAGATTTCTCAGGGGGATTGAGGATTTCCATTGTCAGACATGGCTATTGTGCTACAAAAATGACTCCCAGCTGAAGGAGTGAGAAAACATTTTGAAGTACAGCTCAACAAAATTAAGAAAAGCTGGATACCCTGACACCCTGGGGGAAAAGCTGCTAACAAAGTTAGTGAGATGGGCTGGGACAACGTTTGAGTGTCACAATAATTTCATTGCATAATCTTTGTCCTGCTTACCCCAGTTCTCACCAAAGACAATGGAAGCGTGGGGTTTGCAGTTCCTTGCAGGAGACAATCAGGTTCTTGCATCATCAAGCCCTTTTAATTTTTTTCTACAAGGTTATAAAAGACAGAAATGCATTCTTGACTGCAAACTAACATTCAAAGTCTCATGAGAATAGATACCGCTCGCTTGGCCATAAAACTTTGGAGCGGGCTCAGGATGACCGTGATGAATCTCATGGAGAAACAAGCTCAAATAAACAGTTTGAATGAATAGAGGATGCAGTCATGCCATCCACAGATGAGCTTGGTTAGTCCTTGTTTCTGCAGCCCCTCTGTGGCACTGCTCAGACCCTGCCAGACACAGCTCGTTAACGAAGCTTGGCCCCCCTAGGCCTTCCAGCCCCTTACCATTTTACAGATGGACTTGGCCTCCTCAGAGAACTTATGGGAGTACACCTCCTCTGTCTCCAGCACTCTTCTGTCCACTTCTTCCCTCTTCACCTTCTCTTTCCTTCCACGGAATGGCGATTGCCCAGCAATCATTTCGTAAATGAGACAGCCTAAACCCCAGTAGTCAGGGCTGAGTGTGTACCTCTGGTTGTTCAACACCTCGGGAGCTGTGGAGGAGAGCGAGATGCCTTGTGGAAATGCTTGGTATTTACACAGGCAAAGCACTTAAATGCCTAGAAGTCTCATTTTGGTAACCGAATACACATGCACGGAGAATGGTGGGTAAAATACAGAAATCCCTCTTGATTGCGGTTGAGGGCATTACAGGAAATGCAGCATGCTACATGCCATGGTGTTCTCTCTACATGCTACGTGCCTTGTGCATGCTGTCTTCTGACTTCTCTGTCAACTCAGTCCAATTAAAAAAAAAAAATCACAAAATAAGTTGGATCTAAATATTAAGCAGAGAACTAATTTTAAGAGTTCCTCCAGATTTCTCCATTTAGGGAAGAAATGAAATGCAAACACACATCCTGTAAACAGCCGTGACATTTCTTCAAAAGCAAATTCTGTCTCTTTGGTCAATTCATAGCTTTCCTTTTTCCCCTTTGAAGGAACCCCCAGCCCATTAATTTGTGTTGCAACCCCAGACAATGCTTTTGGGCAGAGAGTCACTGTCTTGCAGGCACCCTCACCTCCATGCATGGGTACAAACACACATCCGCACGTGCTCACAAGCACAGAGCCTTGGTGTGCACGCAAACTTACACTGAGATAACAAAATTTAGACATGACAACTGATTTGCTTGCTTTCATTAAAGTCTCCATATGGTGTAACAGTGGCTCACATCAGCTAGTTTCTATTCAGTCAAATAAGCATAAGCAATTTTTACTCCAAGAAATATGCCCACCCAGAGAATGCATGAAAATAATTACATTGAGTTTAGAAAACAGATCTAGTTAAATAATGATGTGTAGGGTTTTTTTGGGGTTTTTTTTGGTTTTTTTTAACCAATGTACAAATCTCTACTCATCTTTTGTGCAGCCTCCCCTGCACACAGAGCAAAACTCCAGATGACCCTGGTCAAGATGACCACAGGTGCGGACTTACCTATTTTATCATAACCACACAAATACATTGTAACACCTATGCAAATCAGCAATTAGAAAGAAACCTTTGTTTTGGCACATAACCCTCCTAAAATAAATCTACACTAGAATCACTAGAATCCCAGTTGCCATCTCCCCTCTCAATTTTCTTTGCTGATTTAAGGTTATAGACCAGCCTCACTGAGAGCTGTAGAGGTCTTGCCTTTCACCCTTTTCTGATTTTCACTATCAGAATTTCTGTGGGAGTTGCTGCATGGAACTGGACCCAGCTGAATGTGAATATTTTTTATTCATTTTCTTAAGCTTACTTGGCAGAAATATCTCTAAAACTCAAGTAATTCCAGCAAATTTTTAAAAAGATGAGCTGTGGAAGACTTACCCATATACCCTACTGTTCCTACTCTTCCACGGATTGATTCACCCTCAGGGATTTTAACAGCTAGACCCAAATCAGATATTCTAATATGGCCTGGAAGGAAAAAAGAAACAAAACAACACAAAGCAGATATAAGAACCTGACCCACATTTTCGTCCAAACCCCACAATGACCCTGTGGTCATTGCTAAAATACTCCTGCAATTTACTGCTAGGACATTTTAAGAAAAGAGTGTTCTGAATCACTGAATTGGAGCAGTTTCATTGATATGGAAAAAAGGAATTATTAAGGGCACTACAACACAGTGAAATAAATGTTAACAGTAAGGCTGTGGACTGCAGTGGATTGAATCAGGTATTTTAAACCCAATGAAAAAAGGCAGAGAGAAGCATGCTGTGGGGAAGGATCTTGAATTGATCACAGAGGATGGATGAGCTGACACAATTCTGTGACTCTGTGATGGCTGAAGAGGCTACATCTGGTCTGCAAGTCAGCACAAGATTTGATTATTGCTGCCTTCAGCAAGGAATGGGTACCTGGGTTTGCATAAAGCCAGACTTGGCTCAGCAGAGGATGAAAGTACTTTAAAAACTGGAGAGGGAAGCACAGAGTTAGAAATTGTAACTCCCTTTGTGTTGCATCAGCCTTGCAACAAGGATTGAAAAACAACCAGGAAAGGCAGAGAGCTCCAGCAGTGCCGAGCTCTTGAGAACCGCCCCTGCTGAGGGCACGGCTGCCTCCTTCCATCTGTGCACCGAGCTCCAGCAGCTCACCCACCCCAGGACAAAATACCAGTGTATGCTGAGCCTCTTAATCACTTCAGAGCATTATTTGTCTTTGTACAATATATATCCTAAAACTAACTTAATCTACTTTACTGTGAAAGCATCTCTGTAAACCTCCGAGACTTACCATAATCATCCAGCAGGATATTTTCTGGTTTCAGATCTCTGGAAATGAAAGATAGCAGTTATGGGTATGAAGCTGGTTTTGATAACATAACCATAGAACTGCGTGAGTGCATTTATAACTTGTAATAAACCAGCGGAGTGTCAACTCAGACAGCAAGGAACTCCTGAAACCAACACAAACTTTTACAACTCACTTCACAGATAGACTGAAACCATATGTCTTTTTCTAAACTGGAGTTACGATTTTTCACTAAGCCAAGCTTTTAGTTCCTAATCTACCCTATCATGGACTCATCCATCTAGTCCTGTAGACCCTGTAAATGAACCCCTACAGTCCTGTGTGTTGTAAAATCTCCGTAACATTTTCTGTTATAAAATCTTACATTTAAAAAAAAATATTTTAGGTTTTATAATACTTTATTTACATGTGAAAATGGAAATAGTAATTTGTTGGGCTCAAATTTTCTGTGCCTGGCATCTGACTCAGACCAAATATGTAAATGTGTGTCCATGCACTTGCACACATGTGCAATAACTTTGTTGAGTTTGGAAAATGCGGGGCAGAGGGGGGAATGCTGTGCCCAGATTAAGATTCTTCTTACAAACATTTGTGAAACTCTGGTGCCTGTGTGGTTTGGAGCAATGCCATGAAAATTGGCAAGGTGGTCAATCTGATGTCAAAGATGTGCCTTTTACTGTTCCTAAAAAAGAAGAAGAAAAGAAAAATCCCCAAATCTGGGCAAGGTATAAACTTCTGAAGTAAATAATCTCAGTTTTCATATATTTAGCAGAGCCTTGGCAGACCATTCTTCTGAAAGGTTTGTCTGCACAAAACCTGCTCCACCAGCTGCTGCTTTGAGATGCATCCCAGCCCAGCCACGCTGTCCCCTCCTTGACCAAGGCTGTTTTCCAAACCTTTCCAAGCCCAGCACAACTCTGCTGCCATTCTTGCGCTGCTGTTGAGGTGGGAGCCAGGCAGGCTCCTTCCCGTCCTGCTCGTGCAGAGTGGGAATGAAGCCAGCCTGGGAGATGGGACCAGAGGTGTCAGAGGGGAGAGACGGACATGGTGGGCAGGGAGTGTCCCAGAAGAGCTCCAGGACTGGGCTGTGCTGGCTCAGGAGCCTGAATGAGCCAGCAGCAGCTGGGTGAGGCAGGGAAAACAGCGTTGCTCCAATTCACCACATCATGCCCTGGCTTTTATCTAAAGACAGTGCTTAGCCTGGTGCAAATCCAAGCACTGCTTGGCCTCCTCTTTTTGTAAGGCTTCCTTGCATCTGTGAACCAGCTTGGTTCTGTTAACTTCCCAGCAAGAGGCATTTCTGTGCAAAGAGCAAAGAGCGGGTGTGCACAAGAGAAACCCTTGCACCAGGGAACAGGGCAGAGCACAGAGCCTGTGCAGGAGCCCACCCCACCTCTCAAACCGTGCCACTCCAGGATCATGAGTTTTCCTCTGTATGGAGAGGGGTATTTTATAGTTTTGATGATGCCAAGATTGGAATTTTGAAACTTGCCTTGTTTTTGTTTATGATTGCAAGCAAGAGCACAGAGCGCTGTGAGTAATCTCTCCTTGCTTGCCTCAGACCTTCCTGACCTCCAAGATAAACCTCACGCAGTGCCCAGTGGTACCAAGCCTACTTTTCAAATAAACAATGCTGAAATATGTGAAGGGCAGCTGAATACTGAGGAGAAGCTGTGATTTTGTTTAACATACCACTGTGGGCTTTCCCTGCCTATCAGCAGAAAGTTTCCAATGCTGGAGCAGCACAGTCAGGGGCATCATCTATTTATTTTTGAAAATGTGTTCTAGATCCTGTAAGAATAATTTCCTTGAAGAACTCAGCCTTCATCAGTTACTTCATCTTCTGTTCAGCCGTTATTAGTCCCACTTAAAACTGTAACTGGGGGTCAATGATTAGAATCTTACGTACAATTTGGGAAATGTTGTCTCTGAATGAGAAAATGAGAGACTCCACAAGGACTCTGAGAATACCAGTTCAGTTCTTACGGTCCTCTGCAATTAGAGGAAGCTTTCCTCCCCTCCCAGATATCAGCTGTCATTCCTGTTTTCAGCCTTCTGGTTCCTCAGGATCAAGGCTGGCTTCCTCTGCATGACCAGCACTTCCAAGGGCTCATGACTGAAATGTCTAGGAGGGATAAAACTCCCCGGTGGACACACTGACATGTAAAGCTGCTTCCCAAAGGCTCAGCTTCCCATTTGTGAAGTAGCCTTGTCCAAACATACTGAAACATAAACTGCTGGCACTGTGCCCATGCTCAAAAGGCAATTGTTTAGCTCGGCAGGACAGCCCAAACAACTCAATTAATCACTGTAGACAAGGCTTTACCACGTATTTGTGCAATGCCTGGGACAATGTCAACTTGATGCTGACTGGAGCTTCCAGGCATGGCTATAGCATAAATTAAAAAAAATTACATAGGTAAATATTTTTATGAAAAATAATGTTATATATGTATATATATATANTACGAACGTGATGCAGTTGAGAAATGTAACACAAGTGCCATGTTTGACAAGGGAATTCTGAATGAGATAAATCTGACTCTGAGCCTGGTTGTTCTCCCGGGTCACGTCTGCAGCGTGCGTCAGCAGCGGCCCAGGAGATGGGGATGCATCTTCCACTGCTGTGATTTACTCAGGAGCATTTTGTTTACAGAAAATGAAATTAAGTCTGAAGAATAAGTGTTTTGTGATGAATTATTCGCCTGGAGAAGGCAGTAGCATTTAGCTGCTATATTTTATTGACCTATATAGCACTTCTCACGGGTCCCACAACACGCTGCAGTCTTACAAACGAGGGGTCTCTGCAGATGCTCCTGAAATACTGCTAGAAAATGTCACCTACAAGGATGTAGTATCATTCATCACCTAAATGAATGTGCCATCTGAGGTGTAAAGTAGCAGCTCTTTTAAGAGTAGCATGAAAACTCCTGCTTAAGGAAGTAGGTGCCATTTCTCTCAGAGCCATGCACTATTTTTAAGTGGCCAGATCTGATTCGTTCTATTAGAAAATGGCATTAGTATGGCCTTTTACCAACCCTGCTATGAATGCACCAGTCATTCTTTTCAATAAAATATGATTGTGAAACACTATACTACCTCCTAAAATGTTCGAAAATGTGGTAGGAGGTTTTCTAAGGGAAAAGTGAGCCAGACGCTTTCACTTACAATTTGATTTTTCGATTGACATTAAAAACTTAGTACCATTTTGTTCCGTGGGGAAAGCAAAAACCTCCTTTTTGGGTGAGCACCAACTAAATCAGCATGATATCTGTCTGCCCTCTGTGTGCCAGCTAGCAAGATGCAAGGCAACCAAGTGTCAGTGTGTTGGAGATCTCCAAGGAACAATATTGCAATTTCTATGCATACAAGCACATGCATCATATGTATTACACACTGGCATATCAAATGATTTAAAGCGTGGCTTGGCTTTTAAAAATAACATCTTATTGGCTATTAATCATTGTCCTTGGAAGTTCTTTCATCAATTTACAGGCCCTCATCTGCTGTGAATGCCAGCAACGATGATTTCACAAGCGGGGATGATGAAGACAAACATTAACCGTTGTTTACAACTACAGTGGCTGTTGATTAAAAAAAATAAATCCTCGCGGAGTCACAAGAACTCTGTCTGCAATCTGCTTGCTTATCCAGCCTGCCCTGGAAAAGTGCTTGTGTAGAGCTGCAAGCCAAACTGGAAGCTGAGAACTTGGGCTCTGCCCTCCTGGAAGCGGCGGCGGCGGCGCCGGGCAGCGCTGTGCCCGCTGGCTGCACCCATGGATGGTGGGATGCTGCCAGCAGGATGCCTCTGTTGTGTGGCTGGGAATGGGCCCTCTTCCACGGCTGGCACGCCAGGATCACCATGATCCCATCTAGCTAATCACGCTCACACCAGTGGAAATCCGTGCCCTCTGCCTCAGACGCCCTCTTGGGATCGCACGCCCTCTGCAATAGAAGCTTTGCCACATCTGATGTGCTGCAGCCCCTCGTGCAATATCGCCTGACTAATTAAAGTAGAGGCTTGGATGGAATGAGCTCCATGTCATCCCAACTAGGAACCTGATTCCTTCATGAAATCCCTTTAAAGCAACTTCCATAATTTTCTTATGTCTCCCACTGCTTGCTGAGGTAGGGTTTGGGGAGCTTTGTGCTCGTTCTGGATAATTCAGACAGGATGTATTTAGGGAGGCAACTGCTTCCTTCCATGGTTACTGTATCATGCTGTATTTATACAGGGCTCTGTGAAATTTCAGCCAAAGCACTCAGGCATCTCAGCTGTATAGCACCACAATAAGAAGGGAGGAAGAAGACAACCCTTTCCTACCCAGAAAAGACATCCTAAGACTCTAGAGAGAGCTTACCTGTACACAGTATTTTCTCTGTGTAGGTCTTCCAAGCCACAAAGAATCTCTGCTGCATAAAACAAAGCTCTTTCCTCCTCAAAGCCTGGGTTTCCCATGTTGTAGATATGAAACTTCAGGTCACCTCCATTCATTATGGTCAGAACTAAACACAGTGCGTCCTTTGTTTCGTAGGCGTAGGCTAAATTGACCTAGAAAAACATTTGTAGCAGAGTTGTGACAGTTCAGATGGCTGCTAAGAAGGAAGAGTGCTAGCTTTTCATTAAAGATTTTCTCCAGAAAATGAAAAAAATACATTGAGTTTGGTATGGGCTTTCTTACAAAGGCAAACATATATTTTAAAAGTACAGGAAAATCAGATGTTAGGATTCTACGGATTAATTAGTGGAATCCAGCCTATTTATCACCAGCAACCCTCAAGGCTCAGATGTCTTCAGAGGCTGGACAAATATACTAATTCCAGATCTATTTTTCCATGTAGGAGAAATCTTAGTAATCAAGGGAATGTACACCTCTTGCTGCACTGTTTCGCATCTTGGTGAGTTCCCTGGAAGGCCCAGATATCCCAGTCCTGGGGTGATCAAATGGACCATCACAGAGATGTGAAGGTCAGCATCATCCCTGAGAGGCTCTGGTGGGTGCCCAAGGAAAAATCAGACCAAATGTACCCATCATTTTTAAATATGTGCCATCCTCTGGCAGAAGCAAGTAAACATGTAAGCAAACACTTTGCATCTGCTGTATACACAGTGTTTTCTGAAATAAGTATAAAGAACATGACAGATGCTGAGATAACACCTTTTTTTTTTTCTTTTTTTTTTTTTTTAATGTAAGGCACATTTTCAAGGATGCACAAGAGCTGGTGTGACTCAGGAGGGCCCTGCATCAGGCCGACCTGCTCCACCTCACTGCTTGGATGCTTCTGCAAGCCAATCTCATCTGATCTGGGTTGAGCCTCCTTCAGTCTCCCCCAAGCACCTCTGTCCCAGACCCTGGGACTTCAGGGGACCACGCTGGATAAGAATAGCTCATCCTGGTACAACACATCACGTTCCCATTGCAGGCACGGGCCCCTCGGCTGCTGCATTTCCCACAGACCACAGACTGAAATGAGACTCGGCAAAGGCGCACGGAGCCGGGCTAGGGTGCAAAGCGCAGGGATTCAGCTTCTGGCACCTTTCCAGGAGCGGGAGATGGAGGAGGCACTGGACTGAACCAGAACACTGCTCAGCAGGTGAGCAGGGAACCACGGAGTTCAATACTCACTACAAACTGACTATTGACTTTTTCTAAAATCTGCTTCTCATTGAGCGCCATGGATTCTCCTTTCCTCTTCTTTATCCTCTTCTTCTCTAATCTCTTGCAGGCGTACATCTTGCCCGTGGCCCGCACTTGGCAGGCGCAGACCTGCGAAGGGAGCAGAACAATTGCCGGGTAATTCGGAGCAAGCGCCGCGTCCGGGCCGCGCTTCACCCCTCAGCATCTCGGTTTTTAGTCCTTTTAAGGCGAGAGACGGCGGCTCAGCCAGCCCGGCCTCCGCGGGGGCAGAGGGGGGACTGACTACTGTTTCCAAACCTGCTGCGGAATATTGGTTTAATTATCTCGCTTTCCTCCGCCCGCTTCCTCTCCCACCTCCTTTTGTCTGCGCGGATGGTGATGTCTCGGCCTGCACCTGCCCTGCCCCTGCTGCCACCTCCAGACACCAGGGAAATACAAATAGGGATGTGACCCCAATTCCGCTGCGAATGCGACAGCCAAACGCAAAACAGCTCTCAAAAGGGTCCTTTTGAGATTACTGTGTCGTGAGGAGTTAAATAGAACTGTCAGCAATTAATGAAAATCAGTCTCTGTCACGTCAGGCTCCTGTACCTGCAGTGGCTAAAAAGTAAAAAACACCCTTAAGAGAAAGTTTCAGAGCTACTCACCTCCCCAAAGCCGCCTTTCCCCAGTACCCTGTACTGCCGAAACGTGTTTTTTGTTACTGGTTGCCTGGAAGAAAAGGAAATAAATAAATAAAACCCCCACCACACTATGTTTAATGCACTCTCTGTGATTTATTTATTTCAGAGCATACTTTTGAAAAGCAAAATAGATAAATATTATATAATCCCATTATTTCAAGGTAATCGTATTATATAATATAATATATAATTATGTAATTACATTACTTCAATACTATGTATGGCTTGAACTTTTCAATTCCAACATATTAAGCTGTAATAAAATACAACACATTAGTGAGTCATCAGTATAATTTCTGCTAGCATCTTAGGACCAAGGAGGGTTCTGAATCTCCATTATACAGCTTTGGCCTTTGTTAAGCAAAGAGGAAGCCTGAGATCTTCCAGTAAGATATTAATTTCCATGACATATAGGATGGGCTAACGCATTGCTTTACTTGGCCAGCAGGATGAGAAAAAAAGATCCAAAATTCCAACCACCAGAAAATACTTCTGTTGTGTTAAACAAAACATGGAACTTGTATGAATCAAAGGCAGAAACAACCCTGGGAGCAGGAGAGGTGGATTTTTGTGACATTTGCCGGCTGGGAGAGCAGGAAGACAAGATCCAAGCCAGCCCATTGCCTCTGGGCTTCCTGGGGAGCATCATGGGCAAGAAGGGAGGAAAAGCTAAATTAAGGTTAAATCAGTCTGTCCCTGAGGGCAGAGTGCTCCCTCACACTTGACATGATCCCTATACAATCTCCCAGGCTTCCCACAAAATCTGCTCCAAGAGAATGGCTCCAGCTCTACACCCAACTTTTACTTTGCTACCCTAAAAGTTTTATAACATGACAGAAGAATAATTCTGGGTTCAGCAAGATCCCATCTTCCATCCACCACCGAGGTTTTTACAAGGATCCCAGCAGTGGACATGAATATTCCTGCTATCCTTGCTCCCCTCTGGCAGGCAGCCAGCCGGCAGAGGGAG
This sequence comes from Donacobius atricapilla, assembly GCA_013397315.1. Classification (NCBI taxonomy): domain Eukaryota; kingdom Metazoa; phylum Chordata; class Aves; order Passeriformes; family Mimidae; genus Donacobius; species Donacobius atricapilla. The sequence goes on from WBMY01007802.1 coordinate 1,160,210, forward strand.
CACAGGAACGTGGCTGTTCCCACCACAGGGATGATGAGGTTGATGACAATGAAGAATAAAAGTGAATCCTTTCATTAATGCCCATTATTGTTTTCCAAAGTAGGGGAAGAATGGTATGCAGACAGTCAAAACTAGAAGAGGAAAATATGTTATTTTCAGTATTCCATGAGGCTGCTGCAAATGCTTTTGGGGTTAAAAGCAACAATTAGTAGTGATAACTACATGTTCAGCAATGTCCCTGGAATAAATGGACTCTGTGACTGCTCCTTTGGAGCCAGCAGGCTGTCAGAAGGAGCTGTTGATCATTCCATGCTACTAACATCTCTTTGCTAATCCTAAAAACAATTCTCCCAGCTTCTCAAGCCAGGCATATCCAATAGTTTGTCACACTTCTTGGGGGAAAAAAAAATCCTCAAAGCATTGCAGAAAATTCCTTATCCCTAATGTGAAAATAGATAGGAAATAGCCTGGCTAGAGATGAATCACCCGATGTTTTTTAATTGAAATGAAAGAGTAAATGCTGGGCTCAGTAAAGATGGCATATGGAGCATGTCTTGGCACAGAATGGCTCTTCCCTCTGCCCACCCCTCCTGAGCAGCAGCTTTGTAGCTTTCCAGGGAGAGGAACTGGCACAGCTCCTTTGATCTGGAGGCGTCCTGCTGACACACACCACTCGTGGATCCGGCCCTAACTCATCCGCTGTAATTAATTCCATTTGTAGAAAATGGGGCTTCTCTCAGCTCAAGGTCGCTGTCACCCAGCAGTGACCGTCTGCTACAGCCCTCCCTGACAAGGGAAAGGCACAAGCCCCACTCCTTGCGAATTAATACCCACCAAGGCTGCCTGGTTATTAAATGTGCTCAGGAATGTCCAGCCAATAAATACAGGGAGAGGACCTATATGCCACGTTTTTTCTCTCTTTAGAGTGATTTAATAACAGTGACAACTGGTCCAGACAAAAAGCCACCACATTCAGAGGGTAGCTAAACAGAAAGACAGCTGAAGTTGCTGAATGTACATTAATCATACCTAATGTGTTTAATGTACCTAAGACTATTAAATGGTCGAACACTTGAGCTGTAGAAGAAACATTATCTCAACTGTCATATTTTGAATATATTCTACAGACTTTACATGGAAAGTAAAAAATAAACGTTTTTATTTATTTTTTATTAAAAAAAAAATCTTGTGACACTTACCTTTCCAACCACTTCCACTGGAGAAACCTGTCGAAGTACATGCTGTTTAGGTACTCTTGGAATGGTTCCCCACTGAGGTGGTCAAGGACAGATCTATCTCAGATGAAAAGGATATATAAGCATTTTATAATCCTGAACTTTGAGCAAAAGAGAAACAAAACAAGAGGAGAAAAATCCAGACTTCTTTTACGGTAGGACTGTGCTATTTCTACTTTATTTTGTACTTTATTTCTACTTTATTTTGTACTTTTTTTGCTCACTGTTTCGATATAGAAACAAAGTGATGTGTTTGATATATTTCATAACTGGAAGCCTCATACAAGCTGAATACTGGTGATGCTTGCTGAAAATTATCAGGACAACTCCCACTGGCTTTAATGGACTTTTACAGAGGTTGTTAGCCATCAGACAGTGAAAGTGCTTCTGTTAAACAGAACAACACCCTCAGGAACTGAGCTCCTAAAGTTTGAGGGATGTTTACATCTGGGAGGAAATTTTCTGGTTGAAGCCCATTTCTACCAAAGAGAGACCATAAGAGGTATCATTTTGAGCAAAAAGATCAGTTTCAATTCCTGCTATATAAAAGAATTAGTTTGTGTGACTAAAGTTAAAGGGGATTTCCTAACAGCTATGTGCTTTGCAGAGTAAAACAGAGAAGGGGAAGTCTGAACAGGAATGTGGATTTATTTCTGGATCAAGAAAAGAATTCTGGGGCTCACATAGTGGATGCAGTCTTTTGCATAATGGAAGGAATAAAAGAATAAAAAGGTCAGTCTGCAAACATGAGAAGAAAGTCTGCTGCATGTGACAGACTGAGCAAACCGCCAGTGAGCATCAGGCATCCCGTCAGAAGGACCAAAGGTTTGGAACTAAGAAAACACAGGCTGAGCCGGGAGTTGTCTAAAATGAAGGTGGTCACGTTGTTTAATAACTGCTGGTATTGGTTCTTGCTTTGCTTACTGGGGCTCCTGCATCCATCTCTGCTGTCAGCATTGGCAGGACAGAAGTTGGGTTTGGGTGAAAAGTGCCCAAGGAAATGAGCATTTCTGTCTGGATATATACAGACACATTTGTGTCCGTGTCTAAGGGCATACAGACACATTTCCAGATCTTGCTGCAAGGAGGAAATCCTCTCTGAATGACTGCTTTAGTCTGGGGATGGACAGTCTATGTCTTACCCTGGGGCAGTTCTCTGAACAAACGAGTCACCATGAGTAATGTGTCTCCCCAGTTTAGTTCCTCCCTGTTCATGAGCTAGTATTTTTGGAATCTCTCAGCTATTTAA
>WBMY01007802.1:1162701-1285112 GCA_013397315.1 Donacobius atricapilla
GTTTTTTTTTTTTTTTAATTCTTGCACCATCAGTTTGGTGAAGGCAGGTAATTGCCCATGTTCAGTATGCACAAGTCAAATTGTTGCTGTCTTTATTAGCTTTAACTGGACACAGATCATAACAGTTTCCCCTGATGGATTAAAGATTACAACATAAAATAAAAAGCGGTCTTAATTTGCTTTAACAAATTTACATTTTGTTAATTTGCTTTAACAAAAATAACATTTTTGCTTAAATGTCCAAATTCAACATCAGAATTCTAGGTGAAGTTGGAGGAGGGCAGGGGCAGTCAGTCAAAATACTAAAGGTAAAAGCAGAAGTTAAGTTATACACAAATTTTTCTTGCAGACTGATTTTTATCTATGAAGATGTGAATGAAACTCATCCCATCCCTGCTCCTACAGGACAGCTGGCTTCATATTTGTATGTCTGCTTCCCTTTTCTGGTCTGACTGTGAACCCTTCCAAAATTAACATCATTCAGTAACAGTAAATACCAACAGCAAGTTCTTAAAACTTCCTTTTGACCTCATTTTAGTCCGTGTGAAATGATCAGCTTATTTATTAACAAGCTCCCAAACCTGGTTCATTCCCGAGTTTCAGCTGGGATGAAGGAAGGAGCCTGCATTAAGTGGTGTCCAATGCTCGCCCTTTCCATTCAGTTAATTAAAAGCTGCGTGTATTTTAAAAGAACAATAGCTGCCTTTCAGCAGTTGTTTGCTTTTTAGTTCCCCTCTTTGGCAACAACAAAGTGCATTTTAGAGGGAGCTGTCAGCTTTCAAACCGATTTGAGAACTGGAAACAGGCACCAGGGGGGTTTGTGTGGAGCACAGCTCTGCCTTTGTCACTGGGACTGGCACCCACAACTGGTGCGAGTTACACAGCATCCCTACAGGACCCCAGGCCAAGGCAAGGAAACTGCCTGGGCTATAAGAGAAGGCCAGAAATAACCCACAGCTCCTACCAACGCAGAGAATAACTGGAACCAGAAAAGGTCAATGAAATGAGTCAAAACAATGAATGACAGCGGAGCAAATTTTACAAATCCCCATTACATCACCCAGGGAAAACAAACCGCGCTCAGCCAGAAACCGCACGGGCCCGCGTGCGATGATCCCTCCTTTTCTTATTTTTATTGGTTTATGATCTACTGGCGTGGATGCGCTCAGGGCAGGGTTTGCTAAGGCAGATTGCATACCTGGAGCTTTAGCACATAATGGCACAAATCGCTGCAGAAACTGATAAGCCTTTTCCCAGACAAAGGGTGGAATAATGCAAGTTGGTTTGAACGCCACAGACAGACAGAAAGCATTAAAAAAGCCCCGTTCTCCTGCTGAAGATTTTCTGGAAAAGCCATGCAGAGCAAGTTTGCACATTCCTCTGTCTAAATGGACTGTATAGCCACTTAATTTTTATTCACTTTGAAACAGAGCTGTTTTCTTTGGATACATTATCATTGTAGCTCTTTTCACACAGCATGAAATCCACGGCTGGTTTACTTGGCTGGAACACTCTGTCAAATACCTGGAACAGTAAGTGCCTGTGTGTAGCATATATAATGGCATGGAAATATTTATTATATTCTGTTCAGATGAGATGACTTCAGCACTTGTCAGCGCAGGCTCTAGGACTGTGAGCAAAGATACCTGCCTCAGGTTCAGACTCTTTACCTGACACGCTCCTGACAAGCCGCTGGCTGCAGCCCTGTGATCTTCGGGTGTCGTGTTATACTTACTTTGTACAGGGAGAGAACAGCTCTTTGCAGGGGCTGTTTTCGAGTTTCTCTTCTGTCTGTTGGATAAGTTCTTGACTGACTTCGGGAACATAGGCTGGAGACTGGGGAGAGAAGAGAGGGGCACATTAACTCCCTGACGAGGTGCAGATCCTCCTCTCTTAACGTGTGAGAGGCACATTCATTATTTATGCCCCTGAGCTGCTTCCATTCAATTCCAGTGGTTGTGTAAAAGCAAAGGAGCTTTACGTCAAAGAGCAGTAAAATAGGATACCGTGGCAACTCGCTCCACATTCCACTCTATCCTCACATTGCTTTTCTGCCTTCTCCGGTACCTTCACCTCCTTGCCCAGCCTCATGAATATGCAGGACCCACTCGTTGCCAATTCTTTGAACTGCTCCCTTGCATCCCATGAAAAATGTGCTGGCCTGAACTGTGTACAGGACATTCTATTAAACAAAAGAGAATTTGCCCAGTGTTTTCACTTCATGGGTGATTCATTGTGCTGTCTGAAAAATCCATCTCTTTTTTTTTTTTTTTTTAAAACCAGCAAAGCAAAATAAGAGCTGAGCATTGGTACTTATTGATATAGATCTACATCTATCTGTATATAAAAAGATGTTCACAAAAGTATCTGGACACCTTAGTTCATCCTTAGAAAGACAAAAATAATTCAGCAGCTTTAAAATAATAATTTCAAAAGGGAACTTTGCCAACCAACCACATAAACTCTTTTCATCCTCTCCTCCCTTTGGAGAGAATGTATATTCAACGCTGCAAACAGCCCTTACCATAGAGAGGTCTCTTGCAATATGCCTTGATGGTTAACCAGTTTAGGACTTTTGGGACTAATTATCTAAAAAGACAGTTTTTTAGGCAGTCCACATTCTTACACATTGACTGTGTACTGTAATTATATTACAGAGTGTGTATTTGTGTGTGTGTGCACCTATTTATAGGCATTTCTCCCATGTACATGAAAGTCCCTTTATATAACCAATTGGATTTGGGTATTTTCAATAAACCCAGCCATAGATGATAAAATCCTCTTTCCTTGCAGGAGCCTTAATGCTCAGTAAGTTCCTCCATCCATGCCCACTGCCACCAGATGTGCTGAGTGGGTGGGTCACAGAGCATCATCCCTCATTCCTGGCCAGATGTTCTCATTAACTCACCCCTAGTTAGAGAAATCTTGGCAAGCACTGAAATGCATTGCAGGCAGAGTTCAAAAACACTGGGAATGAGGACAGAGGAAAGGGCAGAGGTGGAGCCACAGAAAATCTCCAGCATACTGAAAGCTGAATTCAGTCTTTTATCTTTTCCTTACCACTGCTGAAATGTGAATATGATCCTGGTTGTGACATGAAAAAGAAAGTTTGTTCCACTTGAATGTTTTTAAATAGGAACATGGTTTACAGAACTGTCTGTGCATGCTGTGCAATGCACTCTCACTGCTCAGCCTTGACAGACAATCTGCAGAACATGCTGGGGACACCTCTGACCTCGCTGAAATATTTCCTCATTTCCTCAATATATTCCTCCTTTTCTTCAATATATTCCTCCATTTCCTCAGGAAAAGATATCTAGGGAACACCCACTTTTAATCACAGACAGAGTAGATTACTAATAATTAAGAAGTCTCATGGTTTCTTGAGAGGTAGATAAACCCCTCATGTTATCATCTAAAAGATACAGACTGAGACAAAGCCAGATTTTCTCGGCTGGATTGACCACTGAGGTAACTATACATGCCCACAACAAAATCTAAGTTCCAGTTTTAGTTAAAGAGAGTAAGTAGAGGATAGAGGGAAGCAATGAAAGAACTACAAAAAACACTCAGAAGTCCTATTTTCCAGTCCTACAGCTCTGATACTACTGGGGGAAAAGACAGGGAAGCAGATTAAACCACAGGCTTTTAAAGCAATATTCAGATATGAACAAAAGCCTAATGATTAGCAGTATTTCAGCTGATTTTGGCTAGAAATCAGATGAATGAATACCTTTGCTTTACAATTTATGTACTCAGTGGATACACATTTGCACACACATGCTCACCAGTAGCCCAAAGTTGGTAGGTGGCTGTGTGAATCCAGTGGTCCAAGCCCGGGTTCAAGATGCTCATCTCTTTGATTTACAGGGAACAGAAACACCCCTGAACTCCAGTTTTGGAACTGCTGTGGACCAGGAATATCTTTTGATGCGAATTGAGCAGCACTTCAGTAAAATCCATACCGGGGCCTCTAATGAAGTTACTACTGACATCTGGAACTTGTTCTGCATTTAGAGGTCAAAACTGGAATCCAAAAGCTAAGTACTAAACTGCATAATTAGTCATTTAGACTGAGTGACCTGGTTTTTACTCATGCCAGGCAACTTCATCTCCCATTGGGAATTCATTTCCCAGTGGAAGGTAAACTGCCTTGAGGTTAGTGTTGAAGATCATGCCCATGACACATTACTAGAGTACTAATTCCATCAAACTTTGGCTGAGATCAAAGTACATTTAAAAAAATAAATGATAAGCATCAGCTAACTCTTATTCATAAAGAGGAAATTTAATTCTTGTAGTGAAAGGAGGGAAGAATGGGTAAAAGAAATAGTAAGTAGAGACAATGTGGGAAGTATTTAAAAATGATGCAAACTGATTCCGCTCTCCAAGTTTGTGGGAGACACAGCCACCACTTGGTTTTTCAAAACCACTCATTGCTGACCTCTGAGTCCTTACTTCCTCTGCACAAACTGGGAGCAAGGCAACAATATCAAGGCAGGCAAAGACATGAACACCCTGAAATCCTGTGCATGGACTAAAGCCTTAGAGTGCAGTGCAAACACCTCCCTAAACCACTCCATTTTCTGTAACAAGGAATAGAGTTTTTGTTGTTTTGTTTTGTTTTGTTTTTTCCAAAGGCTGATCACTTCCAAAGCTTCTGCAGACCCAGCAAAACATTTTGTGTCATTCTAGAGCCCTTCACAGGGTTCAGGGCACCACATGCCTGGGGGGAACACACCCAACCCTTTCCAACTCTGCCTGCAGTTCCAGGGAGCCTTTGTATGATCCTTCCTGACAACCTCCTTGTGACTTCACAGTTCCCAGTGCTCCCATTAAACAGCCACGGCTGCCATTTCCCCTGGGTGAATACTGTGCATACCCACAGCCTTCAGGAGCTCAAACAAAGCCAGAAACAATTACAAACCAAACCCCAACCTACCAACCTACTTTTGCTCCCCTGGAGAACCATTAGGTAGCACAGGTTATGCATGCAAGGAAGCATTTGCATCCCAAGAGGGAAAGCTTCCAAACGTAACACTTTGGCCATTTACAGATGAAAAAGTTGCTTCTTCCCTGGAGGGGTGCAGAAGATTTCTGCAGCCACAGTGAAATGGTTATTAACACCATTCTCCTGCTGCATTATGGGCAATGGCTGTAAAAGGAAATTTGGCTTTTACAAGGGAACAGAGACACCTTTTTCCAACATATTAAATGTCCTGTGGCAGCTAGGAGAGCCATACACCGTGATTAAGACCATTACATCTGAGCTTGTGACAAAGAATATTCTGCTAACTCTTCAGAAACACCTGCAGAAAGCAGTTACACTTTGTTGCATTCAAAACAAAACACTGGGGAGTTACAAGTATAGTTCCATATTCCCCCCAGTGGCTATTCTGTTTCCTGAAAGCAAAGAAAGAGATTCTTGATCTCACTTACAATAATGCAATCAGAAATTATGCCAGTCAAATCCACTGATTAACACTAGGGTAAAGTTGATGGAACTGAAACCAGATTCATGGCAGCACAAGATGTGCTTAAGTTGATCCTACAAGAAAAATTTCTCTCATCACATTATCCTTATTGATCAGATATTTTAATAATAGTCCAAAAGTCCACACTACTTTTAGCAGGTTTAAACCAAACTTTCTTACCTTCTGTACCTTCTCTTTTATGGCCAGAAACTGAAAACCTCTATACAAATATTTTGCTGGCACAGCAATAGCTCAGTTTTATGATACTCCCATTTTATTTTTAAGAAAAGAATGCAACTAGGAATTGTGTTAGTGGTTATTTGAGAAACAAGACATGGATATTCAGTTACTTCTGAGCGCCAATAGCCCACCCTGACAAAAGTCTCCACTTCTCAATTTTATTTTTTTCTGTCTTTATAAGACAAAAGAGTTCCTCTCAGATGCTCTTCCCTTTCCATAAATGGCATGATATGTCTGTCTCACACTTGCTCAGGGTTAGTTGTGTTCACGTCCACAAAAAGTCCGGATGCCAGCAGTCTTGTCCAGCAGCAGTGTGGTGCTGCCCATGGCCGGGCTCCTCACTGAAGTGCTGAAGAGTAGCAAAGTCTGGTTCAGATCAGATGAAAGCTTCCAGGCTGTGGGACTCTCCATTATCTGTCATCTTCAATGTCATGTTGCATCGCTACACTTTAAAACGTGGCCTCTCCTTTTCTGACAGCTCTGTAAGTTTTGCTAAAGGCTGTTTCACTCAGACCTCCAAGATCCAGTCTTTGCTGAGTTCACTGAACAGGACAGTCACAAAAAAACCCTTCTCCTAAAGTCATCTCTATGTATTTGCCATGGGACTCACAACATATCTCAGTGTTTCCCCTGCAATTGTGTGGGGGACACCCGACCTTTTGCTCATCTATCAGGAAATCTAATTCTTTATCAAACAAGCTGAAGTGCTGGCAGTACCAAGGGAGGCATTCAGAAGACCTCCTCCTCTACTTTTTCATGAAGATGTGTTATTTGTTCTACCTTTTCTTATAACTTCCGAATGTTTAGTGTGCATGACCTTGGTCAAGATGTGGTGCGCTACAGGAGCTGCCTCCAAGCCTGTGGGAGTGAAAGCAGGCAGCCAGCAGGCAGAAATTGGCACTTTCAGGGAACAGAAGCATTTTCCTGGCAGCCCAGCTGGGGTTCACGCTTTTGGAACTGGGGTGAAGTGAGAAGCAGGTGTCCCCCGTTATTCCCAGAGCCCAGAGCAGATGCACACCCAACACAAAGCTGCCTGGGCAGAGCTGGCTCATCGTGTGTAATGCTGCTGTTTCCCCAGGAAAAGTGCCCAAAGGACAAAGTGGAGTGAGGGGGATGTGTTGAGGCTTCAGCTAAAGACATATCCAGGTGGGGTCACCACCATTTGAGAAACCTGTAGAGAGCTGACAAGAGCACCAAGTGCCTGGAGTGCTGGGAAACATGCTTGGGAAAAAAAGCCCAGAGGAAAGCATTGAGGAACTAGATCTGTTTAGTCTGGAAAAGCAAGGGTGAAACTTGATAAAGGTCTTTTAATATAGCAATGTTTTTAATAAAAAGGGCAGGGATCAATTATTCTGCATATTCTGCTCTGCTCTGGGGGAATGATGTGAAGAAATCCACTTAATTGGATATGAAGGCTTTTTACTCTAATTTTTCACACAGGGAAGCAGAAGAACAGGCCTATGAATATTGTGGAATCTGTTCTCAGACCTCCAAGGGCACTCAGACATCTGTTGATCATCTAAGTGTATTTGATCTCTGTTCAATGCAAGAGGCTCTTGAGCCCTTTCCCAGTCCTTTGTACCAATGATTTTGGAAAACACTGGGCTTCATAAAGCACAGGCACATGGCATAGCCATGAGAACAGATGAGGAAGGGAGTTTGTTTGCTGAGTGCTCACCAAAGGAAACCTGTAGCTCTGAGTAAAGGAATAAGAATCTTCTTTGCAAATTAACAATCCTGCTTCAAAGACTTGTCTCAATCATCGTTGTCTCCGAAAAAAGTGGATTACATGGCTCACAGATCCCTGAACTTCAGACTAGAAAAAGGGAAAGCATTGAGCTTGGCCAGACTGGCTTTGTAAGAAACAGAGCAGGTCTGCAGTTCAAGAATAATTCTTCATCCTTACACAATGGCTTTCATCTAAGAACCTCAAAATATTAAAGCTTCATTGCCGGATTAAGTCTTCATGAGCTAGGTGGCAATCTCACAATATTTTACAGAACACTGAACAGGAGATTAAGGGATGTGTTTTGCAGAAGATTTGATCATCACCTGTGACTGAAATCAAAGAAGTTGCACTGAGACAAATGAAAGCTAGAGATGCTCAGATTCCTCAAATCAGTCCAATTGTCGCCTGCAATTAGTGAATGAAGAATAGAAACCTAGAAGTACAGGCTTTCATTTCATACCAGCTCCTGCCAGTGAATGTGAGTCATCAGGGTGTCTTAAAGCACAACTGTTCATTGCTACAGAAACTATATGAACCAGAAAGATTCCACACTCTTTAGATTGAACAGACCTCAAGCAAACTTCTGTCACAAACACAACTTGCTTTCCTGGCAAGTTTCAGGCACGCAGCTGATACTGAAACATGATGAGTTATTTTAAAAGTCACTTGCGTAAAATAAATAACGTGCAGCATATGTTAAGTTTCAGGTTATGAAAACATTCCACAAAAAACTGGCTTAAAACAATTAAAAACGTTTCAGTCAATGGACAAATGTTCAAGCTGTAACTTTTCTTCAGCTGCCTCTGGTTCCAAGCATTTGTCTTCATGATATGTGTATTTTCAGATGTTGACAGCAATGTTCCACATATAATCTGTTTGAAAATCTCCACACAGACTTGCTACTAGTAGAGGCCTCAAAACTGACAGAAACAGGCTAAAATGAACTTCTTGTGTGAGATGATGCATGATCAGACAAGAAGAGCTCATACACAAAAACCTGGAAATTCTGGCTTTATCCAGCAGTCTAAGCCACAGCCAGGGAAGTTCCAACCACGCAGCCAGGGATTGACTGAGGGAAAGTGTGAAGGGGCTGACAGGGGGAATCCAAAATCCTTTAGGCTGGGAAAGACCTTTAAGATCACTGAGTCCCATCAGGAAATTCAGAGGAGAGCAGCGGATGAGGAGGTGGAATGTCTTGGTTGTATTTCAATTTTGGGAAATCAAGGTTGGGCATTCCTGGTGAGGGAAAGGATCCCAGCACTGTCACAGCACACGCAGTCTCCTGACGCCTTTTGGTGTTACACACAGAAATGCTGAAACATTCTTTTGCCTCTCCCTGTGTCTGATCTTATCTGTTCCGTTTGAGCTGTATGTGCAGTAAACAGCCAATTCTACATCAGGAGCAGCTGCAACACTTTAACTAATCAACTTCTGCATTTTCTTTTTACTTTTTTTTCTTTTTTTTTTTTTTTCCCTGCCACAGTCATTTGGGTCTGTATGAGGTGAACCAGTAAAGCAAAAGGCTTCATAATACCAGGATATTTGCTTTGAGATGACAGATGTAGGAATTTGGCAGCAAGGTGGATGGGGAGCATGGAAGGCAGCTGTGTTATTAGTAGCAATTTCTCTATTACAACAGTGTGTAGACATGACACCTAAGAATGGGGGCCCGTAGTGCCAGGCACTAGACACGTCATGAGAGCGAAAGCTTCCAAAGCAAATCAATCTCACCAGCCCTGGGACTGGGAGCAGGGGCCAAAGGTATGAAATACCTCATCCAGGATTACAGAGAGGGTCAGTGGCAGAGAATATATTGAGTCCAACCCCAATACCCAGGGCAGGATCACTTGCTGTATCTGAGTGAAGCAAATCAGCAGTGCCTGTCAGCTGTGGGGTTTGTTTTGTAGCTGGAAGCTGATCTGGAGTCATGACAAATCTGTTTTCCCTCATATGCTACTAAACTATCAAAACACATGTTGACACACAGAAAAATACAGTAACTGGAGACAACAGAGCCCTCAGCAAGCAGCTGAGCATGTTCTAGCCTGGAGGGGTTGAACTAATACTACACAAAGGGCCACCTCAGTTCTTGTGGTAGATCTGAAATTACTCCAGGCTCCCTCACTTGCTCTGGACTCCTCGGGGTACCTCTTGTGCCTCAGCAAGGCCAGCAGCAGAAAAAGGACAAGTTTCCTCCCTGGGTTCCCAGCATCCTTCCTCTTTGGTGCTGGGATGCAAGCTGTAGTCTAGAACCGTGCCCTTCCTTGGAAAAACAGCAGCCTCTGAGGTTTCCTTTCTGACAAGTACATAGGAAGTATATGAATTACTTTTTGGCTCTCCTGTCAGTCAGCAACAGGGCTTGCTATCTGGCTACACCTTGTTTTTCCTCTTCTCAGCAGACATTTTTGTAGCTGCTCCTTTCTAGAAACCGCATTTCTGCTCCTGATAGTGGCAAACAAGCAACTGCCATGCAAAGGGTGTGAGTCAACATGTTTCCTACATAAACCTTTTCAGTCCAAAGTGTGGTTTCCTTGGAATGTTGACTTATTTGATTCAGAGAAATCTGGGGGCCTAACCACAACAGGAGTTTCGGAGCAACAAAGGGAAAGACTGCCTAGGCTCAAGAAAGAAAATTCTTCCTGGCTCCTATCGGTGACCAGAGCTTGAACACCCAAAGCCCCATAGAAAGTAATTTTGAAATAACAAATTGTCCCATGAGACAAAATTTAGTTGCTTCATCATCTCCTTTTGCAAGTCCAGTGAATCAGCTGCAGACTTTATACTCTTCAATTAAACAGAAACACTCACCACAATCCCAACCAGCTACAGGAGTTTTGGTACAGCTTATTTTAAGAATTTAAGCTGGTCAGCACAGAAGATATGCTTTTGACTTCAATTAGTGAGAAATTTGGCCTCACAAGAAGTGCTTGGCAGGATATTTTTCTGGATGTTCAAACCCTAGTCCTTCCCTACCCATACTTTTAAAATTACTCTTTAGAAACATGGTCATAGAGGTTTCTTCACCAAAGAAACATATTTTTCCTCCTTTCTGCAGACAATAGGTTTATTGGAGGGGTGCTCATAAACCAGCCAGCTGAAATTGTTTTAAATAAAGTTGCTTTTAAAGCAGGGGAAGGGAAAGTTTTGTTCTACTTGTTGCCCTTTTTCTGTCTTAAAAGCATCTTGCACTCAGATTAAAGGATGAAAACAGATGAAACAACCTGTACCTGCTGCTGTCAGCAGGATGAGGAGGGCAGCTTAAGGAACAGAGAAGAGAAGGTTTGCATCAACCAAGATTTTCTGTCCACCCCACAGTGAGGCTGCTCACAATCCTTTGGAGTGTCACAGAACCACTTTTGTTAGCAACCCCTGGCTATAGAGCATTGCTAGAAGCACTCAGATATTTGAAAAAGCTTTTTAGTGCATTCCCACTATTACTAGCAGCAAACACGACAGGACAATTTTGAAAGCTTCTCTTCTCAGGAAGTTTTTTTTCTCTTGTCACATGTGCTTAATAGGTTTGGATGACATCCAGTGTCCAGCCTCTAATCAGGACCTTCCTACCTTTCAACATCCTCCTGCACTGATGGATGGCCTAAACATTAGCAAGCAACCTTATGTTGCAATAGTCATAGCCTGGCTTCCTCTAGTAAACCAAATGTCATTTGTTCCATTAAAAAAACCCAAACAAAACAACAACCTCTAAACATATAAACACTCATTTACTACCTCAACGTTACTGAATGGCTTTCTTGCAGGAAAACAAACAGATCCCTGCCTGAATTCGCTCCTGAGATACAAGGCTGGAAACAGGAGTAACCCTTCCATTGCAAGCTGAAGCCTGATCCACACTGAGCGCCACTCAAGGGCTGTTTTGCCATCACTTGCACGTGGGATTCTACAGAATTTGCCTTCATCTTTTTCCATTAGCAAGTCAAAATCCTGAGGAAACATTTGAACGAAAAAATGAAAATCCAAAAGAGAGTCTGGGAAGATCTCGAAAAGATTTAGGAAACAAATTAAACAAACATCAGGCAGGAACCAGTGGCCCACTCACGGAAAGACTGGAAACACCAGGAAGGCAAACAAAATCACTGCTGGAAACAGGGCATTCCCATATCACCTGGAGCACACAGTCCATTAGCAGTCACATGGTAACAGGCATCTGCAAGGAGCTGAGAGGGACCACATTTATTGTAGGGAATGACATGCTGTTTGCAGTGGCATATTTCACTCTTCCTCACCTTTGCTTGTTGGACAAACAACATCAGTGCAAGGATCATAAACTTGCTATGTGCTTGATTTTTGACTCAGGTCAGAGTCTGACTTGGTTAAAAAATAATAAATTAGCATACAAGCTAAAGCTTGGCAAGCAGGTTAAATGAATTTTTTCAGTGTTTTTGGATTTTGGGGAAAAAATATTAAACATGAATAGCTTGAAGCGTCACATATCTACAACTTAAATACGCCGATTATTTCTAAATCAATCTGGAAAAAAAAAGACCTTATAAAAAACATCTCACTTATTTAGCAATATTTTAAGGAAATAAAATCTGGTCCAACCTTTCATGGGATAAAACCCTGTGATTCCTGGTTCCAAGTTAAAATAGCACACTCTACCAGCTTACTGATTCTTCTAGTTGCATCATCTCAGCCAAAGGTGTCAGCCTCAGGCATCTCATCTGAATTTGCCTGACCCATTCTTGTGAGGCTATTCAGATGCTGAAGTCTCCAGATGTTTTCCCAGAATCCTAATTTCCTATTACAAGGGAATCAGGTGAGAAATGTGGTATAAATAACTTCCATTCTCACCACACGCCTCTTTATTCTCTTCTTTGTTGGGATCAAGCATAAGGTTGCCTGTTACTGCTCCTGAGTTTGGCACAAGGCATCCTGGGCTCAGGCAGACATTGGTTGATCCATTATGCTTTTAGTTTCAGAAATCTGAAACTGAACCAGCCGGCAAAGTTGCAGCAAGTGGGGGCATGGAAGGGCTGTGGAGGTCAGGTCTTCAAAGGACTCCTGAACTATTGAGAAATTGCGCACAGAAATCTGCGTGGGTATGCCATGCAAGGCAATTTAATGTACTCTGCATTACAACTAGCACGGAATTCACCTCATCACACTTTAATCATCCAAAAGCTGAGACACTCAGAGTCTCGCCAGGCTTCCCGTAGCCAGTGGGCAGAAAGAGTCATCTCATCTCTCCAATCCGGATGCCTCCAAGGCTGAGTGCTGGGAATGCAAGAGGCTGGGCTCACCAGAGGTCTATTTTAATGTCATTCTGTGCAAACACACAAAAGCCATCTCCTGCAGATTTCTGGATGTTTTGCAAGTCAGTGTTCCAGACAGCTGGAAAAGGCTGATTCCTTTTTTCCCATGTGAGCAAAATTTTCAGGCAGGAGAAGCAGTTTCTGGGAAAGCTGAATGGACCTGGAAGTCTATTAGAATTAACTTCCCTGGCCACTGTATAATCCATACAAACTAAATATAAGTCATGAGGGGCACACAGAGGGGTTGGGGAAAAGATGACCCCTGAAACAACGAGGAGGAAACTATACTTAGCATATTCACTAGCCAGGGGCAGGCAAGCACAGCCTTCCTGTAGCCAGATAATCCTGAGCAGATCTGCTCTTTGTTTGCAGAGTCCTTTTGGATGGCCTGGCTGTTCTCTGAGAGGAGCTGGAGCAGGCTGGGGGCCTGCCCTGCCTCACACACAGATGTCAGCCGGGTTCGCATCTGCGGTTGACTTCCATTAGTGGAAACGAGTTTCCATTTTCCAAAGGGTCAAGCCAGAGTAATTCCAGCAAACACGGGGAAGCCAGAAGGCTTTTGCCCAATGACCAAGGCATCCCAATGCTTTTCCTGACTGAAAATGACAGTTACAAGGCATGTGCAGTGGGGAGTGTAACCTCTCCAGAAAAACAGGGAAAGAGAAGCAGAGCTTCAATAGCTCTGATGAGCACAAAGCCAGTGGAGCTAATGAGTCCAGACCAGACCTTCTACCAGTCTGAGCAAAGGAATTGCAAATGCAGCCCTTCCTGAGTCTAAAGGACAGGACACGGGACCAGCCAAGCACCTAGTCTGGGGCAGCATCACCAGGACAGGGCAGGCTCCGTGTTGTTTCCACAGGCTCTCCTGCAAGTTTGGCACCATTGCAAGAGACAGAAGCCCCCAGTTAAGTGTTTAGTTAACTAACATTTGTATTATAAACAGTGGGTAAAGGATGAGGAAATAGGACTCGAGCAGACCGTGAGAAAAAAGCCTTTTTGCCTGAGACCACAGCAAAGGGACTCCAAATCAAGGCAACACTGTGATTTTTCAGATTCCCTACCACACTACATTACAGCCCAGCTTCAGTGGCCGACAAATGTTTATTAAAATAAATTCTGACTAGAAAGCATTAATTTGAGTAGCACAGTTGCCATTCCGCCGCTCAGATATTTTCCCAGAACTGAACTTTGGAAAGATGAGCTTTTTCAGAAAGCCCACTGAGAAGGTACTTTCCTGGACTCAGACACAGTGATCAGCAGAGATATTGATCGAGCTGTCTCTGCAACAACAACAGGAATTATACATTGATTTCTCTGGAGACTGGATTATGTATTGATTATGCGAGCTGCAAAGCAGAGGCCTAAGTAATGCTATCATGTCTGGCTAAAATGGTGCTCGTAGAGTAGTGAAGTCAATAGAAAGGGGAGATGAGAAATCCATTGAGGCAAAGGGCAAAGTCCCAGGGTAATTAATTAAATGGCAAAATTCTCCTGGCTCAAGCGATGCCAGGATTTCTACTTAAGCATTTAGCATCCTGAAAAGTCTCCTAATAGGAGCCCAAAGGATGCAGTGAATACTTGCTTTGAGCAAGTAAATAATTCTAGCCCATCCTGAGTCCGTGTAACACACTGTGGACAGACAGGCACTTCATTCATTGCTTACTTCAATTGGGTCATTAATGAAATGCATAGGGTTTAGAAAAATTTGAAAACTAGCTGTGGAGATAACTCTTGGACCAAGCCTTAAGGGGCCATCCACTACAGCCAGTGAAAAGAGATACTGTGCTGGCCTTTTATCAGCAAGATAATAAGCTTACAGGGGGACAGAGATGACTTGCTGGATATAAGTGCCATAAGCTGAATTTGTGGAAGAAAGATAACAATGTAGAAAACAGTCCCTGAAGGCTCACCTTTCAAAACACAGAGCCTCTGTCTCACATAAAACTCTGCAGATTGCTTTACAGAAGCTTAATGTTTCTATCTTCCACTGCTTCCCTTAGAGTGGCATTCAGCTTTTGCTCTGGCCATTCCAAAAACTAATTATAACATGTTCCCTAGGAGGTATTTAGTAAAACTAAGCGGGTAGAGGAAGAGGTCTCAGGACTTGAATCCAATTCTTGGTATGGTGTGACCTGCAGAATTCAGCCAGAATCATCAAGAAGTGATAGATGCAACTTCCCTTCTGGGAGATGGAAGGGCTTCACTGATCAGCGAAGATGACTCACCCAGAAGCACAAGTGCTGAAGTTTGCTTTTATTTTGGGGGGTTAAAATAGGAAGGAGGGTAAGAAATCTCAAGGAGAGAGGCAAAGGTCCTTGTTCTCAAGATCAAAGCAAAGCAATGGCCAAAAGGAAACTGCTCTGATGGTGCACAGAGATGGGAGAGGAGTTTGTGAGCAGGAGCCTGACTCAGCTCACGGCCTGGCTCAGCAAAAGGCCTCATGTGTAATTTTAATTTCATCTCACACATCTTATGGAGATGTTTTTTTCTCCATAAACAACTGATTTGAGAGAAGGGCACATTTTAGCCAGTAGACAGGTGGAAGGCCAGGCACTGCTGATCAGCCAGAGTCCCTTTCAAGGGACTTTCCCCTCCCTTCCTTATCCTATTATTGTTCATAAAAACAAAGACATCATTTTTTTTACCAAAATCCCCACTGATAGCCTTAGACTGGGGTAAGGAGGTTATTACTGTGCCCCGCTAACCTCTTGCAGCAAAGAAAGTGCAGACATGGCCTTTATTCTGTGCATTTCCTGGAGGAAAGGGTACTGGACAGGAATTCAGATAAGAAAATTAATGCTGTTGCTGTTCTTCATATTCTGTGAAGTATTTTAATGGGGATAACAATACACATTAGACATCCTGTTCAGTAACATTTTTAGTACCCAGCTGAGTCCAAATATAAACTATAATGGCATATGGAGACTGTCTTAAGAGCCATTTCAAATCAATTTAGTTTTATATAGCGTCTCTCCAAGTCTCTCAAGGTGATTTACAGTGAAAAAGCAAATAGTGGGATAGTGATTTAGTAGAGTAAGGCATGGCAGCTGTCAGGCAGGAAGGCAAAAATGCTGCATGGAGACATAAAACTCTGATTTAAAAGCAGTACAAAGGTAAATATATCTCTTTGCTCTTCCAGTACAAGAAGCAGTCAGGTAATGGAGCCAGACTGGGTTCAGCTTAACTCAACAGTTCAATGGAGCCATTTACGGATGGAACTGGACCTAAAACTGAACCTTTTCCACTCCACTGCTGAGATTAGGAAAAAAACAGGGAAGAAATATTTGTGACCAATTCATTTTAGCAGTTTTACCATCATATTTCACAACCTCAGAAATTTCAGACTTCCTGTGGGTTGGACTTCTGCCCTAGGGGCTTATGAAGTCAAGAAGGCAGCTTTAAGTGCCTTTTTCATGGAAATTGTTAAAGCCTTTTTTAAAGAAGCAAGACTCTAATCAAGAAACCTTGACCTGGCTGGTGTGACAACCACTGTGCTGCTCCTGTGCATGGAGAAGGAATAATACTTCAGAGAATGTTTCCCTCAGCTACAGGACACCTTTCCTGTGGGTTTTTGCCCTCCTGCTCACCCCTCAAGCGAAGCTGCCACAGAAGCCATGAAAACACTCATACTTTGGTGTTCTTAGTGTGAAGATCACATGTACTCCTTACATTTCCCTCCCTCCAGAGAGTTCAGAATGGGCTGTTGGACGTGGCTGTGGATTTAGCAAACTTTAGGCAACAGAAAGGGAATATTACTGCCTTCCTAGGACCTGAGTACACAGAATCCTGGGATGGCTCAGTATGGAAGGGACCTTTGAAGATCATCTGGTCCAACCTTTCATGGGACAGGGAGCCTAGATGAGATGATCTAGTGCCCAACAGCATCTTGAAAACCTCCAGTGATGAGGACTCCACCAATCCTTTGGGAAGTTGTTCCTATGTGCCTCTTCTGTGAGAGGCCTAAATTACCCACATTTCCTCCCACCTAAACCACCCATGTTCCCTTCCAGGTGCCAGTATTCCCCAGGATTTGTCACTGCTGTAGACTGGGGGCACAGTGGAAGTCTGACCTGCTTGTCCACCAGGACAAAGATTTCAATCCTCCAACAAGCAGGTAGGGGCTGTTCAGGATGCCAAAGCTGTGGAGAGCCCGGATTGTGCTCGCTTGAAAAAGTCCCTCCTTGCTCCATATCCTGGCAAGTGCAGGGTTTGTTCAGTGGCCTCGGGACAGATGTCTCTCGAAGGCAGTGACTTTGTGAGTCACACAGGGCTGGGAGCCCTGCTGGGATGTCTGTTCATCTGGGAAAGTGCCTTCTCTTCCTTTCTGCTGTGCAAGAAGTGTATGTTTTATGAAATAAAGTGCGTGTTCCCTATGCAAACGAACGCCCTTTGGAATGGTGATATACTGACATGCTGTATGTTAAATATGTATGCCCTTTAAAAACTGAAGCAAGAACTAAAAATCATTTATAAATATTAAAGAGCAAGAAGTCTACTTCTTGTTTTCACTGTGCTTCTGATCCTGCACTCTGGGAAAAACACTCCTCACATTATAAGACTGAATTATCTGTCCAAGAACTAAACCTATAATTTTATTCTATCAGTCAAGCTGTATGTCACGCTATTTTTGTATCAAGACAATCAGGTTCTTTGAAGCACAGACACACACCTACTTAAAAGAAGCTTTCAGCTGAAAGCAGAAGACTCCAGAAACAGCTGCAATTTGTACCTTTCAAGGGACTGATAATTAAATAGAGAAATGCTGATTCCAATGAAAAGAAGGTTTCTTTGCTGGCCAGGATGATGTTCCATTAAGACATTTGGGTCCAGATTAATCTGTTTGGACTGCAGACATCAGTCCTTTGAATCATTGACTTCTCATGGCTTCAAATGTGTCCTTTGGAGGTACTTATTTCTCTTCCTTGTCAAGAAAGGACAGTAGGCCATCTGCACTCCTACCCTGACTACCTTAGTCAGGTATCTAAACTGAAATTAAATCAATCCGGGCCTTGCTCTAGTTTTTAAAGCATTTTTTTGTGTGGGACACCTATTAGAAAGTCTAGTATTCAATCATTGTTACAGCACAGTCAACCTTGCCTCCAGGAAGTATTTTCTGCTATGCAGGGTTTCCACATCCCTCTGGGAAGAAGCAGACGTTTCTCATTAAGGAAAAAACGTGCAGCAAGACCAATGCAGACATTAAAGCACCACCACCAGGGAGGCAGTTTTAGATTACAAGTGAAGGAGAGTAGCTCTTGTGTTTCACAGGATCACAAAATGGGTGATGTTGGACGACACCACTGGAGGTCATCCAGTTTCCTTCTGCTCAGAGTTGTTAAGGTAACTTGCAAATACCAGAAAAGTCTCAGGACAGACTGTAAATATGCTGTGCCAATTTTACATACTGAGAAACCAGGTACACAGGTCAAATAAGAAGTACAGGGCATGGCAGAGAATGGAAACTCCAGCTCTGGAGTCCCAGTATTTTTCCTCCCTGTAACACCACAGTTCTTTGTTGATGAAGAAGCAGCAGTTTTCAGCTTGGTCTTCCCTTCACATTCACTGAATTATTCCATGTGCTTCTGGCTGCACCACGGATGGCAGGAGAGCCAATGGACAGCAGTGAAAGGCTTTTGGAAACCTGCAGCGAGACTGGCTGAAGTGAAGCAATGCTATCTTCCCCTCACTTTACTAGTTCTGCTATCAGCAAAGTGCCTTTCTCCCTTTCCAGATGGGAGCTGGAGCAGTGGGAAATATTTTCCCTCAGAGTTTGTCGCTCGTTCCTCAGTTGACAGGAATTTTAAGATGAAAGGTCATTTTGGTGGATTTAAAAAGCAGCGGAACTTCATGCCCCTAATGAATGGGCAGCAGGAACTCATACTGGCAGTGCTCAATGGCTGCACATGAAACTAGCCAGGCTCAGTAAATGAAACCAGATCCCAAAATGCAGCCTGAGATAACTGAAAGTATGCATCAAAGTTTATTGTAGGAAAATGACTGAGTGGAAAAAGAGTGGTCTGCTCTGCCCCTGCACCTCCAAAACATATTGTACCATTTAAACCCTCTAAGAAAGACATCTGCCAAAAATGTGATTAACTCTCCTGAAGGTCAAATGTATTTCTTTGGTAAAATCGTTGAAGCAGCAATTGTATGTCTTTGATTACTCTTACGAAATCAACTTAGGAAAAATCCTAGGATTGCTCTTGTGTTTGAAGCTGGATGTTTACTGTTTACTGGCAGTGACTTGTGTAGCAAAGGTGAAATGTGGTCAGGAAATGATTGTAACCCCCTCCAAAAGGGACAGTCCCAGGGCAGCCTGTCCCAAACTGCAGCAGCACATCGGTGCCTCTGTTTGGAGTGCCACCCTGTGGACACGGCTGCTCCCACGAGCATCTCTCCTGCCCACAGCCGCAGAGGCAGCGCTCAGGACCCACCGTGCTCCCACGAGGATGGGTGACAGCACCTCTGAGCTCCCAACCCCACCGTCCCCTGCCAGCCCTGCGCGTCCCTGCCCACCCTGGGGAAGATGGGAGGGGAGGAGTGGGAGCTTCTGTACCAAGTTACAGTGTCTGTTATGAAAGACCGTTTTTGCCTGTGCTTTCTACACAACAGAATGTGAAATGCCACCACCACTTCTGAGCTGGATAGGAAATAACTGGGGCATCTGTTGGTAACAGCTGAGGTCTCTTGTATTACACCCCCAATGCAGAGCTTTGTACACTGAGAAGAGACCAGAGAGGCCCTCTGCTCATCCGCGGACGAATTAAGTCCCTGGTAAGTCAAGTTCATCCTTAGAAGTCAATTTCTGGATTACATTATAATTTTTTTTCTCCCTGACTGCTTGTGTAAGACTTGCAGGTTTATTCACTGGAGATTGCCACCATAAATTTTAGGAGTCTGGCTTACAAAGCCTGTAACAACCTTGTTTAGTAAAGGTGTGCCTTGCAGCATTCCTTCAGTAATGCCACTTTGGCTGCCCCTTACCTCTGGGGTGAGGTATTTCATCATGATTTCCTTTCCTTTCTCTCCCAGCTTTTCATCTGGAGCAATTTCATATTCTGCCTGGAACAGACATATAAAAAATAAAAGTCAATATTTGCACTCATATTTCACCATTATAACTTCATTTTGGATGTGGCCTTAACAGAACACTCTGTATGAAAAATCTGAAGGACAAATATCATTTTCTGGGGGAAGCAAAACCTGTGCAGACAATCTTATTAAAAACCTTCCACTATATTTTGACCAGACCCCAGTGGTGCATCTTCTGGGGCTTTGTCTCTTAATTAACACCAATACAATTTGTTAATTTATATTTTATAACCTTGCAAATCCAGCTTTCAGTCAGCATTCAGTGACATGAGATGTCAACTTCATTTGGTTTTGCTCAAAAGGAAGGTGGACACAGAAGGTAAAATTATTTCTCTGAGTAGTAGAGAAAGTGAATGTTTGTTAACCCTTGCCACACTGGTATTTCAAGCGCCAGTTGAATATATATATATATATTCTTGAATATATTGTCTTGTTTGTTTAATGTGTCTTTTCTATGTATTTATGCCTTGACTTTGGTCTAACAATACCTATACAAAACAGAGAGACCTGCCCATCACTATGAGTGATCTTTGCCTCAGTCCCTCCAGGAGGCTGATTTCTTAGGGGGATTTCTCAGGACCAAGAGGAAACAAGGGAGGCCATTTAGAGGAATAGACACCATAAGCAAAACCCTCCTTGGCTTCCCTGGTGCATTAAGAAAAAGGGAACATCCCATCCTCACACACAAAGTCTAGCTACATTTTAAAATTCTGACTGTTCTAGGCATTGAAGCATTACTGACTTTTGATGAGCTTTGTTTACATTAGAAACAAAAGAAGCACTTTGTGTGTACCACAAAGATATTAATCACTTCAGCTAAAGTTTTGGCTCCATGGCAGGTATTCGAAGGAACCACGTGCTGCAGGGGACCCCAGTGGAGAAATGACAACAAGTTCTTGGAGACATTCCTGCTTGGCACTGCCTGGGATATGAAGTTTTAGCCTGCAGATCAAAATATTTTCCAGAAATTTAAAAAAAAAGAAAAAAAAGAAGACGACAGCCTAACAGCTTTCATGACTGTATTAAAAAAAGGATCCCAGAAAATCCTGCCAAACCAATTAAATAACCTGGTCCAATACAAGCTGTCTGCAATGATAAATGAGGAGGAAGCTAAAAAAAAAAAAAAAAAAAGTAAATCAGACTGAACTGGCAAACACTTGGAAGAACAAATTTCAGAACTATTGCCCACTGGAAGATGTATGTACTGCTCCAGGCTGCATGCAATAAATCTGCAGGCTGGCTGTAATGGATACCCCAGCTAAGCAAACCTAGGAATGACATGGAAACCACAATGTAGTAATAATGCTATTCCCCTTCTATCTGGCCAGTGCTCATTTAGCTATTGCAGCTCAAGTCTGGAGCTGCATATTTACACTCAGGCATAGCAGGTTGCTTGAACAATCCGGAATTATGATTTGATTCGGTTTGGCAAATGATAATGGCCACAAACAAAAATGATGAAAAAACAACCAAAAACTAAAATCCACAAGTACAGTACTTCTTTTTGAGTGACAGTTTTGGGGATGAAACTGATTATGTTCCCATAAAACTTAATACAAGGGTTTAAAAAAATCTTTTATCTAATTTCCTGTCCTTTTAGATGGTATCTGAGTATGGGTCATTTCAGCTCTTAAAGTACAGAAACTCTAAAATGTTTAGAGCATCTTAGCAGCATTTTTCTCCATGATTTCTCTCTCCATTTGCTTTCAAACTCTGATAATATATTGTCTCCCTAGCAAATAAAACCTGATTATAAGTCATCATCTCCTATTCGAAGTGAACCAGGGAGCTGTTGAAAAATGTGATGTCCTTTTAGCCACATATAACCTATAACATCGGAACCGTACAACAGGAAACAAGTCAGGACAGACTAGAAGACAGAAACTCAGCAAGAACTGGATGTCTTGAAACGTGATTCCTGATGGGATCCAACATATGCAGAGCTAAATGCACACCTATATGTGTACAGAGTATCTCATTCTGCCTCAAGACAGACAGCAAAGAATAAAAGGAAAGTTTAATTATACTTGCACTTGACATTCCCAGGAAATGTGACATGGTGGTGGCGAAGGTGGGAAGTGACAGACAAGTGAGGATGTGACAAGGAACCATAAGCTCCAACTGTGCACAGAGGTAATTTCACTGTAGGTCTGCGCTAGAAGCCTGTTCAGTTTTTTTGCTAAGTTCATTATTTATTATTTCTCCCTTCAGTGCCATTTTTGAGCTATTCAGCAACAGACCCTGGTACATTTTCAGCCATGACCTGTTGGTACAGGAGATAGACAGGGATGTTCCCATGCTCCCTCTGCCACCTGCCTGGGGAGCCACCAAGGTCCTCAACTCCTGGTCTTGTGCTTAAATCGCAAGACACCTCCCCTTCTTTCCCAATACTCAAAATCATGGCTACAGTTTGCAAATCCCTAATTGCTAGAAATAACATCCTTACTTAAAATCCGTGTGGAACAAAATATTTTCCATTATTCCTCTGATGAATCCAGGCATGTGTTTCAAGGCTCCTGCTCTGAAGTCTAATAGCTTCTCCATGCCCTAGTTAGGTCAGACAGGGCCCTATTCATAGCCCATAAACGAGGGGAGGATTTATGATCACCCTGACTCCGTGGGACAAGCTGCAGGGAAGGTTCTTTCTGTGGGCAGGCACAGATCTTCCAGCCCAAATGGCGAGAGGATGTGGGCTGGCCACTGTCTGCTGCTAACTTTTCTTCTGGCTGCTGTTTTGGAGGCAGTAGTTACATTGGTGGCTCCTTCTTCCATAGAAGCAGCTCTGGCTGGATGGAGGAATGGGAGTGCAAACTGTCCTTCCCTTTGGAGCAGCTGCCTTCAGGATGGGCTGAGAGAGAGATCAGATGGAAAAATGCTCTTCAGCTGGAAAAGGGAGCAACATCTAGCCTGTGACTGGCTGTGGGATGGGGCCACAGGCTCAGGGGCAGCTCAGATTTGGGGGCTGGAGGCTGCCCCTGATGGATGGAGACCTACCAGGGCAGTGACACGGGGGCTCACATGGATTCTGACACATCAATTTATGTAGTATTTGATTTTCACCTTAATATTATTTGAGCTCCAGAAACTGCATGGCTAAAAATATGTGAAAATGGAAAGACACATCCAAAGAGATCTCTCTGCAGATCTGGGAGGATGCCCTCCCACAGCAGTAGCTGATGGTTGCTGATGGTATGGTCAAGGGAATCATCACCCCTTGTACCCAGCAGAAGATGGAGATGGGAACAGACACTCCCACCAGAGCAGTTTCAGCTTCTTGGTAAAAGTCAGGAGCAGTGGAATCACCTTTTGAGCATCTGCAGGAGGTTACTGGCATTTCAGTCCCAATTTTTCACCTCCACTTTCTCAGCTGTCTCTTCTGTTTTCTGAGAATATCTCTCTGCTCAGTCCTTCCTCAGGTTCTGTGCTGTTATTGCTCTGTCCTCAGTGCCTCTCCCTGCACTTGCCTCTGCTGGAGATTTAAAATCTGTGACTGAAAATTGGAAGGCAAACTCCAAACAGCTGGGATTCATAATAACTCGCATTTCTAAATGAAAAGTGAACTTGAAACCACATTTTTCATATTTAAAGGCAGGGCAAAAAGAGCCCTTTCAACTGTTTGAAAACACATTTTGAGTTAATGAGTTTGTTGGTACCAACAAACTGGCATTTCTGATGGGAAAAGCCTTGAACAGCTTTAAGACACACACACACAGATGGTTTATATACCACGAAAGGGACTTAACCAAATGAAATCTCCCTAACAGCAAGACAGGGGGTTTTACAAATGGCATTAAATGGATGCTCACTCATCCTTTCACCCCAGATAAGTGCAATGTCTAGTGAAGCGTTCAGCTGAAAAGTCCACCCCAGGAGATTGTGCCTCTCGCCCCAGCCCCTGAGCCCAGATATCACAAGCAGAAACAACCTGGAGAGGCAGCAGGGCTATTTTCCTCCAGAGGATGTATTTTTGTGTGACTTCAGTGCAAAAAATGTAATCTTGTGCACATTAGAGAGAAAATAATGACCAAACTGTCCACATTCTCCTCCAGTCAACTTAAATCTGGTCCACATTAAATTGTTAAAAGTCATCCCTTGGAAAAAAAAAAAACCCAAACCATTATGAATATGAGTAGATGAAGCAGGAAAGGCTGTCCAGAAGCTAAAGCCTTCATTTTAATGACACATAAAAATCACAGGAGAGGAGAAAGAAATGTCAGGAGCTGGTGGCCTGGGAATGTGCTGATGAGAAGGGGACAGGAGCAAGAGGTCCCTGCTGGACTGAGCTGCCACCTTCTTGTGCTGGAGGCACTGGCTGTGGAGAAGGAAACACATCTTGCTAGCGCCTTGCCTGCTCACTGATCTGCCTTTTAGCACAGGAAACATTTCCCCTCACACTTTATTTTAATGGCTCTCTTTCAACAGCTCCGAAAGTTGAACCATGTTGCTAAAATATTTGTCAGCAGAGCAAAGTGTGCTTCAGGGCTGTGCGTGATGCCTCGGGTAAGGGCTCCTAGAGGAGCCAATTTAATCATAAACCATCTCCATCTAATGACAATAGTTTATGTTCTCATAGTTCCACCATCTGAACGGCTACATCAGGGTTTGGTGAGCCATTCAGGGGAGAGCTCTGTGGTTCCATGCACCCACATAAGCACACGATGCCTTCAGAGCCACACGGGCGCTCTGTGGATATTTTATCTCAGCAATCAGGACCTCTGCCATGAGTTTGTTTGCACAATACCCACAGTGAGAGATGCCTGTCTGTCCTTACAGCCCTTTCTGCCAGCTGGGAGAAGGAGTTGCTGCTGCTCCCTTGCCCAGAAAGACAGACAGACAGACACACTGACAGGCACTCACTGGTCCCACAGCAGCAGCGGGAACCAAACACCCACAGTGCTGGTCCCCGCTGCTCCACCAGTGCTGAGCTGCAGAGCTCTGCCTCTCTTTGTCCTTATCACTGTTATCACCTAATGTTGGGGCCTCCTGCTTACAAACCACGTGTCCTGTTAGTCTGGGCTACAATCGATTGTGGCTAATTACCCAAACACTGCTCTCAGAAAACACGTAGAGGTTTTATGCCTCTGAGCACTTTCATCTCAATTACTGGTTGAAATTAGCCAAGGTATTCATGGGTTTCAGATGAACTGACAGCTACACACCTACATGCATGCAGAATTTAGTGATACAAATCTCTTTTCTTCAGAAAGCAGCTTAACAACTATTTAACAGACAAAAATGCCCAAATGCTGCCATAATTACATTTGCAGGAGACTACATCAGACCAGGTTAGTTATTTCACACAACAGCTGACATAAATGTCCAGTCAAAAGAGGATTTTTTTTTGTCTCTTTACATATTCTGGTCCGTAAGGTCTGGATGATTCTACCAGCCTTTGGAAGCAAAGGCGTGAGAGAGCTTAGCCTCTCATAAGGATGTTGGTGGGTTGTTGAACGTCTGACTCAGCTTCTGGTTTTCTCCCAGAAGCCCCAGACACTTCTTTCCTTGCAGACAGTTGAGTGCATGAGTTGAAAAACTGTATAAAATATTGGGAGGCATCAAGTACTGGCTTCTGCCAGTGACTTACTGTGTCACCTGGTGAAGTCAATTAGATGGGCTCTAAAAAAGAGAGGTGATCCTCCCTTTCAATGTGCAAAAAAGCTCTGTGAGTCCCTCATGAACAGCTATATATTATCCCCTTTTATCTTTTCCCGTTATTGGACATTACACAAAAGCTAATTTTTCCCTCTTGTGTTAGAAAAATAACCAAGACAAAGAAAATGAAGGCTCTTGGTTTTTCCTGCTTGTTACAGCAGGTGGTCTTGAAAAGGTTTCCCATTCTTGGTGGTCTCAGATTGGGGCTGTAAAGTCAGACTCCTGGTTTCATTATAGGGCTTTTTTTTTTGCCTAACATAGGGCTTGGCTTGAATCCCACTACTCACTAAACACAGCGTGACCCCGCTGGGCAAATTTCAGTAGCAATCATCCAATTTAATGGCAAAGGGCTGTGCTGCTTGACCTTAATATTGCCTAATGCAGGGATTTTCATGGGCTGGGAGCAAGCTTATACAAAATTTGAAATCTATAAACAAAGGAGACTGCTGTTAATTAGTGTTAAAAAGAAGAGAGGAAGGTAAGGATTCAGACCTCCACCTAGACAGGCATTTTGTTTATCAAATCCTCACAGTGCCAGCCTGAGCCTAACTGGGAACAGACCACTGGCCCAGTCAAGGTACACAGGGCAGCTCCAGTCTGCAAAGGCAACTTGGGGTGGGCGCAAAGCACACCTGCGCAAAAGGATTTGGGAACATCAGTTTGGGAATTGGACCTTTAAAACAAACCCGGTGCCACCACGAGCTTCTGCAGGCGCAGGGCTGCCGGTGCTGCAGGGCTGAGGGGAAGACACGGAGGCTCAGAGCTTGTCACGGCTGCACACAGGGCTCGG
This sequence comes from Donacobius atricapilla, assembly GCA_013397315.1. Taxonomy (NCBI): domain Eukaryota; kingdom Metazoa; phylum Chordata; class Aves; order Passeriformes; family Mimidae; genus Donacobius; species Donacobius atricapilla. Next base: position 1,188,952 of record WBMY01007802.1, read on the forward strand.
GAGGATGCAGTGACACAGTGCCCTGAATTCCCGGAGCCGCAGCACGGCGGGAGCGCCGCAGCCCCGGCTGTCGCACGCTGCCCCGGGGCGGACAGATGTTTCCCGGTGCCCAGATGTTGTTCCCGCCGTCAGCGGCATGCCCTGGGTGCACGCAGGGCTCGCACATCGGGGGCTTCTCCTCCGCAGCCCCAGGGCGCTGCTGGAACCAAAAGGTGCAAAGGGAGAATAGAGCAGAGCGCCGCTCACGCCCCGAACCGAGCCCGGCTCTGCCGCTCCGCCGCGGACCAAAACCAGCCCCAAGCACTCTCCTGTGGCTGCCTGCCCAGGGATGTCTGCAGGTGCCACTGCCCGTCCCCTCGGGGCTGCAGCTGGCACAGCCGGCGCGGTGTTTCTGCAGGGATCCTCCCCGCCATGGATGGGTGGGTGGGGTTCCATCAGTGACAACGCTGCTTCAGGGCAGGACAAGGACATGCAGGGTAGCCAGAGTGTCCTGCTGCCTGCTGGCCTTGAGCACAGCTGCACAGAGTGTTTGTCAGATATCTCATGTACCCTGACGGCTACACCTTTCACTAGAGAAAGTCACAGGCAATGCTAGGAATAACAGGTGGAAGTCATGACCAGCTAAAACTGATTCAGATATGACTTTATCCAACACTTTTGTGATGTTGTAGATTTGCTGTTGTTACTGGAGCAGTAACATAAACCTTAAGAGACCACATGTCCTCTCCAGACTGTTACTTCTACAGCTTCAGTGCAATCCTCACATTTCCCTGTATTTCAGAGTAGCTTCACCACGGCGCAAACAAAACAATTTTATTCCTGTTGGTATGCATTATTTTGCTTCTGACTGTCAGTGTAAGCCAGGGGGCGAGACCCTGCGGGCACTCACAAGTGACAAGTTCATCTTCCTCTTGGGTACCGTTTCACCTTTTGGCCGATCAACACCCTCCCCCTTCCGCAGCTTCCCAGCAAAAGAAGCCACTGAGAGACTTTTCCACCGTGAACAGCTGGCAGGACACATGGCCAAGTGCTGCCAGACTGGGAAAGAGCATCAGGTCCCCCAGGGCTTGGGGGTGATGCTCAGTGGCTGGGTTAACTGATGGCTCACTGGGGTGGAAAATGGAGCAGACTTGTTTCTCAGTGACCTCAATCAAGTTATTTCTGTACCTTGTGCCTCTGTTCTCCTACTTGAAAAAACAGGGTGATTATCAGGATGTAAATCACCCTGAACTCGATGGAGATATGAGGATTATTACACTTCCCATCCTCTCTTGTCAGCCCATTCTCAACTTCCCTTTCCTTCCAGTTCCCCCCAGCACCGCAGGCTTCACCCCCATCAGCAGACACTACCCACGGCAGCTCAGCTGCTCAGGTGTTGACATGAAGGGAGGCCACAGCAGCACCTGTCCTTACCCCTCTCTGGTGGCTCGTGTCCCTCAAGGCTGGCACCAGCCCTGCGTGCCCCTGTACCACCAGTGGTGCTGGGCTGCTGCTGGGGCCAGCCCTGACCACCGCCTGCTCCAGCACCAGACACAAAATCCCACGAAACAGCAATTTCTTGGGGTCAGAGGAGTCTCCCCTGCCAGGGGAACATTACAAAGCACCCCAAAATAGCACAAGAATTGACTTACCACCGAGTCAAGGAACCTAATGCAGCACTCGAGCTCAGGCTGAGTTTCACAGAACTGCCGAAAGAGAAGCCTTCCGATGGGCTGCTTTTCACATATGCTGCAGTAATCTCTCTCTAGAGGCAATAAAGAGAAGAACAGAAGCATGAAAATGAGAAGAGCTCTGCCTTTTGGGTTGCTCAAGAGTTTAAAGCATTGCAAGTGAGTGCAGAACTACAACCCGAAATGAAAACAATCTCCTTCTCCCTGCCAGCACATTTCAGGGATCCAAATACAAATATAATTAATGGCTTTAAGACTCAATTAAGAGAGGCTGAATTTTTTAGGGCTGATGTTGATAAAGGTCAAGCAAAAGCCATCCAGCTATTACAAAAAAATAATTCCATGCTTTTCTGTGGTGGAAAGGTGTGCAAAGGTTCAGCTCAGACTGGTGGTATTGGTGGGAATGTGGGGAGCAAATTGCAAGTCCTTGAAATATGATTAATACATTAGAGGGTAGAAAAAGCTGGAATTTGTGGGGTCCTTCCTGGCTGCTTCCTAGATATGCACTAAAGTGCCCCATATCTCTGGAAATGCTTAGCCTACTTTCTATTAAACAATTATAGCAAACTGTGCATTTCCAAAGGTTTCACAATTTCTGCTATTTAATTGCTGGGCATTAAGGAATGGATAGAGCATATGGCATCTGGCTCATTTCAGTTTCACACAGCACTCCTTACAGAACTGAATTTCCCCTTAAAAGCCATGTTTAAATACCATTCCCCTGTGCTGGTGCATCCACAGCCATCACTCACAGTAAAGCAAAAGGTCCTTTGCCCATCACAAGGACTATCAGCAGGAAACTATGAATGAAGGGCAGGCGTCGTTAACTGGCATGGCACCAGCACAAATGCCAAGGGCTTTGGATATTTTTCTGGTGAGGGCAGAAGATCCCTCAGCCTGCCTGGAGCAGCAATGCTTGCTTGAGACACGTTATTCCTCTACAAGTACACACATGTCAAACAACATACTGTGTTTCCTTAGGCATTCTTCTCACCACCCTCCTCGCTGCCATATGGCACTTGCTGTTATTATGGAAACAACCAGCTTCTAAACACATAACACAGCACGGCAAACAGACATACCAAACCCACACAAGTTGTCAGAGCCTCGGTTACTTCTCTCTTGGGCCTGCAGTTGCGCCTGCAATGTCTTTGATTCCCCCCCTGCTTTGGCCTCCCACATCCTTCAGCTCCTCCCACTCCACGGATGCAGGCATGTCTGTGATGGAGCTCCCCTTTGCCATTGAGGCACCCAGCTGAAGGACCTGCTCATCTCAGCTTGAGCCCTGGGGACCACGTTCTGTAAAACCAGGACTGCACAGAATCGTCAGAGCATCATGGAATGGACTGGGTTGGCAGGGATCCTAATGATCACCTAATGACATGTCCCCTGCCACGGGCAGAGACACCTTCCACTGTCCCAGATTACTCCAAGCCTCATCCAACCTGGCTTTGAACAGTTTCAGGGATGAGGCATCCACAGCTTCTCTGGCCAACCCATGCCAGGGCCTCACCACCCTCTGGGTACATTTGTCCTGACCAGAAAATGCTGTATGAGGTGTTGGGCTACTGTCCTATGGCTGGGTGACAGCGGGCAGGAGCAGCCAAGGCTGACTCTTGTAAGAGGAAGGAGGGAGCCTGCCCAGTGCTGCACCTGGCTGCACTTCAGGAACTGATTCCTGAAGCACTTCCAGGGTGGTCACTGGAGACATGGGTTGGGGGTAGCTGAAATGTGCTTTTAATTCAGTGTGGTCCTGCTCTGGTGTGGTCTTCTGAAGCAGATGGGAACAACACATCAGCAGCATTTTTTTGCTGGCACTGCCATTCCATTTTGGATCAGGATATCACTCAATCTATCGAGAAGACTGCCATGTTTCGATGCTCTCTCACAGGTAAAACTGGATCAAAATCACTGTGTAAATCCTAACCTGTCCTCCAGTCAATCTAATTATCAGCAGCCACCTCCTGGCACTGGTTTGTTTGCCTGAGCTGGAGCCTTCAGCATGGAACATCACGGCATTAACACGTGTGGTGGGAAAGCCAGCGGGATCACTGGGACACGGAGCAGCCTTGGGGTGTCCTTGTGGGTGGTGCCAGCTTGTGCTGCTTGACCAAGTGACATTTTTAGTGAGTCACTGCAGAAGGGATGTGCAGACACGTACAGTGCTGAGGGACGTGAAGGAGTCAGGAGAGTGGATGAAAACAGCCACTCTCAACACCCCAGAGGCCAGCACGAAGCCAGAGGCTCAGCAGCTCAGGTGAGCTCTCCTGGGAGCTGTGAAGGTTTAACTACATCTGCCTGATACTGTTTTCTGCTGCCTTGACTAACTAACTCTTGTGAAGGTGTAAATAAAACATCCACCCTGAATACCAGTAGCACATGGGCTGGACTCAATCCTGGTGGCAGGACTCAATCCCTCCAGAAGCCCAGACCCACAGCGAGCTTCCCCATGCCAAACAAGCCCTGCAGTGAATGAGACTGTCTGGATTCGTAACAGAGTAAACCAGAAAGGAGCAAACACAGTAATCAGCTGGTTTGCCCCGTGTTTTCTCTTGTACAACATCATTTGATGGACAGCAATAATGTTTGTTGTACAAAATGCAATTTATCAAAGTTGTTATGATGCTGTGACACCCAATGTAGCAGAGGATGATCTTCCACCACAAGGGCTGGTGAGACCAGCTAAATTAGTGGGCAAACTGCACATCCACAACTGCACTTCATAGCACAGCAGGGAAAGGAAACAAACAGCTAAACACTGCAACATATGTGGATAAACACAACATAAATAAGGCATGAGCACGGACTTCCTCCTACTCTACAGAACTTGGCCAACACATGAGAAGGGTGACCCGTTCGTAATGAGGGAAAAGGAAATACCAGAAATAATCTCTGAGAACGCCACAGCCAGAGCAGCTCCCTGGAGCCGTCCACTCCTCCGTCATGTGCATTTAACTGCTGGATATACCAACACTGACAATAAACATGCAAGGAAAATGCTTTCATTCCTCGTCGGTGACACAAACTATTTTCTTAGGCCCTGATCTTGCTGTTGGCCTCACTAAGTAAGCTAAAGGAATCTGCACTCAACTAATTCTTGGGATGCATGGGCCCAGAGTGGACTAAGGAAGAAAAACACTTCTCTCAGCTAAAGCTGAGAAAGGAGCGGATGGTTTTATAACAGCAAGAAGTGTTTTAGCGGCGTGCTGCACCCCAGAGACGTGGCTGGAGCACCCCGAGGCGTGCTCAGGAGCTGATGCAGGAGGGAAGGGCCGGGGAGGCAGGCGGGCACCGCAGCCAGGGGCTCTCCTGGGCTGGGGCTGAGCCTTGTGTCGCTCTCGCTCCGCCTGCCAGCAAAAATATCCATCCCGCTTCAAAAGTTTAAGAAATAGAAGGAATGATTTCCTGAGGAAATGGAAATGTTAAACACTTGGAAGCGAAACCATATGCTTATGATGATGAGGTGTAACTAAAACAGCTCTGAGAGTGATATCTTTGGTAGTCAGACCCTCCTGCCGCAGCGCCATCCTGTTTAACACCTGCAAAGTCACCCAAAACGGGGTTGAAAAGCTGGGTGGGTCAAAGTCTTGGGAAAGCAGACACTTCTCACTGACGCCAAACTCTTTATTTAGAAAATATTACTGGCAAACAACGCACGCATGCAAGTGAATTCTCCATCTTCCTAACAGAGCAACAACACAGATTAATATAGAAAAGGTATTATATAAAATGCCATAATTAACATTCATAAGATAAATAAAGATAAATGATGTTTATTCATAATTCTCCTGACTCATTTTTCCCTTTACTTCATAGCTCATGTATTGAAATACTAATTTCTAGAGCACCCAGCACAAAGCACATACCAAAATAGTTGCACCTGCACACATCACGCTGTCACCATTAAAAGCCTATGGTCAAATTTGTTCCCAAACAGATATTCTGGTAAGGTTCTGAAAAATGTCTGAGCCCATGCCTAAGAAAAACAGTCCTATTTACAAAATTTCATACCAGTCAAAACACACCATTGATGAAGTGAAAAACTCAGCACAAAGGAATGGAGTTGTTGATGTCAAAATCCCCAACTTCCAATTAAAAGGGAGGAAAATCCAATATTTTAATTAGATAAAAACCTCCCTATGCATTGTGAAGATTTTTTTTGTCCTAATTTCTCATTTAAATACTTTTCATTTTTTTGGCTGGCTCAAAATATCACCTTTTGGAGAGAAACAGTGGTCTGCAGAGTGACCAGGTCCCCCCTTCTCTTTCACATTTGCAATATATCTGTGAGCTTTGATGGGTTAGTGATGAACTAAAAAAACTGTGTGATAACTCTTGGCTGAAAATCAGTCTTTTATGATATTCAGCGTAAACTGCAGGTGTCTAAGAAATACTGCTATAAAAGTTATCTTTTTGCAACTTGTTCTGAAGAGCTGCAAATCCAAGCCCTGCAATCAGCTGGTGAGGCCTCCTCCTGTAGATGTCTGTGGGGAGGGATAAGCTCAGTTTAAATCTCACTTTTAAGGTCTACAAAAGCCAAGAACATCTTTTCAGCTTTTTGGTCGTTTATTGGTGGGGCCAAGGATTGTATTTATGTACTATCTATCAAGTAATATTTTATTTTGCAACACACTAGAGTCCCAAGAGCAGATTTTCCAAAGAAATGCATGGAAAGTTGCCAAGAAGACATGCACCATGCTGCTGCATGGGAACATTTGGACTTGACCTCTGGATCCTTGCTATCCTTGGCATTGAATCAGATGAAAACTGAGTAAGATCCAAATGCAAACTAATTACGCTGACTAAAAAAGCCCCCACAAAACAACAACAACAACAGAACCCCCAAACAAACCAACCAACCAACCAACAACAAACTCCAAAGAGGATGCAGGGAGACTTAATGTTTATTTCCCGCTCACGCTCAGTGGTCCAAGATCAGAATTCATCTTCCCTTCTCTATTTTTCTTCTTTAAGATGAACCAAAATCATTCAGATGTGGTTCCAAGCCCATTATTTTTCTGCTGCTCTCTTCCTCTCACCTGCTTTGTTCCAGAACAACAAAAATCACCCCAAATTAATGGAAGAAAGCATTTGAATGCCTTTTTCCCTGCATTCAAGCTGGGCAATAGGAGCAGCATTGGAGCAGCATAGGAGCAGTCAGCTCCTAAGGCTGCTGGCACACAAGTAAAACTTTCTTCTTCCACGGGGCTGGGGCCTGTCAAAGAGATCCCCAAAATCCCTGAGATGGATGGAAATTTCAGCTAAGATGTCCCAAAATCACACACCTCCCTCCTCAACCAAACTCAGGGAGACGCTGCTGAAAGAGATCCTACCCAGCACAAATATAAAACCACTTCTGTTTTTTTGCTCATCTTTGCTTTCTTCATAAAAGTTTCCTTTCAGGGACACACAGGAGGACAAAGGCAGGAACTGAGAGCAAGATTAAAGAATATGTAGCACAACTGAACTAAAGAGATTTTCACAGCCCATCATACACTGTGCACTTGTAGCAATTTCCTTCTCTTTGTCAAAAAAAAGGACTAAATCCAATACGGTTCACAAAATTATTTTGTGTCCATTCAGAGTACTAATGGAAAACGAATTGCATCTTTAAGCACTGAATAACCCCATTTAGAGCTATATTAATATAAATACATTTTTCATTTAAAACCAGCATGCCTAACACTGGTGCTTATAAAGATGTCTTATAATTTACTGCTGCTCTTCTCCAGCCAAAAATGGAGTTACCACTGTCTACATATAAACTTAATAAATAGCACACACTAAACTGCCTAGTCTTTCAGGCTGATGAAAGTCACTTCTTATCAAAGGATCCTTTGTGGATGTTTTAAAAGGATTTAAATTGCTTTGATTGCATTTTTAACAGTGTCTGTGTTGCTCTTGTATTTCAGAATAATCTGGAAAGCTGGAACATTAGCTCTTGCATTCTACAAAAGACAGTTTTCCATCTCTAATAAAAATGCTTCACTACAAAAGATAATCCTTGTGTTCAAGATCAAAACCCCAAGATGGGCCATGTTAACATAACTGAAGACCTCTTATTACCTTTTTACTCTTACTCTTAATTCTCTATGGTCTTCAGTCCTGGGGAGGTCATGCCCAGTCAGGACTTCGTGAGCTTTGCTGGGAGCCCAGGTACTTGCAGGGGAAAACATCAGGTTTTTCTCTTTGAGAAACTGAAAATAGGGGACTATTTCTGATGAAAAAACAGGGATTTCTATTTAAACTGCAGAGCCTGATCAGAACCCTGTACAGTAACATAGAGAGGGATATCTTTTTCATGGTGCCCATTTGGGAATGTTGCAGGAATAGAGGGAAGCAACAGGAGGCAAGTTCCCTGTGCTTCTTCTCTGTTATTTTCTGGGGTTTGGGGGTCGTTGGGTTTGGAATTTTTTTCATTGTTGTTGTTGTTTGGGGAGTAAGGGGGGCTGTTTTACAATGGAAACCTGTGGTTAGGATGCCGAGGACTCTCCATTCACCCTGTCTCCAGCAATGCATTTAAAAAGTGAAGCAAGCCAGATGGTTAGAGAGCACAAGACAGGAATAAAAATGTCACATTTCAGTTCATTCAAAAATTCCTATAAACTGTGGCAGCAAGTCATGTTATAAAAGCCTAATACAAGCATCCAGGCTCCCGTGGGAATTCAGTTACCAGCACAACGAATATTCTGTGCCCTGCAGACCTCAGTATCACTGATGTGTGCTTATAAAATGGGGCTAATGGCACTGCCTGCCTCCCAGCAGCGTGGCCAGAAAAAGTCCATTAAAATGTGGGAGCCCCGAGTGCTGCTGGACGGCCCCGCGGCTCCCGGCTATTTACTCACAACGCAAACTCCTGGGGCGGAAATTTAGTCCAGGAGAGCACAGCAGAGTCTTTTTTATACATGAACCGCTGTGCTGCTCCAGAACTTCACCTGGCACTTCCCAGAGATTAAAAACGCCGGCGCAGCCTCTGTCCTGGAGAGTGTTTATCTTGGCAGGTCCGGAGCCGCGCAGGTGCCGGACGGCAACGCTGAAGCCAAGGGCCCTGATGAAGTTCTCCCGCTGGTGGCAAAAGCACACTCTCTCCAGCCGTAAATACTTCACCTGCTCTCTTTATTTTTTAACAAAATGTGGAAATTGTCGTGACCTGTGACAAGATAATGGCCTGATATACTCCTCATTCTAAACAGCAGCTCGTCCCGGTCTGCAGTTCAAACCAGCCCTTCATTGCTGAGGAAAGCTCTAGACCTAACACATAAAGTACTGAGGGAGAACATTTTTTGGCCTTTGTTTTTGTTTTTTTTTTTTTCCATTTGCATTTAGGATTTTCTACAAAAGACTTGGAGACCCTCATCTATGCTGTTATAGCAAGAGTTGTTCTGGCACTGATTATCTAAGTTTAATTAATTAAAAATAAAAATGCAATCAAGCTTACTTGAGACAATGGAATTACCCCAAACTGGTTTTAAGTCCTGCCAACTTAATTTTCTCTGCTTGTCAGCTGTCTTTTTTAAAACAAACAAATTTTAATCTCCTGATCATAGAACACCAAATGTAATTATTCAGACGCAGACAGTGTTTGCTTTGTATAACTTCCCTTATTTCCACTCTTTTCATGGCATTAGGCTACAGGGATAAACTCCACACATCACAGCATTACACTGGAGATGGAAACAGTCCAGTTGGACCGATCTGGAAAATATGCTTTGAGAATATTGGAACAAACTTGCAGTTAAATACACTTCAGTGATACATATGGATCTTCTCATTTGTTTTTTGAAAGCAGCTGCATTGAAGCTTTGCTCATGGAATTCTATTTGAAAGTCAAATCCTACAAGCAGTTGCATAAATATGTTTGCACGAGTACTTGAACCAGAACGCGTTTGTGGCTTTGTTGATTTTGGACAAAGATTTTGACAGGAGGGATAACAACCCACCCACCCTTTTTGTAGCAGCAGCAGGAGGAGGATCAAACGAGATCCTGTGAGTTCAATATAATCACTGCACAGGAAAACATGAGTGGGGTCCAGAGCCTGGGGAGGGACCCTCAGCTCTCACAGGGGAGACATTTGGTCATCCAGCCTTGTGCCAGGAGCACAGTCAGATGGCAAAGAGAAAATGCTCTGCCCTGAGACCAGGCTGTTTGCCAGTGGAAGACAAATTCTCATACTAACAAAATCTGAGCTACTCTGCTGAATTATTCCAGCCCTCCCCCAACACTTCTGATATCTTCTACAAGTTACTTGCTCAGGCAACTGCATCCCTTCCATACGGGTCACTGACCAAGCCCTGTGCTCAAAAGCAGAAACTGCAGGGTCAAGGTTCAGCTGAAGATGGAGTTTGCCATTAATGCTTGAGCCTCTCAGTCAGAGAAGCAAAAATATTGCTGTGTGAATTATGGGCTGCAGGGAAAGACAACGACTAATTGCTGCCAATAATGAAGACATTTGTTAAACCTGCTGAAGCCACAGAATATTCGGAGTTGGAAGGGACTCAACCATCGAGTCCAGCTTTTAAGTGAACAGCCCATATGGGGATTGAACCCCCAACCTTGGTCTTACCAGCACCATGCTCTGACCAGCTGAGATGGAGAGAATGGTTCCCATCAATTCCAGTAGCTCTTTGATCAAGGCCACCTTGGTTTTCCTACCTCTCCTCTGTCAAGCACAATTTACATGAATAAACCTCTCAGTTCCACAGTCAACACCAGCAGGACAGTGGAAATGCATGCACCAGGATTAATCGCCAGGAAATCTGGACTGCGAATGTGCAATGGGAATATTTTAAAGTTTTTTTTTTTTTAACTTAAATTATTAGGTACCATGTTCTTAAACACATCCTTTCTTTTCCATTTGGCTGCCAGTTAAAATAACAGTGCATAGAAGGGGAACAAAAAGCAAAAAAGAGCAGGGAGACAGACTGACTGGCCGACAGACAGACGGGCAGGTGTGTTACACTTCTAGTCAAAAAATTACCATTACTAGTAGTAAGCTGCTTTCCATTCCCATAAATGACACTTGAAAAGCACATGGCCATGGATCAATGCCCTTGGTGAGGTTTCCCATGCACAGTGTTTGAACAGTCGTCTCTGTGGCCAGTCACAAAGGTATTCAGGGCAGCGTGGGCTTCCAAACTACTTCACACTGATCACCAAAGATGCCCCACCAACATTTCCCGGGACTTTCATGTGGTACTTGTGCAGCCCCAGGGGTAGGGCTGCCCACACCAAAACCCTGACCACCACCCTGGCTAGAAAAGGAGTTTGCCTTTATCTTCTTAAATGACTCTCAACAATGTCTCTGTGGCAAGGCCAGAGGACTGGAAAAAAAATCCCTCAAAGAAATATGAAAGCTCACCTCAGAAACGCCCTGTGAAATTCAGGGAACAAACACTTAGTTGTTCTCATTTTGTTCTGCCTTGGATGGGAATGACAGAACTGGATGATTTGTTCTCTCAAAGACCGTAGCTACTGAGATTTTTTTTTTTGGGGGGGGGGGACTTCTATGTCCAGTCTGAAAGTTTTCAACTGAAATACCAAACTTATTTTCTGTCTAGTGCTGTTATTTAGACTCCTGCCTGGTGACATTCTGGGTAACACATGCTGAAAGAAAATTTCAGTAGAAGTTGCAATTTGAATGTTTAATGTTATGAAATCTACAGAACTGTTGCTGTTGTACATAGCACAAAATAAACATCTCGATTCCAGGAAACTAATGGAGACATCTTGTGAATCACTTTCTTAAGACGAAAAGACTTCTGCAAAACTACTCTTTGACTCCTAAACCAGCCTAGGTAGAAAACAAAGCAGCTTTCCTTTTTCAAGACTAAACTTTTACCAGGTCAGTAAGTGGCAGAGTGCACAGAGCCACCAGCACAGTCACTCTGTGAGTGCAAATTTAAGCAGCACACGTTACTGACGGGCACATAATAAAACTATTCACAGGGATTACTTACTCTGCATGCTGTTCAATAGTCACTGCAAGTCCTAAGCATCCCAGCCATTTTATTAGTGAATCCTTTACCAGAATAGTAGATGCTGTTACTTGTTACTTCTTTGCTAAATTTTCTTGGGTATTTTTCTTTCAATTTTTTCTCCTGAGGTTTTGAAACCCAACAAAACTCCACACTGGTAAAACTCCACTTATTTTATAAGTGTTTGTCAATCCCAACCTTTAAAAAAATTGCACAATAAGCTCAACCACCAACCTAAGTAATCAGAGACAATAATATACTGAAAAACATAATCAATCCACAACGATTTTTAAGGGGGTACCACTGACCTGTGACAACACTGCTAAATTACCACTTAACTGGATCTTTTTGCTCAACTACAAGTGGCTCATTTGTAATAATACAGACAGGGACTTTGCCTTGGTTCATATTGACAGGCTGATTTGACTGCCTGCTGAGAGACAGCCCCCTCTGAGTGGGAGTGAAGGAGCTGAGCTGCTGAGTGAAATTAATAGGAGGAGTGGAAAGGAGGTTTTAAAGCAATTTAGAAACTCCAAATGCACTGAAAGTAACTTGTGCAAGAGGGGGATTGCCAGTGGGAAGTATTTTTTTCTCCTTCTTGACAGAAGTCTGCAGTACCAGGGATCCCTTCATACCAAATTACTGGGATGGATGCAGGGGGTGTGGCAGCTTGTGTCCAGACACAAAAACCATGAACATTCTTACTTAGGTCTAGAAAAAAAAAAATCCACAAAAACAAACAAACAAAAAGCAACACAATTTTAGAGACAATTTCCACTTCATTCTTATGAAAACTTTGTCATAGGGAAAATATGTGAAAACTTTTGCAGTTTTAAAAGTTATTCTAGTACTTGAATTTTTTCAGTTTATCTCTGTTTTTTTTCCTCGTCATTTCTTGCTTTATTTTCATACTGTCATATAAAAAACATCTTACCCTTATGAAGTGTTTTTTCCCTATTTTGTTTCCTACATTTCAACATACAGCCACAAATATCCAGCAACATAAAATAATGGTGTTCAGATCTGCAAAACAAGAAGCCCAGACTATCACCTCCAAAGTTACTGAAAAGATTTCAGTGAACAGAAGGTAAAATTAGTAGGAACTTCAAGTACGGTTGTCTACCTCATAAGCAGTGATAGGGTATTTAGATGCTGAAAACATATTTAGACATTTTACTTCTCACTTGGAAGAGGATACCTTCAATATGCTGCATCTGAAGAAATAAATGAATAACTGAGATCCTAATGCTTGCCTAAAGCATCCTTCAGCACCCTTCCAGCCAGGTGCTGACCCACAAAGACCTTGCTTTGCTCAAATGTATCAACTGGATACACTGAAATCTAATCTCGTTATCTCATAAACTTTTATACCAGAGCAGCACACGGCAAGGAATAACTCTGGCATGATAAAGCAGCCTTACAACGACATGAGAAATCCATTCCCCAGTTATTCTGGTCAAGAACATATGAGGAAGTGAGGTGGATGAAGCCAGAAACAAGAACTGTGCAACTGCTCACGCTGCCTTTTCTCAGCTGGGTGACAGCACCTTCCCTCTGTTTGAAGCACCATCTCTGAGTCTGTAATCGTGAAGGGATGCTCAGATGTGGGGAAAAAGATCACTTTGCTGGGGCAGCCGCATAGATTTGGGTTGCCTTTCAATTCTACCAAGTAGAGTAGCTTCTTGTGCTTGTACTTTCCTGCTGACCTCCAGAATGGGTAGGGCAGATGCTGTATATGGCTTTTTGGTGCACAGATGTTTGGGGCAAGCTGTGGCTTCACCAGCAATATTCTGTGTTCCACGTGCGCAGACAGACTGCTCCTGTCACCTCATCAGTCAGTGCAACAGTTGCTGGGAGCTCTCAAAAAATGGAATTCAGGATTGCTGTGTGTAATTATCACTTTAGAGATGGAAGGTTTTCCTCTGAGAGTGGGATCTGGGAACACTCAGCACAGTGCATGAGGCTGGAAGAGAACCATCAGCTAAGGCTTAACAGCTCCGTTCCCAGGACTGAGGTGCACTGTCTTCTGGGTCCTCAGCCCAGGAACTCTACAGAAAACAGGGCTTTCCTCTTCAGCAGAGACATAAAATGTACTTCTCTGAAAGGAAAAGGGGGAAAGGGATGGAAAAGAAGAGCCACATGGCTGATCTGAAAGGCAAGCATGCTTGCATCGACACTGAAACATTAGAGCCATTGTTCGAGTGCAGTTCATCCTTGCAAAAATATTATCCTCGTCTCGATGCCAAGGTTGGCGAAAGTATGGGCTACTTGCCATGGAAGTGCTGGGTATTTAGGCTAGACCTGTCATGGGGCTTATTTACTCTCTGCGCCCAACGTTTCAGACACACTCAAGTGTAGTGTTCGTGTCTTGGCAGGAACTTCTCATTCATGCATTTTCTCCTGGTCCCCTTTGAGGAGTCTTCCTCCTCCGACATTGCAGTGGTTGAAATTTCACTGCTTGCCGAGAAAACCAACACTGATTAATTTCATCCTACTTGCATGGAAGAGGTAAAGTATGCAGGTCTCCAGCCAGGGACAAGGAAATCCCTGCTGCTTACATGCCACATTGAATAAGCAACCCATGGTTGAGGCCATTGGACTTCAACAGTCTTCATTCCACCCGCAGGAAAGAAGCAATTATCCGCAGCAGCATGGGGAGCAAACAGGAAGTAATGCAACACATTCACTTTTGATTACGGGATATCTTTTTTTATAAGACATAATATCCCACAAGGAAGAATTCAGCTGCAGCGTTACGTCGACGCACCCCAAATTATTAAAGGAACGTGATTGAGGTTGCAAAGCTATGCCTCAAAACCCAGGAAAAACCTAAATTAAAGTTGCTGGTGCAGCCTGAATGCCACTGCTCACTGTGCGTGCGTTCTGCTACAGTCTTTAATTACATCACTGCAAACTGCTTTTCCCACAGGGCCTTTGCCTCATTCAGCGCACAGAACAGACAGTGCTTAATAATGAGCAGCTATTCAGTGTTTGGTCCTCACCTCTGGTTCAGTGTGTGGCCCTGGACTGTATTTACTGCACACCAGTCCGGCCTGCTCTGAAGACACAGTAATTTATTTCCCCGTGGACCTTTCTGTGACATTCTCCAACACAGCCTTTGCATACCTCAGGTGTATTCACGGATTTATTTGCAACCCACCTCTGGGAGACAGAGACTCCAGTTTTGCAGACGGGGAACTGAAACACATGAAGCTTAAGGTAAAAAGTGCCCACTGATTGGTGTTACTCGATTTTTCTGTGTGTTTAACTTTAAATGCTGTTCTCTCTGTCCAAAGCCAACCTTCCATTTGCTTCAGTTGGACACGCTGGTAACCAAGACCCAAAAATCTCAAGGCAACTACTCACAAAATGGAAAAAGCACAATTAGAGGCCAACTGTGAAAAACTAATTTTAAGTGACTTGCCTGTCATCACATAAGATCTGTCCAGTTCCTTAGTATGCTATTCAATTGCTTTGGCTCTGAGACCATTTCCTTTGATGCTGCAAATCCCCATTTAAATTTATCACACACCTTTTACCTCATGCAGTAAATGAGTCAGCTCCTTTATTAGACAACCCAGTTCCAGCCCCAGACTAACTCAGGCTTTTGAACTGACTGCATTAGGGCTCCTGGGGAAGAAAATTAATTATTTGATATATATACTGAAAGATGAATTAAAGCTGCACAGGCAGCTTTAATTCAAAATTTATTTTAGGTGCTCATTGTTTTAACACATATTTTTGAATGCTTAATTTCCTAAGTTTTTAAGGAACTGATGAAAAACTGAAGAAAAAAACCTGCTGTGGACCAGTGGAGAAAATCTTGCTCATTTGGAAGAGTTACACAAAAGGCTGGGAACTTTCAACTTGGCAACTTAAAGAATGTTCTTTCAACACAGCTTTTCTCGAGCTCTTTCCTGAGTTTTCTTTGAAACAGAAACTCCATCACGCTGACACTCACAGTGATACCAATACCACCAGAGCTGACACAGGGCTGTCAGTATATCTGCTTGTGCTGCTGGGAGCTGGGAAAGAAGATGTGAATTGTGCTGGTTGATCATCCTGGGTTTGTGGACTCTGCAGATCATGACCCCCCTATTTTTTCTTTCACCTTCCCTTCCTAACTTATGCCATCTTCTCCAGCAGTTCTGCTCCTCCATTCTATTTCGTCTGAGTTTCCTTCACTTCTACAGCCAATCTCAATCCCTCTAGACAGTGGGTCCCAATTTCTCCACCCATCCGACCCCAGCACTTGTCCTGCACTGATAGTCTGCAGCAGTGGAGGTGGGATATGGATTTACTGCACACCAGCAACTCTGCAACAGTTCTCCAAGTTGCTGGAGACATCCCCATGTCCAAAAGGATGTCACCCTTTGGGAGACATCTGCGAAACTTTGAGTCTCAGTCTGAAGTGGCTGATTTCTTTCAATGGAGGGACAAGTATGAGATCCTCAAGATGGGATCCTTCCCTGAAATGCACCCTCCTAAAGGGCCCCTTCCATTTTTGACTGAGAGGACAAACAGGTAGAGGAGTTGCAGCAAAATACTGTTAAACTTTGTCAGCTCCCTCAGCAGTGTGCAATGCAACTAACATCCTCTGGTCTCATACGTTGCCCGGATATTTAAGGAACAGCCGTAATGGTGTTAATTCACCAGCACTCATTCCCTCACCAGACTGATGCTACTGCTTTGTCCTTCTGATCAATCTTGGCTTCCACCTTCAGATTGTTAGTTTTAATAAAATAAAAATTAAAAAGATGAACAAAAAAAAAAAAAGAAAAAAAAAATGCAGCACAGAAAATATCCAGCATGGAAGATTTCAGTCTACATAACTCTGTCAAGATCCTAATCTTATAATGTGCAATACTAGACAAATTCAATAATGGCTGGTGCTACCCAGCCCACCAGTAACAGCAACCCTTACTCAGAAGGTTTGGCTCTGGGAGAAGTGTTGTTATTATTTATCATGTGTTACAGGGCCAGTTCTGTCCTGCCTGCTGCTGTTTGGGGACCTTGACTTGGGAGCCTCACTGGATGCTGATTGCAAAACTCTCAGAGGATGCTATCTTTGAGGGTCATATGGGAACCAAAACATAAGCAGCTTCTTTTTCTAGAAGCCTGAACAGATAAACATAAAACAGCAGAAGATGAGGAAAAATAAGAGTGACTCATGCAACTTTCTGTATAATTTTATGATTTGTTACAATTAAGCATCTCTGTCAATGCTTATTGGGGATTAATCTTACCTTACTCTCCTTGAGTTCCATTCAGTCCTTACATTATACATATTCCACTGAGCCCTCTCTTCTCCCAATACTTCTGGCACAAATCTGAGCCTCTTTGGTAAGGACTCATAAGGTTACGAATGTCTGGACAGCCTGAGTAATGAAAGGCCATTTGGGGCCGAACCATTGACCACAGCTTTAACTTGCCAGGACGCATAAAACATAAAATGTAAATTAGGTACTAATAACCCATTTTTCTTCTAAATCCTTGGTACAGATGCGCAGCATGAAGTACAGATTATGTTTTGAGAGAGATTTTGGAATAATTTGCAGTTAAAAATATTGCATGGGACCTTGTGTTGTGGCCTCAGAAGAGACTGAATTGTGAGTTGTTACTGCTGCCCTTGAACCCACTTCAGTCGATGGAAAGTTTCATTGGCACCTGGACTTGTTGCTTTGGGTAGCTGCCTAGCTACCAGCAAAACCCAGCACATAATACTGTCATCAGGGAAAGAGGAATGTGCAGTCCAGCAAGCAAGACATGCATGGAAAAGTACATTTCTCCCAGCATGTTTTGCAATCTCCATGTTATTCCCTCCCCATCTTCCTTTCCACTGATCTCATCTGTGGAGATGAAGTCAAGAAGAAAACTTAGGAAGTAGCACTTGCAGGGCAGGATCATTTTACTGCCTGTGCATGACCAGCATCATCCTTAACACAGCTTTGACCCCCTGGATGGGGCCAACCCCGCGTGAAAAAACAGACGTACAGCTCCAGTGTTCCTCAGTCAAGGGATCCGAGGGCAGCTCGAGGTTGGCTGGGCACGTTTGGCTCCCGTGTGAATTTGCCATTAGAGCTGTGGTCTTGGGTTCTGCCAGCAACAGTGTGCATAAAACTGTTGGGAAATGGTGCTACACGTTATGCAAGTCACAGCACAAGATTTCTGTCGTGCTGCTTTCAGGACACATATAAAGACACGTCCTTCATGTGTGAATTCCAGCTGCTTTATGGAAGAAGGCTGGAGCCATCAGTCCCCCCTCAGAAACCATCGCTCTTGTTCTGTTCATTGTAAACCAGTGAACATGTAAGCAATGAGGAAGTGAGCTTTTCTCTTTTTCATCTTGGCCCAGGAGTATCTAAAAATATGACCTGTGGAACTCGCTTCTTGAATTAATTATGCTTCAGGTAAAATTAAAATAAATGTATTTGGCCTTAATGAGATCTGCAACTGATTCTCCATCTCACGGCACACATCCTTTTTAGACAAAACCTGGATTCTTGTTATGTTTCAATATGTCAGTACACTTGATATGGCTGAGTCAAACCACTGCTCTACAGCTCAACCATTTCTACCATTCTTTGCAGCTAGAAAATGAGATAATTCCATCAATGCTTTTAAAAATTAAAGAAATACTTGGGTTTTGGCATGCAAAGAGGGGAAACCTGTGGCTATGCCTCTGATTCAAGACTTAAAGAGAAGACAGGAGTAGATCTCTACCATATCTCTGCAGAACTGCCTTCTCCCAAAGAAGCAATGCAGGGAAAGGCAGAGTTGTATCTCCTCATTCACTCTTCCTGTAAATAATTTCTAGCATTATTACTAATCAAGATTATTTTACCGTGCTAATGGCTAATCATGGCACGGGACCAAGAACATATGGAGGGGAGCATGGTGCTAGGCACTGAATAAACAGAAAAACAGGGCATTCCTGCCCTGATGAGTGGAAAGGTTTAGAGAATACAAATAAATATTCGTTGCTTTTGGACGCCCGTCAGAGACACCTTCCAAGTCTTCTCAGGTTCGACCGCTGCTATTGATGTAGCAAAAGAGAATCATGACTTCAACAGGGAAAGGAGGACGCTCCTAAAAACACACGTCCTGGCAAAACAGAAACAGACTAAACAAACCTCTTGAAGAAACATGCATTTGAGAAAATACCCCGATTTAAAAGATCTGGCTTTCTATCCTTCCCCCACTGTGTGGACCTGTGGTACAGCAGCACGCTGGAGATACATCATGTGATAACTCAGGGACACTGACACTGTAGGAAAAGCAACAGCACTGCAAGAGCAAGAAAATAAACCTTGAGATTACAAAGAAAAGAAACAAGAAAAAGAATCCACAAGGTCTGGTCTAGTGCACACTATCATTATTGATGTGAATCATGACTTTGTGATCCTCAGAGGAGGGTTGATGTGCCTCTCCATAAATCAGGTCTTAAGGGTATATACATTACTAGCAAAGGACAAGCACCATAGTTTGCTCTCACGTAATGAACCAGCAATGGCATTTAATTGAGCAGAATATAAACACCCAGACTGGAATTTAGCCAGGACAGTACATTTAACATCCTACTCTAAATAAGAAATTCCATATAGGCTGCAGTGTCCAAGCAGAGCAGAGACAAGCTAAAGGAAAAGATCTCCTCTGATAATCCCTCTCCCAAGAAACTACACAGACCAGAATTTATAGCCCTGGGCAACATTAAGAGTTGAGTCGACCCTGGCTGCAACTGCCAAATGTGGTGGAGCACTTGGAGAACATTTGCTGTCGATAACAGCAAGTGTCTTTTGTCTTGGAGTGCTCCATCTAAGTCCCCCGGGGAAAAAACCAACCACCCATCTGCAAGAGGTCCCTTTTCCACCCTGTCCTGTTGGCCAGCTTCCCTTGACTGACCACCATGCTCTCAAATGAACTCAGGCATAAATATGACGGGAGCCTCCCATTTTTTGGATATCAGACTTCAGGAGAAAGGAAATCAGGGTGTTTGGAAAGTCATCGCCTTATCCTCTGCCAAGGACCAGGAGAATTTTCTTTCTTCATATTTTAGGAGTGGCCAAACCAGTTTTGAATCACACATTCAACACTGTGAGCATGGCTGACTCGCCTTACTTTCCCCAGAACCAATCTACACTGTTCAACGACAACAGTTTGTGCAAATGCCGGCAGGTTATCAGCAAAAATATGACAGAAGGAAAATGTAAAATTTCCAGCACACTTAAGAAAACTGGTTTTGGTTACTCTTATTAATTGAGACTAATTAGATCAGTAAGAGTGGCAAGACTTGGCTCTAGTGTGGAATGATCTGCTTGTGTGTCTCACAAACGAACGATATTTCCACTGAACAGACCCAAGACAATGCTCCCTTTGCCTGAGGTGTCTGTGTTGACCAGTCTGATTTCATCCATCCTGTCACCTGTGCTGCCCTTGGCACAGCCTCACTGACAGTACTGTAGCACATTATTCAGATAATTCCCCTTTTCATCTGTCATTGTGAAAAGTCTTACAAATGTTGCAAGATAGTCCAGGAATTCATACAAAGTCCCTTGATTTCAATGGGAACTGGTGTACTGTGGAGTTCTCCAAATCAGATAATTCATATAATTGAAATGGTCTGCTTCTCTTTTTTTCCCAATTCAGCATTCTTGTGAGACAACATTTTAATTTGTTATCTTCCGAAGTTTTTTATGAGATTTTCCTGCATTCTTCACTCCAGCCTTCACATAATTTTCTGATTAAATAACTGAAAACACCTGGAACAGACCATGTCTTTCAGCCTGTACTCAGAGGAGCCCAATTTTTTTTTTTTTTGGAGCTTTGAAAAGCTCAGTAAGCAAGAGCTTTAAAATTTCCATGAGGTATTCACATTTCAGTTGGAATATATTTGGGTTCAACAAAAAATATAAATAGGGAAGGTAAGAAATCACAGATTAACAAACTCTATTACTGGCCACAGTTAAGGCAGAGACCGCCTTTTACTTGTGTCTGGAATCACATAGTATCTCACAGCTCTACATCAGTCCAGCTGTATGGCATTGACTTAATTTCTGGACCCCATAAGTCTCACTGTCCATGAGTAGTTGGCTGTTGAGTCCTGGGTAAGAGCAGAGGTTTCAAAGAGCTACAGCAGGTCATTAATAATAAGAATAAATGCCTGAGACAATGCCTTAAAACAACCTTTCTCTAAAATTAATAGGGGCATAAATTTCACTTGCTGCAGATTAGAGACCAGGAGGTCCAAGCACGATCCATTTTCTGAGCATTCTATTTTAAAGTAGCATAGATCAACACTATGAAATGACAGTGCCTGTACACTTTGAAATAAATGCCTGCTAGGCTATCCCTGCTGCAGTGGGCAACAGCATGAAACACCCTGGCACATTCCTCTTCAGGCTGGGAGAAGCCTCTCAGAAACATTAGCTGCTCCTGCTGCTTCTTCACAAGCCTGTGCTGCCACTCTTTTCAGGCTGCTCCCACGCCCACTGCATTAACCACGTGCAATCACACCTGTAATTCATGGGCTGCTTGGCAAGAGCCAAAGGGAAAAGAGCTTCTGTTAACTCAGCCAAAAGATCACGAGAAGGTCCACCAGCCCAAAACCAGAATGCCATTGTGGTGCTGGTTTTGCTCTTCTCAATTTGATCTTGTCTTTTCATGTTAGGTTTTTATGGTGGTAGTAATGTTTTCCTACTCACAACGCATGCTGCCTGAGACATTAGTTTTGGTATTCACTTTTCCTTGCCTTGAATTAGAGTACAATCTTTTACCATGGCCAGAGCTCTGTTGTTCTCAATGCTTTAACCCTGATCTGTTTGATTCCAGGGCTGAATATGACCCAGAGTCCACATTCCTTGTGCTGACTGATAAACTCCTCCGGGCCACAGATAACTATTGACCCACAGCAGATCTCTCAGAGAGGTCAGCTATATTTATTACAGCACACTGACCACATGGTCTTCCCCTTCTTCAGCAACAGAAGGTGCAGAGCAATGCCAAGCCCTGATTCTCTGACCCCGGGGACTTCCATGAGAGATCCATACCATCCCTAACTTTATTTGACATGCAGAGCTCTGACAGGACATCACATCTGCATATCACTGGATACACTCTGGGCAGCTGAGTGACAGGCCAATCCAATAGGATTCAGAAACATTAACTGCAGCTTTCAAGGCTGAGGTGAGGAATAAAATTGATTTACTAAAACACAATGAAAAAGTCAGCACTTATGAGAAGCCAGACTGCAGGAGGCTGTTCTGTCACTCAGGTTCAGGGCAGGGTTGGACCTGCCAAGTGCTTTTCTCCTTATGGCTGATGAGGAAACTGCGGGCTTGACATTTGACTATGGAGCTCTCTGCAGTGACTCTGCCTCTGCTGCCTTCCCGTCTCCCCTTTCAGATGGCTGAGCGCAGCAGGACGCTTTGCAATGGATTTTTCCTGCTGGGTGCCCTGCTCAGCCCTGCACTGCACAGGGCTCCCATGGCTGTCATTAGCTGAGAGCTGAGTTCCAGCTCGAGTGGAAAACACCACGCCACAACAGCCTATATTCCAGACATCTGCTGTCCTCGTGCCCCGGGGGGACATGTCACTCCAGTGCTGGAGCTCTGCAAACACTCCTGGTGCAAGGGTTGTCTCCTCTGGAATGTGCTTCCCCACTTCAGCTCTAACAGCCTGGATTTCGCTGTCTCCCCCCAGGTCATCCTGTAGGGTCCATCTGCTTTCCCAGGCTCTGAAGGGGAGGAGAAATTTGGGGAATTGTAAGGCTGCTGTAGAAAAGGTTTAGTCATAACGTGGCAGGAAGAGTTTGTGCCTAGAGACATTGGCTCAGCGGGTAGAAACTGCAGTGATATTGAGTAAATCTGCCCAGAAAGCAGAATGGGGAACTGTTACTGAGCTGAAGAAGCAAACACTCATTGACTTTCTGGGACAGGAAATAAAGGATCTTTACAACCTGATAAGTAGAACTGTTCTGATTAAGGCTTAAAGTCTATAAATAAAAAAAGAGAACTAGCAGGAAACATAGAATTTACAGTCCTAAGAGGAGGTAGGGATGGGGAAGTCCATTACGGGATTCTTCCAAGAACTGACTTATAATATTCAATGCTGATCCCTCTGCCTTCTAGCTCCTTGAAAGAAATCACCTCTTACATCATG
This sequence comes from Donacobius atricapilla, assembly GCA_013397315.1. NCBI lineage: Eukaryota > Metazoa > Chordata > Aves > Passeriformes > Mimidae > Donacobius > Donacobius atricapilla. Next base: position 1,211,754 of record WBMY01007802.1, read on the forward strand.
CCATTCAAAATGAATTATGCTTTCAATTTTCCTTGTTTCCTGCTATATTGATATTAAACTATTACATTGTATGCAGGAAAGAATCCAGCAAAAGCAACTTGTTGCATGCTAGGAATGGTTTTCTTCAGATGGCTTTAATGCTGAAGACAAAGGTCAGCAATTTACCCCAAACAAAGCACTGGAATTTAATCTTTCCTCTGCTTCGGAGCAGCATGATTCCACAGCCTTCACTGCTTCTTCAAATACATTCCTACTGGAAAGCAGGGCTTTAAAAAACCTTTTATAAAGCTGTTTTTTTTTTTTTTTTTTTTCTTTCCCATGGAGATTTGAAGCCATGAATACGGTATTAGGGAGCTGCCAAGTTATCTGCAGAGGACTTCTACCACTTTACCTCTTCCAGAGATTCTTGTTTAATTAACGCATTCCACAAGCTGTAGGCCTCCTCACAGCTGAGGATTTCTTCTGATCTGCGCTGGAGGATGAGGGCACGGACAGTTCACATGAAATCCTGCAGCCCCCTGACCAGCTTTGCCTTGCAATGCCAACGGCATAGCCTGGAAATGCATCCCAGAGCAACGCACGAAACCAGCAAACTGCGCTCTGGAATCGGGAAGGAAGGGGAAGACAGCTGGAAATGTGCATTATTTAAAATGCTGTAGGATGAGAAACAGATGCTGGCATGGCATTTGCGGAGTTGAAAGTCACCCAGCTCACGCTGCCAGCTGGCAAGCCAGCCTGGTATCAAACCCACAGCTATGCAGAACCCACCACCACAACGGGCACCCAGGCTGGCAGAGCCGGCCAAGGGCCGGTGTTCACGGTCACTGGAATGTTCCCTCTCTTGCCATTGTGCCTCCACCCTGCACCAGTGCACAGACAGGGAAGTCAGACTGCACCTGCCTAGGAGATACAATATCTCCCTTCCGAGGGCTGTCTATGCGAAGCCAGGACCTAAATTTGCTTAAATGCAGGGTAAAAAAGGCAGGAAGGAAAGCAAAGGGGTGCGCTTGCTCTCTGACTTGTCCTGATGACCCACATCTCACAGGCGGAGCCTCCAGCTGAACTCCTGGTGCCTTCTCTCTCCGAGGCAGTCAAAGGAAAGGCTTTCTGATCCCTCCCCAACGCATGCTGTAAGTGGGTGAGTTGGCAGCAAGACGAGATTCCCTTCCTCATTGCTGCCTACCAAAAAGGGAAACCCTGGAAAACTGCCAGATCTGAGGACTTGTTAGGGAAATACGAGTTTGTTGATGGGAGGCAAAAAACAGATGAGGCAGAATTCCACATAATTCTGCCAGCTAAAGCATTGTTTTGACTTGCATCAGTAGAAGGAAGCTATCAGCTAATTTACACAAAGAATAAAGGCTTTTGAGGAGATGTGATTTAGCATCATCAGCCTCCAGCAATGAGTGAGACAGAAGGCTAAAATCATAGAATCGTAGAATAGTTTGGGTTGGGAGGGATCTTTAAAGGTCACCTAGTCCAACCCCCCACAATGAACACGGGGGTTTAGGAAAAAATTATAGTCTGTCCTTGGGGATGGAGAAGGACAAGTTTTCTCATATGATATGGACAAGGAGAAAAAAAAGGAATATCCTACCTATGCTAAGAGTTCCAGTGGGCACTAATGGAGCACTCTGTAGATTTCAGAGTCCATAGGGATCAGTTGTGGGTGATGGTCACTTCCCACTTAATTCAACGATGCTATTGGGAACAAAACCCTACCCCTTTGTTTTTGAATGGGGATGGCAGGTCTCCACCAGAGCTCCTTTAGGATTTGGAATGTGCCAGAAAACTTGCGAAAACCACATGGCGACAGGGTGGATCCGTGTCTTCCCTGCCTCTGGGCTGGCCCTGCTGTAATCCCAGCCCGTGCTGGTGCACAGAGCCCTTTGCAGAGCACAGTGGGAGTAACCACAACCTTGTGTGACCTCTGCCTTGACAGCTCCTCTGCCGAGTTTGAAACTTCGCATTGCCTCCCTTCACTCTTCAAGATCTCACCTAAAGAAGCTGATTTTTAACTCGTAAGAAAGGCCCCTGCCCCCTGAGGAGACTTTGAGGTAGATTCTAAAAAAGACATTAGTCGCAGTCACAGGGCTTGGGGCTGTCCATGGCAAAGAACAGGGAGAAAAGTCTGTAATTCTCCCTTGCAGCTCTGACCACTGATTCATAGTCACACTGGCAGAGACAATACTGACATAGGCAATATTTTTAGAAGTTGGTTGGGGTTTTTTTTCCATAGAAGATAATGAGGTTATGGCGCCCCATGGACACCCACAGTCTCCTGGGCAGGGATGAAAGCAGTCTTAGAAGGAAAGAGTTTCTACCTTGGAGGAAGAAAGCCTCCATGGAGCTAAAGGACAGTCATGAGGTCCACTCCCAGCACTGGGGCTGCTAAACTGCTGCTCTTTTCATGCTGGTGCTTCTCCTCCCACAAGCAGAACGAGCCTTGGGAATACTCCCGCTGATGACACAAAGGGGGTATATCTTTATTTCCCTACAGCTTTTCCCCCCAGCTCACCCACTCTCCTGTCCTCTGCTCTCCATCCTCCTCGGGCACAGACCTGTGCACACAGAGGCCTCCAGGAGCCGACAGTGCTGCTGTTCCCTCCCCAAGGACAGGTTCACACCCTGTCACCAGCACAGAGGTCTTTACCAAAGGTTTCCCACCTAGTTACTCATGGTCAGGCTTAGCAGGTTCAGCTGAAGAGATCTGAAAAGGAAATCTGAAAAGGATCTTGCTTGAAGGGGCATGGCTGCCAGTTGGCTTTGGCTGCTGGAGAGCTGATCAGCATAAACATGTCATACTTTGCTACATTACATCAAATATTCCCTGTTATTCAGTAAGTTCCCCGCCCCGTGTTTCTCCCTTTTGCATTATAGAGTCAGTATTGTACCTTTGAGGGTGTCCCTACTTCCTTTCTGGACCCCTCCTGAGGCTCAGTGTGCTGAAGTCACTGCTCATGAAACAAACCATACCCACCCCAAAAGGTCAAATGTGATGAACCTGGTGCTCAAGTGCTGAATGTTGTTTGTTTGGACTGATCAGAATAGTTCTGAAGTGACTTACACCAAATTCTTCCTGTGCTCAAAACCATGTTTCTCCATAAGCCATGTTTACAAATGCCAAAAATATTTTGAACCAGGAGTTATGAAAGCCTGAAAGCACTTACTTATAGAGAGCTGTTTCAACAGTGCAAATACTTGTATGTAGCTGAGCCAGGTCCTGTTGCTCATGAGAACAGCCTTCACCAATCTGTCAACACTGACCTAACTTGTCCAAGAGAGGGCTCAGAAAATCAATGTGACGTGGAGAGACCTTCAAAGAGCCACTGTACAAACATAAAGCTGGTGCAGGGCTGGAGGATGGTGAAACCTGGCAGGTACAAAGAAGTTTGCAACCATCTCCAAAGGCTGTATTTTTGAGTGTCATTTAATACTACAGATACTCCCCATCTTTTGAAATTAGTAATTCTTCCGGAAAGGTAAAACTCCTCATGTTTTTCTTAATATACTAAATTGAATTGTAACTGAAATGTCTTGGTCCATAACGTATTTTTAAGGACTATAAGAATTCAGACTATTTGTTGAATCATTTTTCACTGGCTTGACCAATGCCAGGACAACAGGAAGGGGGGTTCTTGAACAAAATCAAGTATCAATCTACCATCCTGCTCAAACCTGGGAGACTTTTTCATAGTTTGCATTATACTATCCTGCTCTATAATTTTGTTTCCTTTCCCTAAATTGGACTGTCACTCATCCTTTCCATTAGTTCAGCTAAGGGGCAGCAGTTTAGGGCAGAGAGTATTTTATTTTACCTGTCTTAGAATTCTCTGGCATCAGTTTAGCATGGTAAAAATGTGATTAATAAGTAAATAACAGTACTGGCACAACCAAGGGTTCTGTTCAGAAATGGCCTCATAGCTCCTGCTTTGATCCTGCCGAGTGGAGGTTCTATTTTAATAGCAATATTTAGCAGAATTCATGGCCATGCCCTGATTTCTGACCTACAGAGCACAGAGAAATATTTCAAATTATCACCTCCAAGTGTTTCCAAAGCAGCATAGAGTGATTACCTGAAAAATAAATGGAATCTCTCAACGACTTCAGGGACTCAGCCAAACCACTGAAAAATCGGGCTTGTAACATTCCACATGTGAATTCCTTCATGCTGTCTTGAAGCCAGAATTAAAAGATAGGTGTGGGATTATCTTAAAAACACTCAATCTCTCTTTTCCTTGAAAGCTGGAAGCCATGAGCACAAGGACAACAATGGGCCATATTTCCACTAAGGGACTTTCCCTGGTGCGTGACTGTTCCCAGAAAACCCTAAAACAAAGCCCAGCCACAGTCCTAGAGGCCTCTGTAGTAACCAGAAGAAGCCAAGTCAAAAAACACTTCCTCTACCAGCTACTCCAAATGAGTTCTTTTCCTCAAGAAGCATTAACTTTGGCTAATCCCATCCCTCCCTGGAAGCCTGAGTGTACCCCAAAGGAGGATTTCAGGCTGTTCACTTCACAGCATCCCTATAAAGGAGGTCTGGTAGATCTTTTCTCTACATTTTCCCTCCCTGCAGTTCTCTCCTTCCATTATAAGAAGGCTCCTGCACAGTTTAATTTAAGGGAAACTTTCTCTCTGACTCCAGCGGAGCTGAGCAGAGACAGCCAACCTTTGTCCTGCCACCACCTTCCCATCACTACCAGGAGCAAAGCTACAAGGGAGTCCTGCAGGGATAAGAGCAAGGTTTTACCATAAATGCAGCCCTACCTCTCATTCCCCATACCCAGCAAATGCTGAATTGGTTTTAAAATAAATTTCCTTAACAACCAAGTACTACTATTTAACAGGACCCGTGAGCACTTCTATAGCATTTTACAAATCACTGCATAAGTATTAATTAGACTTAATGACTCATATTACCTAATGAGATAATGAAAAACCCTGCAGCTCACGATATCTACTTCTATTTTCAGCAAGAGATGAAATAGATCTTGTAAAAGGATATATTCTCTTCCTGCATATCCCTGTAATAACATTGTAAAGTAATTCAAAGTGTGCAAGTTGTGGCATTTTCTTCCCTCTCAGTTTGCAAAGGCTAATGCAGTCTTAGCCACAAAACACAAATACAGAAGTCTAGTGATATTATTTGTTCCCTAGGAGGCTTTCTATTGAAGGATGACTGGTGGGGGCTCACTTTTTGGTAAGATGTGGATTTGCCCGTTCTTTACAGAGAATAGCAACGTCTTTCTTGCTTTCTTTCTGGGTTGCCCCTGCCAAGGTAATACTTAATGGATTAAGTCTTGTGAAATAAATTCTGTAAATAGAACGTGGACTGAGATCATTTCAACTCATTTCCCCTGCGTCCCCTTCCCGTCCTGGAAGCTGTCAAGCACAAGCAGCCTGCAAGCAGCCTGTTCTCCCAGTGTTAGTCTTGAGTCTCACTAGATGCATAAAACAGCTTGTTTTTCACATACTTTCTGTGATGGCATTAAAAAAAAAAATTACAAGGGGAAAGAAAAAAAAAAAAAGCCCCAACCCTTCTCAATTCCACCCATAGCTATAAACTGGATACAGCTAATCTTGCAAGGGCACCAAACATTGCTCTGTTTGTCCACATTTGAGCACTAGAAGCCTATGTTTATGATGGAATTACAGTTGAATCTGAAGGATTTTAAAGAAAGGAGCTGAACCAACCGTGGGTTTGTAAACAAACAGTATGGTTTTGACGTCAGCCATATCATTTCATGTGCTGGAACTCTTTCTATCATGTGGCCAGTTGCTGCCCCTGAAGAGTATCTAATTTAATTTAGATGTATTCATGATATGGGACAGCACGTCAAGCCCAAGAAACGACAGGGTAACTCTGCATGAAGGTCTGTGCTGGAAAGATTGCATAACCTGTACTTCGAAGCAGCAACAGGAACCTTGTGGCTCAAGGAAGAGAGGGGAAAGTGATGTCTGCTGCAGAAAAAAGAAAAAAGAAAGTGAGGGGAAGGGAAGTGTATGGAGTGGGCACTATCAAAGGGAAGGACTTTCTCCTTTAGAAATGAATCAGTTTGAGGTATTTTTCTGCATTAATGTAATCCAAAAAAACTCTGCATAACTTTTTCCAGAGCAATAAATCCTCTCCACAGCTTTCAGGAGTCTTTCCAACTTTGTTTTCAGTCCTTCTTGGGTCCTCCTCTCTGCTCTTTCTGTACCTGCCCTGCAGACAACCACCACGGAGGATAACTCATCCCAGGAGATCTTCTGTTAGGGACCTCTCCAGCATCCATGGGATCACCTACAACGAGCCCTCAGGTCCTGGTGGCCCCAGGGGTGATGCAGAGCCCCACTCTCTCCCTCCCCTGAGCACCTGGGTTGCCAACAAACACCCAGGTGAGGGGCTGGCACTTGGGTGATGGGAGAACACCAGCAAGATATCCCTTCGCTGCTGCTGATAGTGACTGAAATATGTCTTATGTTGCAGGTATCTAAGGGCACCAGTGTGGGAAAACTGTTTTTCACACACGGCATGACTCTGATTGTTAAAAGTCCCCCCAACCTGGCATCAACTGAATTTAAAAGGATACCCTGTGTGGTTAAAAAATGCTTTTTGAGCCTATATGTTTACCAGCTTGGACCTTAAATGATATGAATTTCTCTAGAAATGTATTTCAATTAACAGTATAACAACAATACAGTATCTTGTCCTATTTATTTATTTATTTATTTATTTATACTAGACAGCATTTTCTACTCCAGTAGTTCTAGTTCCCCAGTTCCCCAGGTTTGAGAAAACCCAGTTCCTGCCAGAAGTGGTGTAGAGCTCTGTGCTGGGTACTCAGCTCTGGCTGTGCACACACACTCCCCACCAGCATCTTCCCAGCACAGCTACTCTGATTCCTACACGTTTGGAAAGAAAAGGAGATGGTTGCCCTTGCAGTTATTTCATGCCATGGAATCCTGACTGCTTGTTGAAAAACTGCTTCCAGTAAAAATGTAAGTTGTTGTTTTTTTTTCCTGAGGAAAGCTAACACTTTCTACCAAATTTTTTTTTCTCAAAAACTTAAACTCTAGTTTTAGCCAAAAACACGAGACCAGCCTTAGGTGTAGGATTCAGACCAATACTACAAGACAATCACAGAAGTTATAACCAGCTGACCTTGGTTATTTACAGTGGAAGGCAAGCTGCAATTCCTTCCTTTGATCTATTTGTTGGCTTCAGGATTACATTTCCCAACCATGCTTTTTAATCACTGGAAACATCAGAGGTGAAGAATTTGGTGGAGAGAAAATTGGCTGCTTCTTCGTGTTTTTGATCAGACCGGGCTTTGATGCCTTCTCTTGCCCGCTTCCAGTGCCTGAGCTCTCTATGTGACACCACCACGTGGCCTCAGGCTCTGGGATCTGCACATGGAGGGTATTTATTGCCTACATCTCCATCCCCTGAGGAGATACAGCCCCAGGGGTGATGCCCTTCCCAGGGAAGAGGGTGCCACACAGTTACCCCACAAAGGACACTGACAGGCCATGTTGTCACTCAGTCTCTCAGGGACAGCTTCCCTCCTGAGCAAGCCTGGAAACTCACACTTTGCTTTTGCAAGACCCCTCACCCATGAGTTTCTCTCTGCAGCGCTGGAAAACCTCTGGAGTCAAGAAACCTGAGAATGGCTGGTGAGAATTCATGAAAGATGTGCAAGCCCTGTGCAGCACATCAGGGAGGTCCAAGCTACCTTTGAACGAGTCAACAGAGGTACAGCAGGAGGCTTTCTGCCACAGGATGGAGCTCAGGGCAGGCTGCAAAGCATTTCCAGGAAGCTCCACAAATACTCAAAGCATCTGAATCCCGTTGCAGAGCCTGCACCTCCAATTGTGCCTCCAGGCAGATGAACTGCAAAGGGACTGGAAATAAAAATCGCGTAGGTGAAGGTCTTGATCGTGTCTGAAAAAGTACAATAGACAAGAGAGTGAGGAGGGGGAGAAAAGAGCCAGCTTTTATAAAAAGTGAGCATGTGAACTCTGTGGCTTCGATTCTGTCCCACTTATTCTGTTCACCTGCTCTACAAAGTGTTTCTCACACAGAGGTGTATTTTTACCAACACTGAAAAGAACGTGCCAGAAGCTCAAGCTGCTTTTGCCCTGGGTAAATGGGATGCAAATGGCAGTAAGAGGTTAAATGGCAAAGGAAGGATTTTTTTTTCAAACCAAGAATGGCCAAATTAGTATTAATGGGGCTGATCTTTCTGACTGTGAAATCTCACTGAATAAAAATATTTAACAAGAGAAATCCTCAGCGTTCTCTTCTGTGTGAGCATCATGCACAACCAGAAACTGCTTTACCAAAGGAGTTAAAAATTTTCTGCAATAATGCAACAAATCACTCTATGCAACAGACACATTCTGTAGCAGTTTCCCCACAAGGTTCAATCTATGGGGTAAAAAGTCTTGATTTATTATACAGCATTTGGACAGTTGCGAATGAAAATTTGCCAAAGATCAGAATAATCAACTCTTTCACCCAGGCAGTTTTTTTATGCAAGAAAAAAGCACAGAATGGGTCTGAGCAAAATAAATAAAAATTCCACACTTTTAACCAACAGAACCTTTTGCGTCATTCAGAAATATTTACAGACATCCAGAATCTTTTATCGTCAAAAAGACATTCCGGCCTTTCAAATTGCAACTTTTTCTTATATTTTTGTTTACTGATGGCCTTTAAACCAGTGAATATCTCTAACTTGTGGCGTCTCTTTGTGTCCAGTCAAATGCGGGAGCTTTTAAAGCTGTTCCTTGCTATTTTTTTCTCTTCCCTTGAAACATCTCTCTTTTGCTAAGCTGCCACCTGCGAGTTTTAAAAGATAGCAGAAACCAATCTCCAGCGGCATCCATCACATGAGTCATGGTAACTGCGCCTCAAACATCAGTTTGTATTGATTGACTGGGCCTCTGGTGCCAATATGGAAATCTTCCACCCTGGAAAGGGCCGGCTGTTTTAATACAATTAAATACAGCCAGGAAGAGGGCTGCAAATGGAAACATGCATTAGCCATTCATAGTACACAAGCCTCTCTCAGAGCCCAGGGAAGTGCAGCATCCCTGCTTCCCTTGCTTATTTAATTAGCACACAATGAGGGCCACTGAATTTCCCTGCAAAAGGTGTTGCGTACTTTGGACAAAAAAGAAAGGAGAAAAGAAGTTGCTTTTAAGTCTAGTCCAAAAAAATAGCTCCTTGGCTAAATGGCACTTTTAATAAAGATGTTTCCAGTGTTTGTTTATTTATCAAAAAGCAGTGTTTCTCTCGGGTGTTTTGATTTTTATTTCTGTGCACAAGAAGGAGGGGAAAAAAAGGGCTTTACTAAGCAAGTCTTTCAGTGAGACACCAGATGATGGATAGTCAAACACAGAGTCTCCTGTAAACACAGAGGTAACCAAAAGGTATGAACTGACTCATAATTGTGTCAACACAGGTCGCAGACCCTTGGTTTATTTCAGCCTTCCTGTTTTTCACAGATTTCTTTTCACACTACACTATTTTTTTAAGACACAGACTCTTTTCAGTACATCTTAGTGGGGTGCAAAAGCACACACGTTTTTACACCAAAATGTGGGCATCTACACACGCATGTAGGCTGTACTGCCACAATTACAACAGCAGCATTTTCCATCTATTGCTTATGGCTGCATTAAACTAAGCTGTGCAGTCCATGACTGCTCTAAATCAAAAAGCTCATCCCATTCCTGCCTCCAGCCTTTCCCTGGAGGCTCTTGGGAAGCATCCAGAAGAGAGGAATACAACAAAACCTCAACAGCCTAGTGCTCCAGTTCGTCCAACCCTCTAAGACTCACTCAGATTTTTTTTTTTTACCTAAGTGGCAAGACTCTGTCTGATGGAAAATGCTGGGAGGAGGACAGGCAGCAAAGAGGTCTGTGATGAGCAGAACCTGCCTGTATTTGTCCTGATCTCTAAACAAATTGAATTAGGCTGTAGCCTTCTCCTTGTATAAAGTTTAGAACCATGGTTTGGGTTGGAAGGTTGGAAAGATCATCTAGATCCAATCCCCCTAAAAGACCTTCCACTAAAAGCCCCATCCAACCTGGCCTTGGAGGAAAAAGCCTTTCTGGGCTCTCTTGCTTCATTATTAGCGCTGACTAGAAGGTTAAGAAATGGTTAGGGTAGGGGCTGATGTGCAGACACCGCAGGACATCGAATCCCCTGCAAGTCCCCAAGCAGCTGAAGGGCCAGGAAAGAGGTTTCAGTACATTTCCTGTACCTGTGGAGACACAAGTCTGAAATCCTGAGATCCTTTTAAAGGACCTGCAGGAAATAACAAATGAAGGAGGGTTAAAGCCAGGGAAATTGCTCTTCCTCAGCAGAGGCAGGAAAAGAAGCCATTTAAGGCCAGACCGCAGTGACCAGTGGTCGTTCGTGGGTGTCCAGGGAACACAGAGCCCAGTGCAAGGGAGCTGCAATGGATCCATCCTGAGCACACACATGAAAAGAACTTAATGCTCTAGACCCACACACCCAAGGTGTGTCCTGTATGCAAGGGGGAAGATCACACAACTGTTTGTCTGGGGTGTTTCAGCTTCAGAGATTCACTGAAAATGGTAGAGCCAGCAAGCACAGGAGACCTTCCTCAGGCTGAGCAGTGCCTCCTTCCTCATATAATCACATCCAGCTCCGTGGGAAAGTGACTCAACAAAAATCAGAGTCACAGAACCAGGATTTGGACCTTATTTCCCACTGTGGAAAAGGCAGTTGCTAAAATTCCCAGTTAACAGGTAATCACTGCAGTGACTGAAACCAAATGCACACAGAGATCCCACAACAGCTCTTGCCTGGTTATGTCACCAAATCATTCACCAAAAAAATGCAAAACAAATTACATTGTTTTGTACATTGAAGCTCACACACTCACACACACACACACAAAAAGCCATAAATAGCATTTCAGAAACAGAAATAATTGGCAGAAATAATTTTTTGAAGACTACTCATTTTAGGATAGTGCACCTTTGTAAAGAGAGAGCATTTGATCTGGTGCCATTTCCCCCTTTGGAAACCAAAGCTGACAGAACAATGGGAGCATTCCCTTTGCAAATTACAATATATTAAGTCAGATTTGCTTCCAGCAGGTCCTGTACCTTCAGAACTTGGTCAGACTTTGTATGTTTGTCAGCTGGGGAAAACCTACACTCTATTCTCCTGCCTCCCCTCTTTTCTTTACCTCCTTCAAGCTCTACAACAGAAGGTGAAGGAAGAACATTTTACTGAAGGAGACCATGAAAAGCGTTTTCAAAACATTCCACATATTTTCTCTTCATAAACACGCTGTGTTTTTCTCATGTAAATAGTGCCAGGGCACTGTCACTCAGACCCCAGCAGTTCACCCAAGTTAGACAAATTATGCTTCCTGTTATCTCTGTTGTTACAGACTCTTGCCTTTCATTCATTCCTTGCCAGTGGCTGGATTTTATGTGTAGGGGAGAAAAGGAGCCTCAAATGCTGAAGTTAACCTCTTGTGGTGAGGCCAGCAATCCTGGGCTTTCCTGGGGAGAATGCAGAAGGAGATAGCTACTAGCCCTGTCTGCCAAGGCAGCAGTCAAAAGAATGGTGAAATTTGGCACGTATGAGCAGGACAAGTGCAGTGCTATGAAAATGGACACTGCAAGCTCCCTGCCAAATCTGCAGCAATTGGCCTACATGAATAAAACATATTAAGTTAAAAAAAGTTTTTTACATGTCCTGTAAAAAACCTCCCCAAAGCCGTGTTGTGGTTGTGAATAGGGGATGGTGCTGCTGAGCCAACCTGCCTGGCAGAAGCAGTGGCTGCTGCTTCAAACATCATATCCACACTATAATTAATACTAACTTTAACTGCAGTCAGCAAGTCTCATTTCCTCCCAGATAAGGAGATACTTATTGGAAGGGAATGCAGGATGTGATGAGGGGATTCCTTTCTGGATGTGTTTTTACAGCCACACTGGTAGGGACAGAGTTAAAGCCCCTGCCCCACATACCAGGTATTGTGCAGCTGTGAAACTCCTTTGGGTGCTGGAACCTGTGTATGGAAAACAAAGGGCCTAGATGCTGCCAGTCCCATGCCCTGCCCTGCAGGTGCATCATTCCAGTCTCTCCTGCCTGGTCCACAGCCCCTTTTAGGAACAGAAAATGCTGAGTTTGCATGGCAGCACCATGGGAGGGATGTGCATTGCATGCCCGCCTGTAAACTGATTCCCCGTAATGATGAGCACCTTTAATGCCATTCTAATGAGCCAGTTCTGATAGTGTTTTATTTATGCAGTACTTCCAATGAAGGGAAAAGCTCTTACCTATTGTTCTTCGGAGATCTTCACACTGGCTAATGTGAGGGAATTTCAGGATTTCCTTCCACTTTTTGCTTTTGCCTTTGCGTTTCCCTCCACCTCCTGCAGGGAGAGAAATATCAGGATTAGATTGCTTTGGGGGCACAGTTCCATCTAGAGTTTACCTGTCCAGTCACAGTTCTCATGGATACCATTAATAATGAAAGCTGAGACATTGTGGGTTGATGTACAAGCAGATCCTTGCAAGTGTTCAAGGAAAGGCTGAATGGGGCTCTGAGCAATCTGCTCTAGCAAAAGATATCCCTGCCCTTTAAGGTCCCTTCTAAGCCAAACCATTCTATGATTCTGTGGTACAGATCAAATCTCAGCTTGTCTGAACTTTAAACAGACCAAGGAGGTGGCACATCTGGCCGAAGATCAGCTCACTAAAAGTTGGGAGTCCAGGCTCGTTGCCCACCGCGTCCTGTTGAGATGACAGTGCTACCTCCAGCATCACCTCTCCCCCAACCAAGAGCCACTTGACACAAGTCAAACAATCTTGTAAAATTACAGTTCACACCTTTTCAACACAGATATCCCCCTTCTCGTTTTGGGACAAGCCCCGATTCTATCACAAAAAGTGCTGAAAACCGAAGATCAAAATTCAATTCCTGCCATCCCCTCCCACCCTCACACTACGCATCCTGCCAACACGGCACTACTGCTGCTGTCAGACACTCTGGTCACTGCTGCTTCCACAGGAGAACTGTAGGAGAAAATTAATGGCTTCATGAGGAAAAAAAATCACTTACTGGTTCTTCTTTTTGTTCTGCTTGGAGAGGCTGTGCAGCCAACGGAGGAGGAGTATCCCTCTGGACAGGAAAACCCAGACACAGACTGGGATTCTCCAAGTCACTGTATCTGCTGCAATTCAGCCTCTGCACACAAAATCTGATTCACTTGAGTCTATTTTACATGCACTGGCACGCTGAATGACTAATTCAGAGCTCAGTTAATTCTGTAGAGGGGTTGGTAGAGTCATAGTTGCAGACTAAGAGTGTGTTGGGCCCTGCATGACATTGCAGGCTAAATTAGGAGAGCACTGACTCAGAAGGTAGCAGACCACCAGAGAGAAAACAGGAGCCTCAAAAAAAAAAAAAAAAAATAGCAGTATTGCTCTCTGTGGGGCATTTCTGATCACACAATGCCACCTTTGACACAGGAGAGCTTCTTTTGCATCTCACCTTTCATTCCTTTGCTCTTGATGGCTAATGGTTTTGCTATCATGGAGTCCGCCTTGAATTATTTTAAACCTCTTATTGACAGGAACTGATTGTATTTCTACAGTGTGCAATGCAGAGCTGAGACATCTGCACTGGCCATACAGGAACCAGCTTGTTTGGACTTTCAGGAGCACAGCCCTGCTATCCTTTCCAGGAATTAGATCGCAGCAAAGCACAGAGAGCTGTGACTGCCTCCCCACCACACAGTATTATGCAACACACATGTACCCCTTGGGTCTGTAATGAATTCTGCTTCAACCCCTCCTCTTCAGGGCATCCCAGCCGCTGCTGAAGTCATTTCCTTCCCCATCCCTCTGCCCACGGCATCAGAGAGCTTGTCTTGCTCTCTTGGTCTTGCATGCTGAGGGCCTTAGGTGAACTACAAAGTGCTGTTAAGCATTTTGTGGGCTGGGGTGAGCACTGTGATCATCTGTTCACAAACTTCTGGAGCACATCTGTTCACAGATGGCTTTGCTCTGGCTGCCAGTGGCCACGGGGCTTGGATTCAGCAGCCCTAAGGGTCTTCATTGGTTTTCATGTCCCCAAAAGCCCACTGCTGCAATCCTGCACAGCGGCCCCTGCATGCCAGGCTGCCACCTTTACTTGCTCCTCTTTTCCTTCTCTTCCAGGGGCATTTTCCTTTGTGCTCCTGCCCTTAGGCCTCATCCCACCGTACTTATACTTCTCTCCCTGCACCCTCCCTTCAAATACTCCTCTGGGAAAATGATCCTTCCACCAGGAATTCCTGCTTCCTTCTCCTTCTAATCGCTCCCGGTGGCTGCATTTGCTTCTCTGAACCATTCTTCCCCAAACTTCTCTTCTCTTTGTGTTTTCCCTCACACTTATTTATCTTAGAATCACAGAATCCTACAATGTACTGAGCTGAAAAGGACCCATCAAGACCATCAAGTCCAACTCTTGGCCCTGCACAGGACACCCCAAGAAACACACCGGTGCCTGGGAGTGCTGTCTAAATAGTTTTTGAACTCAGACGGGTTTGGTGCTGTGACCTCTTCCCTGAAGAACCTGTTCCAGTGCTCAGCCATCCTCTGGGTGAAAAACATTTTCCTGATACCCACCCTAAACCTCCATGTGCCCCTCATTTCTGGCTGCTGCCACTGCAGCATTTCTGCCCTTATCAAGGGTCAGACAGAGGTGCTGCCTGGGGCAAAGCAGGAGCTCTCTGCTCAAGTGATGTGCAGCTGCCTGGGCAACAGTGCCTGCTCCAACAGTATTTCCAAACACTTCTGGATACAGGAGGCAATGGGGTCAGGCAGATGAAACCATCCCTTAGGCTGAATCTGCTCAACACGGGTACATCTTCACCCACTGAAGGTCTACCCTGTAGGCACAAGTACTACAGATTCAGAGCACACCTGCTTGTCCAGCCACCTTTACAGAAGTCCTCCCAAAAAGGCTGCATCTTTAGCAGCATTGAGCAACACAGAATATTGCAAAATAGCCCTTTGCTCTAAATGACAGCTCTGAGATTTGTGCAGAGGTGATATGATTCTGCTAAGCTGGGCCAGCACATCTTTAAAATCCATTCAATGTAAAATATGCATTGATGTATTTACATTGGATGATGTATTTCTGACATTAAATTTCCATCAAAACTAGAGAAGGGCTCTGCGGTCCCCCGTTAAAACCGTGATCGATACAGCCAGCATGTTCTCTTCTCTTTTGTGGCTATCCTCCAAAAATAAGCAGCCTTGCCTGATGAATCATTTGCTCTTAGCTGAGCGTGAAGTAGCGTTACTGCTTTGCTTGTGACGTCTTTATGTTAAAGATTCTGATCAAGTGCTTTAATCGACCTGACCTTTCCGCTCTCAGCTTTTCTTGTGGAGCCAGCAGTGTTTGCTGACTCCAAACGTTAATTCTGGGGGGGTTTGAAGGACATAATGCAGTGAGACAGCTGAGACACAGTAAATTGTCTCGCAGAGCTAAAAGCTAAAAGGGGAGGTTTCTCTGAATAAGTCATGGTGCAGGTTGCAGAGGGGAGCCTTCACACGTTGCCTTGATTGCCGCCTTTGCGCCGACTATTCAGTACAGGATTTGCATTTTTCAAGGCATCTTCTCAGGGCAGGGCTTGACAGACATGCCATGTTTTAAATGTGAGCTCCATCATGCAGAGTTGGAGGGTCTGAGTGCTTTAAAATTTTGTTTTGCTGCTGATGACAAAAGGTGAGCTGCCAGCAACAGCACAAAAGCTCAGCCCCGCTTCCTTGCCTGCACTCAACAACTCAGCATTTGCAAACTGAGGGCTGAAGCTAATTCTCTAACATGTCAACCAGTCCTGCAGGAAACAAAAGCATTTGCTCTACATCTTACCTACTGAAAAATACATGGCATTTTTCACATCATCTCCTGATGCTGCATGGCAAATCTAGCTCTGATCTCTGCCTGCGAGAAGACAGACATAACCAGAGGCACACATGTAAAATATTTGCTGGCAGGAGCTACCCTTAGCCTAAAGTGCCTACCTTTTTTTCCCCTCCATTACTCAGTACATACTTACTCCCATAACACCAAGAGGAGACAGGATAACACCTGCATATTATTAAGGTAGTGAGATATTAAGTGACTCGTCCAAAATGAAGTGAGAAATCAGAGACAGAGGACAGAGCTGAAGATGAAGCTGAAGAAGCCAAAGCTTTGAGCCTGTTAATTCTGCTAAAGACAGCATCAAGCCATGCTCCTGCTCAGATGATTAAAGATTATTCATGACACAGAGTAAAACATATTGTTGGATGAATTTATTCCAGCACCACGCCCATCGCATATTCCATCTGTGCCTCATGCCACCATGCAAGGTGGATTTCAAGGATGGATAATCTGGCTTCCTACTGCTGCTCTGTTCTTGCCCAAATTGATAAGACAGCAGCACATCCCATGCTGCCAGGTCTGGCTAATCCAAGATGGCCAAATATTTCATCCAACTGTATTAACTGCAACCTAGTTAATCCACAGATCACTGGAGGATGACTACAGCTTCTATCTTCCACTTCACAGCAGTGCCTGGGCTGTCACCCAAGACCTTCCCAACAACAGCAGAGAGCTCTGTAGTCTCAGAATGCAAGGCCTTGATTGCACAGTGAAAGCATTGAAACAAACTGCAAAAATATTAAAAGTCAAAAAAATCATGGTTAGTGTCCTACTTCCACTCACAAGATGTTTATGTTTCTTTTCTTCTTCCTCTTGCCACCCTTTCTTTGCTCTGTCCCATGGAGGTGTTTGAAGCTATGTGTTATATATGGAATTGCCATTTTAGAGTAATCTCTGACCAGTACAGGATGGACTGCAGGCAGCTTCAGAGGAAGATCTTGGAAAGCTGTTTCTGAAGTATTTGAAAAACATTAAATTTGTTCCATATTCTGTTAATTAGATATGTCTAACAAAACAATGTATGGCTTCCAAACAGTGTCTTCTCCTTTTTTAGCATCTGTGCTACTTAGAATCGGGCTGTTCTTATGATCCTGGTAAACGCCCTGCACTGCTGAATGCCCTCATGTCTCATGTGGGTGTGAGTACCAAAGATTAACTGTGTATTTGTGAAGGAAAAGAATACTAATTTTAATCTTGTTTTCCTAGAGTGCCTCGTCCTAATGAGACAGCATGAATAAAACTTACCAACCCATCATTTTCCCCTAGGAATTTTTCATGTGGAATACATCCAGCCTCCAAGGCAAATAGTTTCACCCTTATTAGACCTGTTTCATGTGGAAGTTCTCCCAGGTTCACTATTCTTCTTTCTTATTAGTTCCACCTACACTCAGCTGTACTAGCAAATAAAACGGGCTTGTTTTTAAAGAAGGAAAAGGCTGCTTGCTCTCTGCCCTTCATCCTGCCTCTCTCCTCTGGGAAAGCAGCAAAAACCCCCAGGAACCCTGTTTTATTCCATAGAGATCTTAGATAATACTCCTGGTTAACCTGTGCTTGAAACAAGCACTTACAAGACCATTAGGAACCTCTTTATGAATTCCCTTCTGTCAGCCCAAGGAAAACGCGGAGAGTGCGAGGGCTGGATTTCCAAAAGCGTCCACCATGCACTGGGGTGCAGCGCCTCTGCAAACCGCTCTCTAGAGGCTCTCTTTCACCAGAAACAATAAAAAGTCCACTGCAAGCCCTCAGAAGAGATTCATGTTACACAGCTCCTCTTATCTACGCTCATCTGTCCTTATCTCCCGCAGCCCTTTTTGATGAGCGCGGCTCCGAGGAGTCACAGACCATGATAAGGGTTTTGTGCCCATCTCCCCTGCTGCCACAGCACATTTGCTCATAATGCTGCTACAAATACCACTGTGTAAAACACCTCACTGCTTTTTGGGAATGAAGAGCAGATGTGTTTCGTGCTTAAGCCTCCAGAACCACATTGATGGGAATTTCACAAGCAAAAGCACAAGCAGAGTCAGGCTGGCTTTGCAGTCTGGTCACCAGAGGACCAGAGGGCAAAATATTTCGTATACAGTTGGCATCTAAAGTACCATTAACCTTGGCTCACAGGAGGCAGTGTTGATAAACACTCACTGCAGGAATATCTACCTATGATTCAAAGAAGAGGTCAGGTAATAGTGCAAATACTGGTAAGTGGCTGAAACATGACTTTAAAAACACATTTTTTTATGTCACCAATAATGTTAATAATATGCTTTAGTAAAATCCACAGCCCTGAAGGGACAGAGAAATCTAAGGGATTGGTCTTTGAATTCTGATCCTCAGGGCTTAACTATCATATGTCAAGGCCATTTTGTAACTACCCTAGAAATATAAAGGCGTCTCTACACAAGCTACCTTCATGCCTCGTCAGAGCACTTTGAAAGGACTTAACTAAACTTAAACTTAAAAATCAGGCCTTTAATTTTTTCTCTAAGTCTTAAGTAGGCATATCAATTTCTGGCATTCTCCATACAACTCTGCCTACGTTCTCCACTGGATATTTTTAATGCATCTTTGAGACTATTTGAACAAGTTTTCTTTGGGTTTTGTGGGTCAGTTCACATATACTGGGGTTACGTTTTGCTGCCATGTTAATAGAGAGTTGTTTGGTCACATATTTCCCTGGGTGCAGTTTAATTTCCCCCAACATAAACACCTATAGTTTGTCTATTATGGTGTCTCTCTTTTTTATACCTCGTATTTAACTGCATTGTGTTTATCTGCAGCCGATAAATGAGCAAAAAGAGATTGTTGGCTTTTATGCCACAAACAAAAATAATCCAAAAGATACAAAGTCTATGAAGATTTACAATCTATTAAAAAACAAAGAAATAGTAAGTCTTACAAAATTAAAGCCAGCTACAATCTAAAACAGTAAAATTAATTAGAGCTCAAAATTTCAATTTCCTATTCTTGACCTTAAAGTAAACAAGGCTACTGGCACAAACCCAGGCTTTTTTTTTTTTTTGGATTTAAAATGCAATAACATGTACTGGCTGATTCAACATATCTGGGTGACTGCCTGGGGACTATTGAGAGATTTTCCTCACCAGTAGTGTGGATAACAGGAAAAAAAAAATTAACACCTCCATATCAATGATTACTATGGGAAACTAAGCTTTTGAACAGAGTGGTTGAGATTCAAGGTTATCACCCTGAGGAAAATATTAAATCTCTCAGTGGGGCTTTCCTCCAAACTGGACCTGAGACCATATTTCAAAGTTCTACAAAATTCTGATGCAAAGACATTAAACCATTTCCCTGTGATAACATTTGAGTCATCTCAGTTCTCTAACGTCAAAACATTATCACAGAACATATCAAATAGAGTACTAAGATATCACTGGAACAAAATGGGTATGGTAAACTGACATTCTTTACTTTGTTAAAATGATGTTTCTATATTGTCAATAAGAAGGTAGAAAAAGCAAATCATCTTTTCTTTTAAGCAGACACTTCCCTGCAAACCCTTTAATTTTAGACAAAACTTCATTCTCCGAAAGGAAGATTCTTTTGTCAGAAATGTTCTCAACTGTCACATGCTTTGAAGTACACAAGAATTAAACAAGGAACGTGGTCTCCCCGAGTGACTCTAAATTCCCACATTTCTTACCAATTCCCTTGAGTTAATTTGCACAGCTGTGAGTTACACTGACTGTAAGAGACCTGCTTCCCATTCTTCTAAAGGAAGAATGCAAATCCCTGCTCCAGAAATCCTGCTTGAATAGGGCTTGATAACATCTTTCCAGGAAGGAACTCCTCTTTAAGCAATGGCTTTTAAACTTATGACCTGTTCTATATATTTATTACCCTGTTTAGCAACATGCATGCAAGCTACCAACCGATGCCTCCAAACCCAAACCTGCAAATGCCACTCGGGGTGCATGGTCAGGATGATGATCTTTGTGGGTTCCTTGTAGCTCAGGATATTCTAGGAGTCTATGAACTCATAGAACTCATATACAGTCCATGTACTGCCCATGTGGACGGCCCAGGAGGATGTGTAGTGTTCCTGGATACAGCTGCGTTCCTCAAACAGCCCAGCGTTCTCAGGGCTGGCCCCTAAAGCCAAAATACCTTACAGGGATTCCTGGATCCTACTTAGACACTGAGGTAAGTGACTAGAAGCCTAAAAAGCTCTGCTGATTTGCTGATCCATAATGTCCAGTTCTGATGTTGTGCAGCACGAGACAGGCAGGAGGATTGCAAGGAAACCTGGCCCTGGTATGGGCACATACATGGGGCTCAGCTCTCCTGAAAAGTATGATGCCAGTTCTAGAGGGAGAACATGCAAAAACCCAGCCCTGAGCAGGAAACTATGTGGATTCTGTCTGTCCCTGTCAAAGAGCTGTGTGGGCTTTTTCTCCTGCAAATAGTTCTGCAGTATCTAAAAAAATAACTTAGCCTCTGTGTTCCTGACATTTGAATCTTATAAGGAGTATTTCTGAACTGTGGGGAGGAGATCCAGCTGGAGGGGAGGTGAGAACTCAAGTGTTCCTATCAGCAGTCTGTAGCCAAGCTCTGAGAATTATGTTCTATTATGGATTTTTACCCTCACCTAAATGAACTTACCAACAAGACTAAAGTAAAGAATTTTCGTAAACATCATGAAAATTTAATGGCTTGAGACAGGCTGTTTCATTAGGCCTGGCTGATTTATTAGTTCCAACAAATCAGTAGAATTGGTAAAGCTTTGAGATGTTCTGACAAGAACCCAGAAATCCACATGTTAAAAATGGTGAAAATTAGGCTGGGAATCTCCTTAGTGTATGTGTATGGGCTATACTGTGGGAATTGTTTCAGGGGAATTTCCTTTCTGTGACACCTTTTGCTTCCAGAGTAAGCCAGGAAGAAAAGTACAGCATCATAACATTCAGACTGGGACACTTTCTATTTGGAATCGGGATCAGACACATCTTTCTTCATGACAAAAGCAGGTAACTACCATCTTCTTTGCTCTCCGTGGTCAAATAACACACCAATTTCTCACACATGTGCATAAAACATAAATTAAACTCTAGATATATGAGAAGCCTTCAAACACACCATAGGGGCAATGTGCAGAGGGGCTGAAGCCCCCCTGGATTGCCTGGTTACAGCAAGCATTTGCCAGCTGCAGTGACTGCCAGAGGGGAAAAGGCGTGGGCACAAGCATTGATTTGGAGGAAGGAGATTCTATGTGGACACCAGGGAAAAGCTGTAAGAGGGTGCACAGGACTAATGCAAAAGGACATGGCCAGCTTTAGGGGAGACCTCCCCCTTACTTAGCGACAAAGCCTGGCTTTGGCCCCATCACCTTGTCCAGCAACAAGGCACCAACAGCCGCTTGCTGTGGATTGTGCTGGCACAACCTGCTAGATCAACCCTGAAACCACAGAAAACATCCTCTTTAAAAATCATTGACAGCCCAAGATGTGATGGTAACAGTATTGTATGCGTCAGCTTTTGGGATCATTATTGTAAAAGGTTACAGAAGGGATTTGGGTTAATGGAGGTAATCTGTGATTATCTGATGCAACAGATTGCTCTGCCAGTGACTCATTCCTTCTGCCACAATATATTGTGGGTTGCAGCTGCAAATAGCGAGCAGGATGGTGCTGGCTCCCAGGCTGACTGTCCCTGTCGTTTGGAGAAACCCCTAAAAGAGGGGGTGCCAGGCCATTGCAGGTGTGCGACAGCCTGGTACAGCTTTCCTGAGGGGACTGGGCTGTAGAAGGGTACTACAGTCACTCATTCATGGGTGTTACTATAGCTACCAGTTGAAGGACTCAACACAAAAAGTAGAACTAAAAAAAAAAATTTAAAAATTGGAAGGTAGAAGACAAAAAAACAAGGAAACTTGCAGAGCAAAGGCAGAGAGTTCCTCTGATTAGCTAATGAAGGGCTTCAAAAGCAGTGACTGAAAAATGAGGCTTGAAGGTTGCATGGTGTAAGCGTCAGATGATGCAAGCAGCTGG
This sequence comes from Donacobius atricapilla, assembly GCA_013397315.1. Classification (NCBI taxonomy): domain Eukaryota; kingdom Metazoa; phylum Chordata; class Aves; order Passeriformes; family Mimidae; genus Donacobius; species Donacobius atricapilla. The sequence goes on from WBMY01007802.1 coordinate 1,233,718, forward strand.
CCCAGCTCGGCTGCCTCTCCCACCCACCCACCNGGATGGATTAACTATTTCCTCACGCCTTGCACACTCCTGCACCTCCACTGGCTCTCCCTGCAGCCCTGAGGCCAGAACTAAAGCAAGGTATTGGTTTGGGGAACCGTGTGGCAGCAAAGATGCTACCACCAGGGGCTCCAGGAGAGAGCAAAAGCAAAGTACTGTCACAGCCTGGAAGATGAAGCAAGAAGAACAAACAGCAGCATGCAGCAATCCCACACCACCCACACTTCCCAGTGGAAAGCCCCCGCCTCTGGTCTGGATGCCCAAGGGAGCCCAGAGAACCAAAAGCGGCTGTAGCCAGCGATGGACACTTCTAATACATACAGAAATCTAAATAAATGCATGATTCCCACTCACATGCTTTCCTGACAGCCAGCTGTTCCCTTTGCTTGCTGTTATCGTCACTCAGAGATTAATGTCACTGCCTGGGACAGCTTATTAGCAATTTTTATTACAAAGCATATACATTTGGCTGGTGGCAGGCAAGAGCTAAGCCTTTGAGTAAATAAAATACTAGGACAGCTCGCAGGGAATGACAGAGAACAGATATCTGTGGGGTCTTTACCCTGGCTCTGAAAGCCAATAATGGCAGGAGGTCAGAGATCAGCTGCTTAATTGTCCAGTGAATTAATGGTGACGAACGTCTGTTTCCCCTCTTGTTAAAACTGACACCAGATATTTCAGAGAAAGCAGAAGGACACTTGGCTACAAAGGAATGTTTTGATGGCTGAGGCTGAGATTGTTGCCAGCCCCAGCCTGTCAGAGCAGCGCAGGTCAAACGAAGTCACTGTAGGAAACTGCCGCTGACTCCAGCACGAACCAGAACCCTCTGGGCCCAGTCAAGCAGACACAGAATACCCTGTTCACTTTGGAAAAGAAGATTTTTTTTGCTTCTATTTAATTTAAAAAGTCAGATCTAGAGCCTTGAATATACAAGCATAAATTTAAAAAAAAAAAAAATTAAAAAAAAAAATTGGGGGAGTGTGAATTGCACCATAAAAATCAGCCTGCACTTGTTTCCTCTCATTTTGGAGAAAAATAGAGAGCAACAGGAAAAAATAAAACTACCAGAATATATTACAAAATGCAAAAAAAAAATCTGTACATTTTCCCTATCCAGAAAATTTCCCTTTCATTTTCCAGCACAACCCTGGTTCAGCAATGCATCTCTTGGTGGAAATTGTCATCATGGGAGGAGTAAGGAAACTGGGAAATACATGGGGACCACTTTCACCCAGTTAGTGACATTTTCTGAAGCTGGCTAATACTTTTTTATTGAAACAACTTCCACAGGGAAGAACGAGGTCTAATTATTTATTTTCTTCCTGTTGCTCAATCGCATTGCAATTCAGATTTTCATGTGGAGCTGTAGGAACAAGGATGAAAGCTTCCCTTTGTTTTAAGGTGGTTATGTTAGTTTTGAGCTGTTGTGAGAGACTGTAGGGCACATCTTTCCCCTTCATCTGAATATGTGACCCCCTCTGGTGTTCCATTTAAGCTTCATGAACAAGGAACAAGCACTTTCTGAATATTAAAAAAACACAGCTTCAACCTACCAGTCAGTTTTTGAGAAACATAACATGACTTATTACGTGGCAAGTAATCCCCCTCATTATGAAACGTGCTGATACCTTTAATTAACAGTGGTAATATATATCTCTGTTAACAAGGATGTGTAACGCTGAATTAGGTGACTAAAATCTAAGTATTCTTTCAGCAGTGTTTTCTACAGGGGTCATGACGACCACAAAACAGCCACACTGGTTTTCAAGTCAATCTGTGTGCTCAGTCTCTGGCTGAGCTAATTATAATGGTGCCTTTAGCATCGCTGTCTTTAAGTGTCTGCCAGCATGCCCCTAACAAACCACCAGGTCCATGTTTTTCTAGCCCAGACAGAAGACTCAGATTATCAGGTCAGAGTTAATTCATCTCCAATGCCACACGAATCCAGCTTGCTGAACTTCAATTACCAATGGAGAAGTTCAGGACGTGACATCATTGAACCGTGTATTTGTTTGCTTCTTGCTCCTGCCCCTAATCAATACCTGGGGGAGGAAGGCTGCTGGGTCCTCAAAGGCTAAAAAATCTTAACATGGTCCTCAAGGGCTAAGGGAGGCATCTGGCTCAGCATCTGCAGTGTGAGGATGGTCTGACCTTCACATGGGCAACAGACAACTGTCCCTGCAGGCCCCATGGCCCATGTGCTCCCGGCCAGGCAAAACAGAGGGGCTTTTGAGGCAAAAGCCCGTGAGCTGCAGCTTGGGGAAGGGCAGTGGTCAGGGTGCAGCCCACACAACCTGTACCAGCGCTGGTGGTACAGAGCAGAGCACTGCAGCGCCAGGGGCATGACTGGGTATAATCAATTGCATGGAGTGTGGTTCTGATAAATGAGGTCTGTGTGCCGCTTGTGTGGCACTTGGAGTCACGCTGGAGCTGAACACATCTACAAGGAAGTCACAACCTCTGCAGCCAGAAACACTTTCTGTTCAAGTGTTTCATGAAATCCGTATTTTAGGCTTGCTATTATCGTTCCTTGTCAGGACAGAGAAAAGAAATCCAGCTATTCCTTTAGATAATATTCTGATTTTCAACCTCATGAGAGAAAACCCCCCAGCAGCTAGCCAGAAAATCCCAGCCCCCTTATCTCATCCAACTGCCCCAGTGACGCAACACGCTCCGCTCTGCGCTGAGCAGCACGGCAGCAAACACTGATCTTCGTGTCTAAGCATCTAAGCCCAAGTGGCACATGTGCTATTTTAGCACCTCTTGGGACCATTCTGGGAGATAATGTAATTAATATTATCTTGGTGACGGCTATTTACCACATCCCGCTGGGAAACTGCAATCTGTGCTTGTGGAACTTGAACCCAATTAATACTCACTTCCTACCAGTTTCAGGTGTCTCCTAATTTAAAGATACATTTACAGACAAAACAGGTCAGTAACTCTTCCCAGTGAGCCAAACAGCATCTTAATCACTCATGTTTAATAGGAAACAAATGACTGAGCACTGATAAAGTTCACCATTATGCTTTTGAGGAAAAGAAAAGTGACTACAGAACAATCTGATAACAGGAGAATTTGCTTCCTGTGTAACTCGATATTTATAAACCCTCTCAGTAAGGGGGCAAAAAGGAAATCATTTCAGCTGGCTGAAGTTAACATTCCAAAACACGTTTTTAAAATGACAACACAAACAGGACCCCCGCTGAAAGCAGTGCTTCTGGGAAAACCACGCAGGAAGGAGAGGAGGCCGGAGCTCCGGTGGCTCCTTGGCCGGGCTCTCCGGGCGCCTGTGGACACCGTGCCCCTGGCACAGCACAGAGCCACCTCAGCCTCCCCAAGAGCAGGAGGGGACACGGGCTGGCAGGTGCAGGCAGGATTGTCCTGCCTCTGCTTTCCACCTTCGACGGAATGGCTGGGCTTACCACCTCCCTCTGTCTCCGGCAAACATACGAAGACACGGGATTTTTTTTCAAGGTAAAGGCTAAACTTTCAGTCTTACAAGGATCTTCAGTTATTTTCTATGCTTTTCTATAGCTAACCCCCTGGAAATGCAGGCTGTGATTGCCCTAAAGCCTGACTACTGTCTCAAGAGCAGAATTAGTTCTGAACTCCAACACCCTGAAGTCCAGCACCTACAACTCCAGCTGAATTTATCAGGGACCACAAATTCCAGCAAGCCCTTCAACAAACCCCTTGTGAGAAGGGAGAGATAAGGACCTGAACTGAGGGGTCCCCTCTGCACAAAATTGTAAGGGCAGAGTATTTCTGGAGTCAATGCTATTTTCCAAGGTTCCCAGGTATGGAAGTTTTCCACGGGAGTATAACATAGGAGATGTGGAAGAGTGCTTACAGTGACAGTAAAAATAAATTTGTATTTTCTGCCTAAAAAGGGAATGTTCTAAATTACTTAAAAATAAATGTCTATCTCCCAGAAGCAGAAAAACAAATATGGGGGGGAAAAAACCCAGTAGAAGGTGCATCTATTTTGTTTCACATTTTCCACCTTAGCAGATGACAAAGCCATTTGCACTTTGCTGCCCTGGCTTCAGATACCAAGTAAAAGATTTCTGAGTTGCTTTTAAAGTACATAAATAAAAATAATAAAACCAACACAACCCTTGGCTTTTCAGCAGTGCTCTCTACTTAAAGACATAAAAGCATTTTGCAAACAAAAATAGTGAAAGCTTTTCCAGCTTAAAGATTAATTTTGCCCTCACGTAAATTAGCATGACTTTTACAGTCCTGTTGAGACACTCCACATGTGCATCTGGGAAAAGAAATTATCACGGGCAGTTTAAATGCCCAGCTTTAATTAGGAAAAAGAAAACCAAAATAAAACCAGATCCATTCTTCTTGAAAAGCTTTCCAGTTGATATTGTCAGAGGACGTAAAAGAATTAGGGCTGCTAGATGCTTGTGAGAAAAGCATTCTTAAATTTGTTTTAAGCTGCCCAGCGCTGGAGGGAGAACACTGGAGGTGTTCTGGAGGTGTGGATCCTCTGCACCAGCTCCAAGTGGCTGGTCACTTGTCCAGGGGGTTGCACAGCACCTTCCTGCTGCTCAGAGAGCAGGCAGCTGCAGAGAGCAAAAAGATCTGCTGAGAAAAGCCTGACACTCGCCCTTTGCCAGACACCTGAGGATCCAATGGCACCGATGTTTAATTACTTTCCCTGCTCACAGGACAACTTAGCATTTGCTTTTCTGCAATGCCTGGAGGCAACACATGAACACAGATCCCATTCCCGAAGAGTTTCCAGCTCACTGCAGCAGCCAAAAGCACTCCCCATGACATCCTGAACCCGTTGCTGTCACTGGGGATGCTGCCCTTGCCTTCAGCAAGGGTTAGGATTTCATCCCCTGTGGCTTCAGAGGGTCACAGTTTTCCCACTCATCAACACAACTGCTTTCTGAGGAAGGCCCATTTTTCAAAATGGGGTGGTATTACTGAAAAAACATTAAAAGTTGCCAGGAACAATCAAGGGCTGTACATGAACTGTTGTCCAGAGCTGACTGCATTTCAAACAGATTCAATAAAAACATGACAATGGAAAGAACATTGAAAAATTAAGAGCAAGTCAGACCAGGTGCTTCCCCTCACTTTCACCCTGACATTTCTTGTCTTTCTGTCTTCTCCCCATCTCTAACATTTCTAGCATTAACTACTTCATTCTATTTTCCAATTTTGTCCTCTTCTCACCTCTTGTTGACTATCAGCCTCTGATGACACCTTCTATCTCTGACCTGTTCCAAACTGGACTGCTACTCCTTCACATCCTTCCTACTCTTGAAAGCAACCCTAGGAGTAGGGACTTGGAGCCTCTTGCTCTTCTCTTCCTTTGTTTCAGGGAAATGCCTCTAGGAATGGACTGCAACAGGCATGCATCCATCTCTGAAGAATAAAACAAGGGATTTTCCATTTAAAATCACTCACCACAGGCCTGTTCATCCTCTTCAGGAGCTGACATATTAAGACAACTGAATAGAAGGAATTTATGGCAATTTGCTCGCGCCAACCAAAAAAAAAAAAAAAAGATTAAAAAAGGCAAAAAAAGAGCCTAAGAATGGGACTTCGGTCTTGTCCTGAAATCCAAGAGAGATACAACAGCATATGTCTTTCATCTATATGACCTTTTCCACTAAGACAAAAAAGAGACAGGATATTAAATCACAGTTTAAGATTTTTATGACTCTTGGCAAGCATTTATTTATTATGGTTTGTTTGTTTTGGGACTTTGTTTTTAGGCAAAGTGTTATTTTTTGTACTTTTCATGGAACTCAAATGGAAATACCATAAAAACATCTGAGACAAATTTCTTTTGGCTGATTTGAACATTTTCAAAGTGACAGGCTGAGTCCCCTTCCAATTCACGTCGCTCAGACCAGCGTGTTTAAACCAGAACAACCATAAGACACAAAGACTGCAATTATTTTTTCACAAAGTCATGGGAAACCTTGGTGATATGTGCTGTCATTGTGTGAGGGGGACAGCAAATCCTTTAACCAGCAGATCTAGATCAGAAAACATGCTCAAAAGCTGTACCATGTCCAGTGAAAATCCCTCAGTGACTACCGTGGGGAACACATGGTGACAGCACGACACAGCACAAGGAATGTTAGAGAAAACACAGATTAATTGAATTTGGCTTCTTAATTTTGCTCCTTGGCTGGAGAGGAGCTCTCCCTACCATGCTCAGCTTACCTTACAGATGACTAAGCAGACAGGAGGATAAGGATGGTACAAGGAAAGACAATCCAGGGGAAAGGACATTAACCTCAGACCCAGGGAGGATTAGTTTTAAGTCCTTCCTCTAGCACAGATTTCTCACATTATTTCAGGCAAAGAGTTAGGCTGTGTAAACACCTTGTGAAAGTGAGGGCTCTGTGATCACAGATGCACTTGGAGATGGCTGAAGCAGACACAGGTCTGTTCACCCAGCCCCTCTGCTCTGCCAGGGACTGTTCCCCTCGGAGAGCAGCAGGTTTGATGGGCTGTGCTCCTAGTTCCCAGCTGCTGAAACTGCCATTATCCCAACAGGCTCTGATCCCTGCCTGCAGGCTCATCCCACCTAAAGCTGCACAGCATCTCAACTCTGAGCCCTTCATCTTGCCCTCAGTCAGCCCCCAGCACATAACATGAAGCCAGAGCATTTCCTAAGCCTCCCTTTGATATTGATGGGTGTAAATACATTAAAGACTGAGAAACCCTGAAGCCTGATAGAAATTTTCAGTGAAACATTTTTCCTTCAGAAAATACCAATCAGCCAAAAGTAAATGTTTCACAGATGTGTCACTTCTGATAACATTTTATTTTTAAATGCAGGAAATTTAAAAGGTCCTCAGTAATATTAAAACAGTGTTTCAACTTCTGATTCCAAACTATTTTACCCCCTTTAAAATACTACATTATATCATAAGGAATAAAATAAAGTTGTTGCTACCATTTATTCCCAAATAAAACATATAGGCTGAGTTCGAACATTTTTCTCCCTCAGACTTATTTCACAGCACATTAGAAATGTTTGTATACCTTTTGTCTTAGGATAGAAACGTTTTCTTGAAATTTGGGAAGGTAAACAAACAAACAAGCAAAACCCCAAAACAGGACAACAACAAAACCTTTGGCCCTCAAAACCTCCCCAAGGCCCTCAGCTCTTGCACTCGTGAGGGCAGGTAAGGACAGGCTGGAACTCTGCGTGTTCTTTCTGAGTGACTAAAACACGACATGGGCCAAATGCAACCACATGATACTTCCAAAACGAGAACACATATGGCTGAGCATTTCTGAAAAGTCAAAATCTGCTCGCACCGAAATCAATGGGCGTTTTACTCTTGACTTCTCGGAAGCGGGGTTAAGTCAACACCGGGTAAGATGGGAAAATCCCAATCGGAGATCAAGCACAGCTTTCCCCCTAAAGATTATTCATAAAGTAAGAGTAGACGTCACGAGAAAACAGAAGGTGCTACAGTGCTGTTATTTTTAAAGCTGAGGGTGAGAAAATAGGCAGTGAAGCGTAGAGCAGAACTTCATACGTTGCTTTGTCACCAGTCTTGTTAAGGAGCTTGGGGAATTTATTTTAGGGAGAAAAAAATTCCGTAGTTATTTCTGCTTCTTCCATTCAGAACAGACTTAATTTTACATGAACTTTTACAGGCTTTTTCAATACTTCTTTTTGAATGCTGGATTTTCTATGACCCACTCCATTTTCAGGACCACTAAAAATGTCCAAGAATACTTCTTTAAACTACCTAGAAGACATCAGAAGTTACATTCAGAATTTAAATCAGGTCCTAGCTGCCTGCAAAGCTTTTGCAGAATTGTCTTCTTTCTTTTGCAAAGAGCAATCAATCTGGAGAAGCTGAGGCAGTCACTGAAGTGGATCACAGGGAGCATCTGTGCACAAAAGAGGGAGACCAGTTCTAATCATCAGCATTGCAGGACTGTAATTCTTGAGCCCAGGCATGAGCAATTATCAGTGAGAGCATAATTTATTCCTTGTAGTCAGACACAAGATGGATATCCCATTGCACACCAGTTAGATTGTTAGACTCATTTTAGAAAGCTTAGCAATATCACTTATCATGTATGAAACAGCACTAATGGCAGGCAGCCTGAGCCATCAGAGGAGTTTAATAAAGGGATTCACTATTCTCATCATGCAGAGGGGCAAAAATCCTGGCATGTACAAGGAAGTGCAGCAGCTTCTTGGACTTCCATACTGAAATCTTCCTCTGCTTGCAATCTCTCAACTGACATACACACCCTCATTCATGCAAACTTTTAGAGTGCGCTACTTAATTCACCACAAGAAAGGAAATCTAAGAAAAGTATAGGATTTCAACACCAGGACCTGAGACCCATACCTAACCTAACTGAGGGCACACAGGAGTACTCCTGTCTCCATTACGGTTAGTGACACTCGCACCCCACCTGTCTGACAATTAAGGAAAAAACCCTGAAACTTCTCTCTGTATCTCACAGCCAGGATTGCAGCCCCCATGTCAAAAAATGCACTGGCAGTTCACAGCTTGTAAGCAACAGCTGGGACCTTCCCTTGCCATCCGCTGGGACCTTCCCTTCCCTCCGCTCGGGATGACGTTCCCCAGGAGCCATCCCTTCCTTCCCTGTAGCTGCTTTTCCCATCCCAGCACTGACCAGCCTCAGCCACCCGGTTTATGAAGCTGGACAAAAGCAGCCACTCAGTGTGGCTTGGCCGAGGTGTAAAATATATCAGACAGGAATTTGGGTTTGCTCAGCCCAGCAGTCCCAGGCGCAACTGCGACACCCGCAATTAGGGCTTGCGGAGAGCACACATCGTTACAGCTTCACCCTTGGGCATTCACCAAAAGAGAGATTTGCTTTTCTAATTGGCTCAATATTTTGAGAAGGTAAATGGTGAATAATAACAGCCTCAGCAGGAACATGAGACGGGATGAAAGCAACACAAACTCCCCGTTTACGCTCCCGGCTTCGTGGCGTGAGCCACATGTTGATTGACTTCCAGCCCTGGGAGGAAACTGTCCTGCAGAAGACATCCCTCCTCCCTCACAGGACCACGGGGAGCGCCCAGGGACACTTCTCCTGCCTTTGGTCACCTCAGCTGGCTTTTGGCCTCGGCGAACTATGCTGTATTTCTGTGCAGCTACAAACCTCATTTGCGGAGCGATAAGTTCCCCGCAGAGTTAGGAACTCACTTCCCTTATTGCAGAGAAGAAATAAACAGTTCTTTGAGGGGAATGGCAGTGTTTAATTTGCATGGGCTGGATACTATTCCAAAGTTTAAGCAAGGTAAAATGTTAATTTCTGCAAAGCACTTCCTCCGCAAAAGCAGCTTTATAAATGGAATTTGATAAAAACAATACATCTAATATTTTCTTCAGAGATTCTTAAACCCATATGTTCAGTCCTCTCAAATACAAGGAGAAAAATCAAAATAGCAGCATCCATCATAAGGTTAACTACAACCAGTCACACTTAACCTCTGATAATTTAGCCATGAGGAGTACCTTTTACTCATAAAAGCTGCAGCAAATGTAATGCAATCTATAAATATCACTGAGGCCACCGGTGGCTGAGCCGTGGAGTTTAACCTCTGGGTTGCTGAATTAAATGTGCTGGGCTATGAGCACAGCCTGCTGCAGCCACTGACTGCTGCCTGGGCTCAGGGCTGACAGATGTTCCTTCCCCAGAGCTGGAGAGGGGGTGAATGAATGAAAATCCTCCACACCATTCATGGCTGCCAAACAGCTCATTTTTAAATGCAACCGAGAGTCGCATCCTTCCACCACCTGCTGATACAGCTCCAAATGCTTCTCCTGCATTCGGTCTACCTCTTTATTTTTCAGTGCATGCCATTGTTTCAAGTCTTTTTTGCTTTTGTGCAAAAGCCTAGAGCCTTCTCAATGCTAGGGACATAATTCTCCTGTTTGCAGGGAGGAGCGTGACCTCAGTCTTCTGCTCTCCCCGAAAGAGCGAATCTTCCATTGACGTCAAGGGCTCTGCACACAGAGGGAGGGAGATAAGCATATTGGAGGCAGGATCTGCTTCGTGAATGAGAATTTTGCTGTAGGAATTTACAAGCCTCTCGCAGTCTCCTCTCTTGATTAAAGCTGGTGGGATTATTTCACAGATTCAGCTGCTGAGCCCCGGCTATTGGAAATCTGTCTCACACAGGGCTCTGTGCTGTTAACCCACCCCAGCTGCTCGGGCAAGCCAAAACCCACCATTATCTGAAAAAAGCATGTCAGACCTGAGAGGGTCGTGTCAGAGGGGAGCTGCTGACAGCTCCCTGTATGGCATCTCACACCTGTGAGCTCTGAGGAGCTCTTAGAAAACCTGCATGCTGCTTGGCGTGCAGATTTTAAGCAACACGGACGTGTGGGTTAAATCAGGAGGGGTTATACCCCGCCTTATGCATTTCTTTCCTGAGGGAGAGGATGGGGCAGTCCATGGGGCTCCGCACAGGGCTGCAGATGAGCTCTCTGTGAGCCAGTAGCCAGGGCAGGCTGGGCACCCTGGGCAGAGCAGGCACACTGGGAAGGATCCCTGGGAGCAGGGCTACACCAGCTCTGAGCCCCTGCCCATCAGCCCGGGCACAAAGCCACCCCAGCGTGGCACTTCTGTTCACATGTCTGCAGCAAACCTGGACCTGGACTTCGGATCATGCTCTGCTCCACGTGCAGATGAGCCCGGGGTCAGCAAAGGGCCGACAGCCTCGTCTGCCACCAGCTCCTCCTCTGCAGCGGAGCTTCCCAGCCTCACCTGGGTCCTCTGGGACACCAGAACTGCGCAGCAACCTTGAGCTGCCCTGTTTGCACACACCACAGCACCCTCAGAAACGCCCCCAGGGAGGACGGCACTCTGCACAAACACCAGGCTTTAGAGCAAAGCCGCTTATTACAAATGCCATTACAGCAACACAAACCAACAGCCCAATCTGATTACACCGTGGTGTACATTTAACCAGGATTATCTGATCCTACATTTGTGTGCAAGCTTTCCCCATCTCTCACGCACAAGGCTGTTTCACATTTATTTTTATGCTGCTTTGCAGTGCTTGGTTATGCTTTACCTTCCTTTACCATGTGCCACTTCTGCAGGTGTTGCAGCTGTAAAGTGATAATGGCTGCACATCAGCAGCAACTTTCGGTCACAAGCAGGAGAAAACAGAGGTTTGAAAAGAAGCATGCATAATAACTAAATGCCAACTTTCTGCAGCAAAATATGAAGGGAAAGGAATGCTGTCAGTATGTCAGCAATGCAGCCAGTGATCTTCATGGCTGGACTGTTATCCCTGGTGGAACATTGTAGTAGGAACTTCTGTACACGAGGTCTTTGTTCACACCGGAAGAAAGCGATGCTCCTCTGTGCAGATGGTGCATCACTATACAGAATTTAAGAAAAAAAGAAAAAACCCAACAAAACTCCCTTGTTTTAAAAAAAGGTAAACAATGTGAATGAAATGTGGATGGACAGAAAATTATGAATTTCCTTACCAGCTCAGCCTACTTCAGGGTCAAAGCTCATTCACAAATGTTTTGGCATCACAAAGGAAGAACAAGATACTCACAGCCAAGGCCATTCTCCTTTCCTGTTTTCCTGCAGCCTCAACAGAGCAGGGCAGGTATGTTAGAACAATATAGGAAATGATCAGCTTTGATATACATTAGACAGTGCTGATGTGGTTTGCAGATAACTCACACAGGCAGCTGCAAGTTACTGGTGAAGGTTTCCCAGCCTGGATCACAACATTTGGTCATTGTTTCTGCCTGATACTTCACACAGCAGCCATTGAAAATGCCTACTGAAGTGTTTAATATGAAGCTGGGGAAGAGACAAAGGATAGATCATATCCTGACGTACAAGATCTCATTTTCTTTTTCTTCCTCTTCCTACGCAAAACCACAAACTTTATAATCCTGATAGTACCAGGGTTTTTTGCAGCCTTCCTGCAAGAAATGGGACTCTCTGCCAAAAGGCTGCAGCAGTAAGTTCCCCAGGTGGACTGCCCTTATGCCCATTTCTTATTTTTTTCAGCCGTTAGGTATCGCTTTATACCTTCCCAGTATATTAGAATATAATTAGAAGTCCCCAAAAAGCAAGGAAAAAATATGCTAAAGTTGCAGTATGATTTTCCACAGTATTTTTTTCTATTCTCTAGTTATCTCTTTTCTTTAAAAAAATAGGGCACATATGAGCTTCCAAAATATTCCGATCAATTAAATTAAGGCATTTCCTCCAGTTCTCCTTCTTTTTCCTCTCCCCTTAGGATTTCAAATAAATTGCTGTTTGTCTAAATGCCAGGGGAAATCAAGAATTAAAATACAGAGCCATTCAAAACATCCTCAAGACCGTAGTCTGACACTGTGGTTTCTGTCAGCGACCACACTTTCATCTTATTGGGATGCCCTTGAAAAAAACTCCTGCTGTCGGAAGCAGAACCTGTGCCCAATTCATGGAATACATGAATGCAGTATAAACCCTCACAGGCCAAGAAATTCCAGAGACACCGCACGGATTAGCTGTGATAACATCTTTACCCATAATATTGAACCGCGACAGAAATAAAAGACGAATGTTTTTAACATTTGAAAACCTGGGGCCAGCCCCTGAAGCAGGGCAGTGTGCACCACTGCACGGGAAGAAGCTGCCCAAAAGCTGGCTTGTCTCAGAGTGGAAAAGTCTGCCTCAGGTATGGAGATCTCAGGAGGGCACAGAGACTTCACAGCAGCATGGCATCATCGCTTTGACACTTGCCCTTCTTGCACCCCAGCCATCAGACCCGTGCTTCAGGCACACCTTGGCACAGCAGCCTTGGGATGCTTCGCTCCTTAGGAAGGGATCAGCACAGTGCGGATCCAGGGAGGGAAAATCCACACTGTAACCACCTCTACGTTTGCTTTCTGCTTTAAAAACTCCTCATTCATAGGTGAGATCCTGTTCCCCATGAACACGGCAGATGCAGATGGTGACAGCTGGAGGGACAAGGTGTCGAATGGGTTCCTTGCTGATTTAAAGAAATCCCATAAGTAGCTTGATTGGTTACACTTTTTGTATTTCAACCACAACTCTTGGCAGGGTTTCCCCCAGTTTGTCTCCTCACACGTTGGCCAGTGCCATGAGATGTGGCCACTGAGGAGTGAAGGCCACATTTGAACAGCCTCTACACAGAATAAAAAGCTTCAGAGGGCCCCCTGTCCCTGCTCAGGGACTAGTAAATTGATCATGTAAATCCTCTCTGTGAATCACAGGAGTTTCTCGGGCCTCCAAAAGCCAGGTGCTGAAAGCCAGACTCATTCTCTCCTGTTGCCATAAACCAAAGCCCTGTGCAACCAAGAAATAAGTGCCTCAGGAAATAGGAGTTACAGTATTTCAGGATGGACCTGTGCAGAGAACCATACATGCTTATATTGCATGCTTCCAAGGATTCTCTTAACTTGACTAGGACACCCTGAGAAGGATGACCCTTCAAACACTACCAAGAAGGTGGGACACAGCCATTGGGATGGGCTGCAAAGCAGCAGCGTTTCTGGGGTGTGATGGTCAAAAGGAGAAAATAATATATTTGAGGTGGTGACTTTTCTGGCAAGCACAACTCAAGGCAACAGATGGTCAGTCACTTGCCCTTGCTCCAAGGGCTTGTGTTCCAGATGGCAGTGCCCCTTCCACATCTTTCCTGGGCTTGCTCCAGGGGCCATACCTGAGGGACCTGTGCAGAGGCGTACACCCAAAAACCCAGCTGGCTGATGTGAAACCCAGCAGGCCAACATAACTACACTCCTGCTACTTTCCTGCTCATCCTTTATTAGCCATCATCTTGTGTCCTGCAGAGAGCTCTTCGTATCCTGTAGGCAGGACATTGGTCAGCGAAGTGAGGAAACTTCAGGCTGCCATAATCTGTCCCTGGCTGCCATTCTCCTGGAGGCCCTGATACAAACCCAAGGAGGGCTATTGGGAGAACTTTTGTAGTCTTATTTGTGGAGATGACACTATGCATCATATTCACCTCTGGTGCTGCTTCTGCCTCAGCCAGCGATGGTCAGAGCGGATTCATCCCCAGCCTGTCCTCTGAGATGTGGGCACCACACACAGACAGGAGGGAAGCTGAAAGCTCTGTGGGGCTCTGGTCACACATGATGTTAAGCAGTGGTGTACCATCCCATCCCAGACACTCTCAGTAGTTTTCCACACTCTTGTTGGTCTCCACACCACACTCACTGCAGCCAGATACAAGGGAGACTTCCCAGAGCAAGCTCAAAGAGCTCAGTGAAGAATTTAAGATGGTTTTGCCCTGCAGCCCAGATAAAACAGGAGGAAGAAGAAGCAACTGGCACAGGCACTGCTGGACAGCAGCAAGCTCAGACAGACATGTGATGGGCCTTGGCCACAAAAGGCTGGGAAGGAGAGCTGTATTTCTAGCCCCAGGTGTGAGCTCCTTCCCCAGAAAACAGATTTCACACTCCTCAGTGGTTTTTTGGCCGCCAGTGCTGAGGCCTGCTGTCAAGAACAGCGAGGTGCCTGGTCAGGAGCTGGCTCCAGGCCTTCCCCTGGCCAGGCATGCCAAGACTGCTCCTCTCAGACAGCTCCTCACCCACAGCACAGGGCAGTCACGGCTCTTCCTCCACACATGTGCAACAAACACGTGTCACCCCATGGAGAGATGTGTCTGCAGACCTCCCAGGTGGTTTTCAAATATGGAACCTAAAAACATAACTCTCAAGAGCCATCTTGGGCAAGAAACATCACTTCTGCCAGTTTGGTGAGCATAAGGAACAAAGCGGGGCTCCCACATGACAAGTGCAAGTGTGACAAGCTGCTCTGCTGCCCCAGCTCCCTCCAGCTCTGTTCCCATCCCTGGGACTGAGGGGAAAAAGGAAGCTTTGTGCTGTGTTGAGACAGCTCAGCCTCTGCTGATGGATTCAGCACTCCAAGGAGATCATTTGACTCCTCATTTCACTGTATGGCAGCAGGAACAGGACCCAGACAAAGGCAGGGTGCCTCCAACACCTGCTGAGATTTCAGCATCGCATTCCCGCACAAAAGGAACACGTTCTAGGAGAGCCCTCACACCACAACAAAAGTGAAGACATGGGAAAGGGCAACGAGCACTCCAAAGACCTCAGGTGTGGAACAGCCACTGTTTGTGGTGACTCTGGCACTCTGAAGTTCAAACCTTGATGACAAGGAGGGGATGTGCGATCCCTGCCTACAGAGGCGCTTTGAAAACGTTGCCCAAAGCCTCAAAGTTTATTCTCAAGAGGACTGGATGAGTCAGGGCCATCCACGCTGACACGCAACGTCCCCACCAGTATAAAGACAGCTGAGACGGGCAAACCACCATTTCATCACTGAGCCTTCCTTATTGCCCCAGTCTAATTTAGAAAACATTGGTGCCAACTTCAGCATTCATAACAGCCTCTGGCCAAAGATGTTAGTTTGAAATAAACAGGAGACATCCTGAGGATTCTAGATAACAAGCACCACAAACAGGTTTTAAGAATAGGATCACCTCCTATAGGAAGGGGTTAGATGGTACTTGTGGTGCTCCTGCTCTGTCACACTTGGCCCTGCCCTGGTCCCACCACGAAGCAGAATGGTGCAGGTGAGGTTTTACCATTAAGCACCTAGTGAAGATGTACAAAGAATGCCTGAAATAAAGAGAAAATTCATACTCACCAACTAATCAAGCACTAAAAAGCAATAAACTGTGATGTGGCGGTGGTGGGAATTAAGGGTGGCTGAAGAAAAAGAAAACATCTAAAAGGCAGGCAGGGAACAGTGCTAGGGGAAGGAGACAGATCCTCTACAAAGACAGTGTCAGGCAAATTAGAGAAAGAACACAGAGGCGGATGTTAGAAAAATATAATGTTCCTGTGGGTGTATCACTTATCAGCCATTCTTGCACATAAAACACATTTTTTCAACATTTAGAAAAGAAAAAGAATGACTGATCTGTAATTAGCAGAAATAAAGGCCTGGCCCAGATCCTAGGATAGAATAACATTCTTGCAAAAGTGAATTTTGCTGAAATATTGGTATTAGACAGGGCAGGGCTGCTGCAGGAAAAGGGCAAATCCAGAATAATTGGAACAGTCTGCCCACTAAGAGCCACCCAGCTGGGGACCCCATTTAATAAGCTATTTAAATCCTATTTAACAATCCATTTAACAACAATATGACCCCACTGAAGGGAAATCCCGGGGGAACAATTTTGCATATTTGACACGGGCACCTTTTGCACATCCTGCTGCCAAAGTTTCCCTCTACCTCCTCCTTGCTGGGACCCGCTAAGGAAAGAAATCCCATGGCACAGCTGCATGGTTTGGAGTTTAAATGCAAACTGCCTTGACAATCTCTCCTGTCCTCCTCTCTCACTGGCACAAACCCACACTCCATAGGCAGAAGATGTCTAATTTTATACTTCTGCTGCCTCTCTCAGCAGCCTGCAGCCTCACAGGCCCACTTGTTTTGATGGCCATCAGCTTATGTCAAGCCATGAAAGTATCTTTCCTACCACTAATCCTGCCCAAATCCACCTGAACACTCACAGCTCTGGACAACACCATCGCTGGAGCAGCACCTTGTCTACAAGCGTGTCTTTAATCACTGTTCCAACTTCACCTCTGCTGCATGGTCTGCAACCTCCTCCTCCTGTCACAGTCTCCTTTTTCCCTCCCCAACCTGTGCCAGCTGATGGAAAGCCAGGAATGAGGGCAAAGCTACCACCCCCTTGAGTGGGTTGATTCTTCAAAGCAGCTAGAACAACAAAGGGCAGCAATTTATCAGGAAAATATCAGCTGTCAAGAAAAGAAAATGCAAATAATTTCTCTGCTGACTGTTCTTTTCACGACTACCACACAATTGTCTTGTTGATTCCCACAGCTGGATGCTGTAGCTTTCTCCTTGGCATATGTAATTGAAAGTGATGCTAGAACAACTTGAGTAAATTGAAACTGATTTCATCAATTGTGTATGTGTGTGTCAGTGACATGTGTCTTTTTTTCCTCCCCTCCCATTGTCCACTAGCATGTTCTCCAGCCCAGCAGCTGTTGACATTTTGTTTAATGGCACATTTTCCCACTGGGAAATGATGCTTCCATTAAACTCAAGTGTTCCATGAGAAGATACACAATTTGTCAACATTTTCACTAAAAATGGTAATTTAGACTTGACTGGTCTGGAATACTACTATGTGATAAGGTCAAAATGCATCATCTTGGCTTCATGATTTAGATTTTTACATTATTATAGAATCATATAACTCAACACCAGCCGATACAAGTGGAAAGCTAAATATTTCAGTCTCAGCGAAATATTTCACCGAAATACTAATATGTGAGAGAGGAGAAACCCTTTCTAAAAGGAAATTGCACATGAGAAATTTCACAGCTTTCTATACTTGTCCTAATTGGAATCTCATTTGCTTCACTACTGCCCATGGAAGAAGATTTCCACGTTCCAGCCAGATGACAGCAGCCTGGAGTCCTGAGTGTGGGATTGCCAGCCAGGGACATTTGCAGAATGGATTGATGACGAAATTTCTCTCTTGTTGCCCTCACAAACAAACCTAAATCTTCATTGTCTCAAGGCTAAAAAAGAATTGACGAGACTTATCAGTGGCTCTGGGCTTTGCTGCAGCCAACTTTCCTGGCACATGCTCTCATCCTTCTTTTGCCTCCCAATCTGTCTCCTCCTCCATCCTTCCCTTTCCTGTCCTAGAAGCATCTCTGTAGTTGTGGGGTTCTCAAATGGCAGTGTCCAGAGTCCAATTACCTGAAATCTGTCAGGTATGAAAATTTTCCATGCAACTGATGTTTTACAGGTAATAGCTGTTTTTAAAACAGCAAGTAAACAAAACACCAATTGCTTTGGTGCATCTGAGCAAACAATTGAAGTGTAACCTAGATCGAAATTTTTTAATTACAGTATTAAAAAAAGGCATTATCAACTAAATACAGCAACTGGAGAAATTACTCATGAATATGCAAATTACCTGACAAAACCTTTCTGTAAATGCTTCAGTAATTTTTAGAGATAAACCTTGAACCAGCTGCCTCTTTTATTTGCAGTTTTATTTGTTGATAAATACCCAATGCTCTCTACCTTATTTTGAGGAAATATTTTTAATGCAGCCATCCTTTAAAAGCACTTCTTGTAGATGAAATGCATTAAATGGACCTGATGTTCTCTTCCTGCATTAAAGGACATTTTAAAGCCTGAAGTACTGAAGAATTTTTATTTCCTTTTAACATTCGACATAGTAAGTGAACAAGAGTCACCGTGAACCTCAACATCTGGCAGTGCATAATGCAGCAAAACTCCAAAACCCAACATAAAATCAAACATCAAAATTTTACGGCCATCTAGGACAAGACTTGAGCCAAATGAAGACGTCGGGGAATTTTAAGAAGCTGCACTGATGTTGCTCCATGGACTACAGCAGGATTTTCACTCTTCTGCTCAGCTGGAAGCATGAGAGAAGTGGGAGACAGGGAATATCCACTGTTAAAAGTTTACTTGAGTGCCTTGCTAAGGCACTTCAGATTGCCCTGGAGGGGAGCATCAGGCTGCCCTCAGTGAGGAGGCCTGCTCTGAAATGTGTGTACTGATGCCAAAGAGAACCTTTCACTTGCTTTGGAGACTGATTCCTCCCCAACCTGTGTTCCCAGAGAAGCCCAGCAGCCTGGCCAGTGCCATCTGTCCTCTCCTGCTGCCTCAGGGGATGCAGACAGGCTCCCCAAGCTCAGATGTGTAAGGTGCCATCTCCACCTCTCACCCATGACTGTAATCATCTCCGCTACCAACACAAGATTCCTTAGAGAAGGAGCTATGAAGTGTGACCTCCAAAGCCAGCTGGCTCTGCAGTCGCACTCTGCTCGAAGAAGGCCCTGCGCAGGTCCCCACCTGCCAGCAGCGTGGAAACCCAGGGATGATGAAGGAGAAACACTTCTTGCCTCTCAGCCTGTGCCACTTTCTGTTCAGCTGTGGGAGACTTGGTGGGAAAGTGAGAACAGCCAGAGTCTGACACACGGCAGCAGCCACAGACAGCAAGTGTGGATGGATCCTCATTCCCGTTTTCCACGGCTCTGCCCGTTCCCACAGCACTGGCCAAGCTCCCTCTCCTCCTGCGCTGCCTGCCCTTGGGAAAACCAGCCCTGAGGGTGGGGAGTATTTAACCCATCTGGTATGAAAGCACGAGCAGATTTGCCTAGCTCACACCCACCAGCAGGACACACTGGGTTTTATTCTGATCACTCTAAGCAGGAAAACTAACGCATCACCTAGATCCCACTTGGGGACAAACACCCCTAGGAGAGTTAGTCTGCCTTAGCACAGACATTTCCCCAGCTGGTCCCAAGGCCTCCTTGGAAGCCACTCAAGGCTCTTTTGTTTTCCCACTTCCCCCTGCACCCGGGCAGCCGTCACACACGTAATTATCCCAGCCTGAGACCCAACATGTGCATTCACGTCCAGGGGTTCTGAGGGCAGCCAAGGCCAGCCTGAAGGGCGTGTGAATGATTTAGGTGGGATGTGTGTGACACTAAACTGTGGGCCTTTATCATCTCTAGGCTGTAATCCTACAGCCCAAACCTTCATTTGAAAGGTGATGTCACATGATTAATTATTTTGCTACACTGAAAATCCTGTTTTATCGGTAAAGAGGAAGCACACCATATATATAAATGTATGTGTATAAATTCATATGTATACAAAAGACCAAGTATTTATTGCTAGAATAACTGAGGTCTTAAGACCCTAATCAGTATTAGTCAAGATTTATTTTTTCATTTTTTTAATTACAAAAAAAAAAAATATTAGCATAGTGAGAACTCATATACACACAGATTTAGCTCCTATCCCATTTCCTGGTGCTATCCTCTCCCTTTCCCAGTGTCTCTGGGTCCCAAGACCACAGGTTTCATTCCGGCATTTGGGGATGTTTTGGTGAACTCCCATCACCCACATCCCTCTCCCAGCAGGAATATACTGTTCTTGTTGGTGTTTTTTCCTTCCTCACACTCTGATCCCCTTGGGGTCATTTTTATCTGTTTGCTGACATGCTTTTACACCTTTGCTCTTTCTTCACTGGCCTGCAGCTCCATCTGCATTTGCTATATATTATAGATACCATTTATTTGTTTCCCATAAAAGCAGTTTAGGACATCCCCAGTTTTACCTTTCTTTAACTTACCACAGGAGACTTGTTTTCATGGGGTTAGGCTGCTGTGGACTTGAGCTACATGGGAAAGGATCCAGGTAAACCACTCTGAATTTTGGAAATCTGTGTCTTCCTTAGGTGTGTTTCTTTAGGCAACTATTGTGCACATCAGAAACTTCAAACATGTTTGTTCAAGCTGCTGTTTTACAGCTTGATCACAGCCTCACTCTTCACAGAAGGAAGTGAAGCTTTAGGAGGTGGCAATTAGCTCTGTAGCCTGCAGACACACATGGGTTTGTTAATTCTGTGTGAGAAATCCAGGATCTGGAAGTGCCTGTAGCCTGTACTGGACTAAATGCAATTTAATCCCCTGTTTGGGGGGTAGGGAGTAAGAAACTCTGGTCTAAAACAAGAACTGTAAAAAATGCTCTGGGATTTGAAGACAGAACAGTCACACCTTGCTCTGCCATGGTTTCAAGCCATTGGATGATGAAAACATTAAAAAATAAATAGCAAACAACAAAAGACAATATTTACAATGCCTCTGTGTGGGATCGATATTTCTGAGCCTGAATTTTAGCTTGCTAACTATTGCTAACTCCTTTCCCAAGGGAAAGCTGTCAATAGCAAGCTAAAATTCAGGCTCAGAAATATTGAGCCCACACCTCTGTTCCTCCTCCGTGCAAAAAAAGCATGTCCATATGCACACAAAGCACACACATATAGATGCTTGAACAGATCCTATCCCTCTCCTCTACCTCTTATTTTTTTCATTTTCTCAGACTTCCAACTATTTGGTCATAAACAGTTTATTCCTGGGTTGCCACAGCAGAGGAATGGCAAGGTTCCAGTTTTGTCTAGGTCTTGGAGTGACAGCTATGATGAACACAGTTCACAAAACCCCAAAAAACCTCCATAATTTACTACCACAGCACTTGTGTAAACATGCATGAGAGATCTGGAGGAGACTCGGGCAGAGTTTGTGGTACTCCTGTCACTGGAAACCAGGAATACCCTGACCATGGGCTGTTTCTCCAGAAAAGAACATGTGTGTGATTGTCATGCTGCTGCGTAGAGTTAATTATTCCTTTTCCATCTCTGCAGTAGGATGTGCATTTCCCACTTCACAGGGATGGAAAAGCTCAGTGACTTTCTTTTCCTGCTCTGACTGCCAGGCCACTGTCAAATCAAGGGATTAAGATACATTTTCCTCAAAATCCAGCCAATCTCATCTGGCTTTGCACACAGTTATTTGTAATTACTTTTCTTTTCCCTTACAGCCAATATAATTTTCCTCTGGACTTAAGAGCTAGTTGTACTTTTTAATATGGAAAGTAAATGCTTTTTAACACACAGTTCATTCTCTTAAAAGTAATTAATTTTTAGCACTGAAGAGAGAAAATTACTTCATATCAGAGCAGTATCACAACAAAAAGGAGTAAATCACTGAGGAAAAGATCCTGAGCAACAAATAAAAGAGGAGTTGAATTTTTCATTCGATTTTAATATTTAGCATCTTGAGGCAGCACTTGGTATACACATTTTAAGAGGTGTGTTAAACTGAACGGGACTTAAATATCTGGCTGTAAGTGGCACTGGCATGAAGCAGAATATCCTGAGCACTCTCTGCCTCCCATGGAGGAGAAATTACTTTTTAGCTACCTTTCCCGTAAAGCCATCCCAGCCTGGCCCACACACATGACTTTCTATCAGTGCAGCGAGTATGTGACAGCTGAAATGCAGAGATATTGATGGGTAATTTCGTGAGTGCTTCTGCCAACAGATGCCTCTGTGATGTACTTGAGGGAGTGCTGAGCCACGCTGACCGTCTGTGACACCCCCTCCATTTCCTGGGATGAAAAAGCACTCAGGACCTCTCAGGACGTGTGCTCGCTGACAGAGAGTGAAATGTCCTTTTCAGTGTGCTTGGAAGAAGTATAATAAAAGGCCAAAGCCACACCTGAGACAGGGCGAGGTTCAGAGAGCGGCTGTAAGTCTGTGCAGTTAAAAGTCATCATTAGCAGACAAGTCCTTGGCATCCACAAGCTCTGACTCCCTCTGATTGGAGACACTGTTGTCACTTACTCGTGACTCATTTCCTAATAGGGAAAAATAAATAACATCGGAATCTCCAAACACCTATTTTCAGCCCTCTGATTAAAGTGAGCACGTGGAAGAAGAAATATCTCCTCTCTTGAAATATAACAACAAAGGAATGAAATGCTCAAATATCTAATACAGAAACATCCTTTAAAAAAAAAAAAGAGCTCCAGTTGGCCCTGTCCCAAGCATGGGGAATATATCCAGACAAGCATGAAGATCTCTATCTGCAAGCAGAGGATTATTCTTTTTACAGCTTTCCTAAAAAACCCCAGAAATACTCCTGGATGGAAAAGCAGACTGTAAGTGCTATTGATGTTACTGCGCTTGTGGGGATGGAGGGGGAAAATATCAACAGAGTGAAACTGGGGGTCTGAACACACCAGTGTGTAGAAGGGGTGCCTGCCCCAGTGCCTGCACCAGGTTCCTCCACAAAGGAACAGAGAACACCTCACGAGCCAGCTAATGCTGATGTGGGAATTGGCAGATCTCCGCCCATACAAACACCCCAGTTTGGGGGGACACAAGGAGGAGAGGTGTTTGGAAAAGGTAGGGCAAGTTTCTTTATAGACTTGGCAGGCTGAGATTCTTCAAGCACCATTTGGATTCTGATTCTGAGCGCAGCATTTCAGCACTAACCTACATGAAAGTCACCCAAGCCTTTAAATTCACCTACTGCTGGATACAACATTGCCTCCAGGTCTTTTAAGAAAGGTACTACCACGAGGCAGGGAAATGGAAAATACTAAGAAAAAAGCAATAAAATAAAAAGTCTGCAGATGTTCTCAATTACTCATTACCAACACCCACAACCCTTCCCACTCAATCTGTGGGCACCATAATTTTCATCCTACTTCTCCCCTCGGGTTATGTAACGTTTCACGTATTTACTTTCGCTGAAGTCTGGTGGCAATAGAATTAACCCTGGCCCGGATGACCTTTACATAACGTGGGGGTGGTGGTGGCCTGGCCACTCACACCCAGCAGCTAAACCACAGCAGAGCCACCACAGCAGATCCACGCCGTGCCCGTCCCTCGAGCCGCCGCTGCACAGAGGCGGTGCCGCTAAACAACGCCGTGCTCTCCTCCACCCTCACATTCTCATTTTCCAGCGCTAACGCACAGGAAAGCACAAATAAGCATTTAAAACTGTCAGTGAGGCCTCGCTGCAGAACTTGAGTGTTTTACTCCCACTCTTTTTTATTTCTTTCTTTTTTTTTTCTTTTTTTTAAGTAATACTGAAATGTCCCTACCAGTCACAGCTGGAAGGGCGAGTTCATGAAGTGCTACCCAACCCTGACCCAGTGCAGCAACAGAAGCCAGGCAAGTGGCTCAAAAAACAGGAGATGGGAATATTGCTTCCAGTCTGGAGAAAGAATATGAGCCTGGATTGCCAGGCAGCTTTGTATAAGGGAGCTCTGGCTGCTGAGACCTGGGCAGAGACGTAGGGACATGGAAAAACAGCGATGAACCTTGGTTCTTAAAATGTACAACTGCACAAAGCGCTTCTTTCTGTAGGTCCAGCCTGGATCCCACTGGCAATGCTGGCCACAGAATAAACATGACAACTAGGACGTGACATTACACACAAGCAGACATTTCTACTGTCATAAAGCAGTATCAGAGAGCAGCGTGCCGGGCTCAATCAGCACATACCACAAAGTACATACACACACCATGCACTCACTGGGTACAGCACAGCCTGCACCTCCAACAGGCACCATTCAGCTGAAAGGAGGGGTTCCAGGGGCTGCAGGTAAGGAAAGAGCAGTTTAAGGGGGCAGATGCTAAGTTGGGTCCCTGTAAGTGACAAGATACCCCTCCTTAGATGCTAGTGGGGATCAGCTGGAGAACACAGGGATGGGGACACAGCCTCATGTGAAGGATTAGGAAGGGTACGTGGAAAAGCACCTCAGGACCATCGATGGAGAGAGTGGAGCAGCAGAGGAGCTGGTGGCTGGGAAGGTGAGCTGGCAGGAAGGGGACTCCTGCAAGCAAGGTGAATCAACAGCTTTAAAATGCCAAGCTCTCCATTACAGGAATGGTGAGGGGGGAGGGTTTATTGCAGCTGGCATTTTCTAGAGGAAAATCATTTACCTTAGCCTTTTAATGTATGATAAATGCATACAGATCTTGCTAGGAAGAAAAAAAACCCACCCCAATGTGGTGTGAAATACCATGGTATTATCTTTAGGAGAAGATTAGTTGAGTAAGCCTTCGTTGTTTGCTCAGGCTGCAAGGTCTGGATGATGCATTAGGAAGCATACTTAACAATAATTTTCTCCTCAGGCATGACATATAAATGTATGTCTAGAATGCATGCCTATGGATGTCTACCACGCTCACATTATCAACACAATGTACCAAACTCCAGGTTCAGCTTATTTTTCCCTTTTTTCTTTTTTATTTCAGTGCTGATAATGTCAAGAAGCTGGAGCACTTAGATTCAGCATTACAAGAAGCACTAACCACACTCTCTATGAGCTGATCCGGCTTCCTCCTGACAGCCCTCTGAAGTTAATACAAATACAAACCTCACAAACACTGAAATAAAGAACATGGAGAGGCTCCTAAGCCCCAGATTGAGCTATGGAACCCCTCCAGGCTCAGGAATGTTCTGTGTTCCTTCCAGTTACCCAGGCCAGGTCTTCAGCTGCTGCAAATAAGCAGCAGTGGGGGCTGCTGTGCCCGAGCTCCCATTCCCCATCCTCTCCAAGGAACAGGCTCAGAGCCAGCCCTGCTGCAGGTCAGCTCCAAGCCACAGGCCACCAGCTGCAGCCCCACGGTCTCTGCTGGCCACAGAGCATCCACAACGCTCTCTGCTCAGCGGAGCAAAGGGGAACCATGAGCAGATCAGGCAGGAGAAAGGAGAATCAATTCCCCATTCACTTCTTTGGAGTGCCAGGCTTGCATGTCCCTGAGGTGCGCGAGCGCACACCACCTCCCCATCGGGCAGATCCAGTCACTGAGCTCCTTAAAGGATTTAAACATCAACTTCCCAGGGAGGTCCCCTTAATCTTTGTTTATAAAAGGAGTAAACAGAAAGGTTAAGAGAAATGCCTGCCATCTGACTTTTTGGGAAGGCAGAAGTGAGTTGCTGAGAGGAGCGCTGAAAATGCTCGTGTTCTTCCCGAAAATAAACAGTCAGGAAAATCAGGCTGTCATCTGTCAAGTAACAAACCAGTGTCAAAACAAAAAAAGTTCAGCCCAGGGTGCTCAGTCTTTCTCTAGAGATCTGGTAGCATTCAAATCTTTCCCTAAGCACTGCACATAATCCAAGGATTTCTCTGTAACATTCAGAGTTTGGCACTCAGTGGACATTGTGTATGAAAGATTCAATAGCACACAAGTCTCCAAAGGGAAAGCATTAGATGGACAATTAAGATGTTTAGTTTCAGATACCAGACCAGTTTCAAATTAAAACCCTATCACCACTACATTTTCCAAGTATTGCACATAAAAGTGTACACCTACACAGCATTAAAAAAAAAAAAAGTTTGAAGCCTATAAACATCAAGGCTACAACTGTTAATTCTTCCTCTCACTACAGAGATGAAAACATAGGCAAAAATCCAGGGGAAAATAATATGAGAATTCTATGAAAATAATCCATAAATACGAAAGGTTTTGGGGGTAAAAAAACTACTGTAGAGAAACCTGACTTGCATTTGCAAAGTCTTAAGAAACACTTCAAACAGCAGAGATCGAACTCTTTGAAAAGAAAGTAAGGCTTCTGACTCTAAAGGAGCTTTAATCCTAGGCATGTTTGGTTTCATTTCATTCAGAGTTTGTGCCAAGCCACAAAATTTGGGTCTGACCATTTCCCGAAGTTTAGAACATTTAGAATCCAAAGCTTTTGGTTTGGACCCACCACTAATGCCATTATTGTATGGGTCAAATATCTTATTATAATGATAGTAAACAGAAAGGGAAAGCTCTCAGGCCAGCCAGGGCTCCCTCTGCCAGCTAATCACCGAAAATGTTCACAACACTGGGATGAGGGATGGTGCTGTGGATACCAGAACTGGCCACAAACACTGCAGCACTTACACAGCAGATCAGGAGCGCAGTCCCTGCACCCTAGGTTATGCAAATGCAAAGGCTGGAGCAAAAATGCCTATTAACTACTTACTGAGGTGCCACAAAGAACCTTCAAGTTTTCATTGTATTCAAGCCTGCTCCTGACCCTGTCACTTTTGGCCACCTGCTTTCAGAAGTTTCCATTCACAAGCTATGCAGGTGAAAACATCTCCCATTCACCTCCCACTGCCTTACCAATACTGAGTGGAAGGGAGCAAAGATCATGCACAGTTGAACAGAATTTGAATTAAACAGCATATAAGGATGAAGGGAACGACTGTCAAATGTGGAATGGCTCTGTTTTCTGCAAGGACATAAACAGGAGAAACAGCCACGAGCAGGAATTGCTAGAAAAAGCACGAGAGGTAGACAAAGCTGCAGAATGTATCACAGCAACGACCACATGCAGAAATAAGTACATTTCATTCCTCTGTAGAACAAAGCTTGCCTATGAAGATCTTAAAGCACTTCTTAAATGCCCGATGATGCATTCATCCTGGTGAGAAACTGGGTTCATTGTCATTCATCAACAGAAACAGAGGCCCAGGTGACAAGAGGCTTTGCTCCAGGCTCAGCAGGACACTGATGGAGTTTGGGAATGAAACAACCACGTCTCTCCCCAGCCCCTTCCCTACACACTGCCCTAGATGAGACCTCACCACAACAAAAGTAAACCACAAAACTGCCACTTGCCTGAGAACTTCTCATCAATAAGCATAAACTGTGACTTGTACAGCCTAATCACCTGGCATTAAATTCCATTTTGGTGCATTAGCAGGAGAGCAGTTTTAAAACCTTGCTTTAACTTGAGAAGCTCCCACTGCAACGAGCTGATTCAGTGGAGGGTCTCTGCCCTCATGCAAGCCAAGAGCTTGACCTGGCAAGTACAAATGAGTGCCAGGCTTTGTGGGCAGGAACAAGTTGTTATGGCTCATTTTAAAACCCTGAAGGAGGCACAGGATGTCTAAGGAAAACATACTGTAGGGCTTAATGAATGGGACATCCATTTCCTTGACAGAGATGTCCTGCCTGGCTGCTTTGCTCTTCTTGTATTTTTGATACACAGTTTGGTGCCTTCATTCTGTAATAGTGGGACCTCTGCCAGGTGTTGCTACAGGCATTCATAGTGAATGGCTTCAAGTGTGAAATCAACCCAGTTTTCTCTCTTTACAGAGTAGGGAACTCTCTTTGTGATCCAAATAAACCTTGAAGAAGGCTTCAAGCCAACTTCGTCACTGTTTGCTCTTACGTAACTGGACCAGGAACACTCAGTACCCAGAGGTAACAACAATTCTCCTATATACCTAAAAACTACATTTACTTTGAACTTATCAGCAGCAAAAAGCCTGTCATCTTTGGACATCATCCACCAGAACTGCCCAAGACAACTTATCTGTTATTTTTGGGTGCCAACAACAATGGACTTGATATTGTCTGGATTTATCAGAACGGATTTGTTACCCAAGATGCAGATAATAAAAAACAATTCCTTGCCTCAAAGGTAATATTTTTTCTGCTGAACTGAAGTGACTTTTTATATTATATTCACACACAAAATTCATGGCTTTAGGAATTCAAAGCAATTTATTCTTCAGGGCACAGATGAGCACAGCTGAAACCTGTCCATAGGGATCAGCTTCCACCTCTGCTTGTGGTTAGAGCAAACAATGCAGAAGCCACAGTCCCCCTTGTCTCCGCACTGACGTTCTCTCAGAGGACACCACAACCTAAAGAGCTGTGTCACCCTTGGAGTCCCAACCAGTTTGCAGCAGGAGCACCTGAAGATTTCCTACTCAAGCACTGAGGGACTGAGGTCCTGCAGGAGCAGATCCTGCCAGGGTCAGCCCCAGACCAGACAATGCTGAGGGACTCCCCAGAGCCAAATCCTCTCCAGTGCCCACCAAAGTCATCCTGACCACTATGGCCTTAGCCTAAATCCTGCCTGGCATTCAATGCTAAAAATTATAGGATAAAGAGGATTCCCAGCCATGTTGTAGAGCTATCACTGGAGAGCTCTCTCCCCATAGAAGCAGGGGAGCAGAGGAGGCTCTGACACCCAGACAGAGGGAGGTGGCCAGAAATGGGCTCAGGCACCTCAGGGGAGCCTTCCTGATTTAAGCATCTGACTTTGGGGTGGTTGGAAGCACACGAAGCAAACAAGATTCCCCATCAGGGAGTTCTGGTCCAGGACCCAGCAGCGTGGGGTGGGTGCCTGCACATGGTGCTCCAAAGCACCTCACAGGATGCCTGGCAAAGCCTGGGGCAGACTGAATGCCCTGAAGAGAAGCAGCCCTCACTTCAGACAACAGAGAGCACTTGTCTGCCAGGTATTGCGACTGCTCTTAACTGCTGGTTTGTTTTCTATCCTTGGTGGCTTACAACCATCTGATGGGCATCTGTAAGCAGCTGCCACCCTGAGCCAGCACAGGCACTGCAGGGAGACCCCCAAGTCCAGCTATTCTGGGCAGGCTGTGCAGCCAGGCTCTGCTGCTGGAGCTGCTAACAAATTCACAACTGCTCCAGAGCGGGCACAGAGGGAGGACTGTAACACGTACTCACCGCCGGGTTACGCACACACAGCCCAAACTGCTGGGTGACAGTCAAGCACAAGTCCCAGAATGTTTAACCTGCATAAAGGGCTTTAAGTTTAAAATGAAATGAAATAAAAACAGCATTTAACTGTGCATACAGCCTGCTGCCACCTCTGGCGGCCAAGCCAAAAGTATTAGGTAGAGTTAACTTTGGCTGACACCGCAGCATTTACTGTTTAATTTCCTGATACTTAAAAAATAATTTTTTAAAAATATCTGTATCTTGAATATATCTGTGTTGGTGGGAACAGCTTCTCATTTTCTTTAACAACAGCTGTGTTTTTGAGTTCACATTTCACAGATTTTTCTCCTCCTAAACTCGACTCCATTCAGCAGCACCCACAGCATCTTGGCACAGGCCTCCCTCCCTTGGACAAATATGTCACCAGATATTTCTGGCAGGCTGTCCTCTTACAGATAACCAGCATGCCAAGCTAAGAATAGGATTAGCTGCTTCTCTAGCTACTTTGCCCAGGTGCCTGCAGAAGATCAGCTGGTGTGGCTGTTCAGCTTCTCAGAGGGGTAATGCAGGACTGGGCTGTAACTCCAGCAAGTTATTAGGAAGCCTGTGGAAGCATGCGTGGGTGCTTGGATCAAAACACATCAAAAATCAGTGCTAAGCATCAGATTTCAGCTGTCCAGTGATCCCTGACTAGCAAAAAAAAAAAAGCCTTTCCCAAATATTTTGTTATGGGACAGTCAAAGCATTACGCCTTCCTCAGTCATCTGGCTCTAGTTACTGTCACAGAAAAAAAATCCAGATTACAGAGGCCAGCAGTAAAGTCCAAGATGTGACTCTGGTTTAGGCAGAATTGCCTACAATTCTTAAGTGCCTAATATAATATGCAAACAGTCCAAATTATGTATGTAATTAAAAAGTAAAATAGCTCAGGTAAACAAGTTCAGCCTTCACTGGAGGGCCAGATGTAGTGCAGGTGTGCTCAAAGGATTGCTGAGCAGTATTTATCATAAAACAGTTACAAGAGGTCCTAAAGCTTTCTGGCCTGGTAGATGTAGGACTCTGCACGACATTACTTTTTTTTTTTTTTTTTTTTTTTTTCTTTTTTTTTCTTTTTTATTGTGAATGTATCAAGTGACAGAAGATAAAAAAATATACCCTGAAGAGACTCCTGTGGGGAAATAAGGAAGGAAGGGTTTTGTATGGGAATTGAGTGTTACAAATGGCACAAAGCAAGGAAGGTGGTCATGTACATGTCAGACTGTATCATGAGGCAAACGTGGGGTGATGGCACTGGCAGGAGAGCTTGTGGACCTTGATGTAAGAAACAGAGTTAATCAGCAAAGCCAGCTGAGAGCCCCAAGAAAGGCTGCAGCAAAGGGAGAGGAATCACGGCCAGGAAGAAAGTGTTGGCATCTCCTGCCCAAATTCTGAGTGGTTTCAGCCATCAGTGCAAAAGGACTAATTCTGTGGAACTGTCACTCAGCTGAGTGCATACTCCTGCGCTGTACGTAAGAACAACACTTGTCATACAAAGACAGGATGGAAATGCAGCTATTCAGTGATTACCCATTTTGATCCTTCTCCGTAACTTCACTTCCTCTGACTGCTTTGAAAGAGATCTGCAGCCTCTTTGCCAAGGCGCAGTGGCGAAACTGGAGAAAATAACTCCAGTTAAAATATCCACTTTGTCAAGTGGAAGCTTCCTCCCTCTGTGTGCGTGCGAGGACGTAGTTCCCCTCCCATTGTGTCCCGGGGACACCGATTGTCCCCCCGAACAGTGCCTGGCCAGTCTCTGATTAGGCTCAGCCACCTTATCAGCTTGCCAAGCACGCACAATCCAGATCTCATCACCAGCCTACGTCCTCTTCTTATCCCCGCTCCAGCATTTCCCTGATGTTTTTTTCTTACGTGACTGCCCCGCTGCACTTGAGGGCCACAGTTTTGGTGGGGACAGGAGCCCTGTGAGGAGAGAAAACAAAGCCAGAGCTCGGTGCAGCCTGGCCCAGGTCCTGGCCAGATAAGGCTCCGGGAGCCGCGCAGGGACCGACGCACCCACGACCGCCCCTGAGGTGCCACAATCTGCAGGGGCCAGCGAGGCTCCCCTGGCTGCTCACCGTGGCTGCTCACTGCCCCACGATAAAGATGTGGCAACAGCTGTTTCCACACACACAGAGGAGCCAAGGGCCCTGATAAGAGACTGAAACTCTCCGCACCGAAAGGGAGGCGCAGGCAGAAAAGCTTGAGGGGGCACCACTTCAGATGGCCAAGCACACACAGTTAAATAACTCCTTTCAGCAGGTAGGAGGAAGGGATAGAAAAGTGACCTTTCCCATTTAGAATTACATATTTGTTTTGTTTCCCTACAAGCCGATTTTTCTGGCATCCTGACATGTAAAACATTTTGAACTTTCTAAGGAAACTGTTATTAAAGCACTGAACATTACTGCGAGGGTGCGTTTGAAAAACAGAACAATTAGGCATTTCAAAGTTTATCTAACTTAGTCACTGGTACCTTTCAAATTTGTCACCATGAAGCACAAACAGCTGGGGGGGGCAGTTAAATTATTCCTGTACACAATACCTCTGCCTATAGGAAGAACAAACCCCTTGAAAATTTATCTTTGTCTATAAGCCACCCTCCACCTCCCTGCTGCAGTCTACTAGTGCACATACTGGAAAAGGAAAGTTTTCTGAGACAAAGGTGTGGGATTTTTAAGCCTCAAGAGCCCTTAGGGAGTCACTGAGAGCAGCTCTGTGGAGCTGAGGGTCGAGCAGCCCCAGGTTTGCACACAGAGCCACAAGGCTGGCAAAGTGAGAGCAGAACCTGAGTTTCCCAGGGAATTATGTGATGTTATGGTCTTTACTCTCATTATAATTCACTATTCCAGCTCAGCTTCTACCAAGCTCCCCAGAAAAATTTTGCAGAGCCACTGCCAGTGTTTCAGGCTCTCCAAAAATTCAGGCAGACAGAAGAGGAAATTCCATGCAACGTGCAGAAAGTCTGAATGAGAGCTTTCTGCTAGATAACAGGAAAGATGGGGCTGAGCTTGGACTAGCACTTCCCTAACTTCTCAGAGGCATTCAAAAAGGAGGTTTAAGATGTTCAGAGGAGGTTTTTTATTGATGTCAAGGGACTGTCCTAATAGAAAAGCAATTGTTAAAAAAGCACAGAATTCAAGAGGAAATGTGTTTCACTAAAGGAGAAAACTATCTACTTCTGAGTTGCTCTATGAGAACAGTAATGGGGAATTCATTAGCTTGTACCTGCTGGGAGGGTTTTGAAGGGTAGGATCCTGCCACGTTTCATGAAGTCTCCGTAACTGAATCCAACCTGTCCCATTTGCAGCCTGATCACCTTTCCCCCTTGTAAAATAAAATGCAGACGGTCTCTTTGAATATTATTCAAAGTCCTAAAGAACACAGAGTAGCATGGCGCAGACCCTACTATTCTTGGAACATGAGGCATCTCTGGCCAGAAATGTTAGGGAGGTCTAGAAATAAATGTCATGACTTCATTACATTGCTGCTGAGCTTCTCAAAACAATGATCTTGAGAGGAACTGTAGGTGAAGAAAGGACAGAGGATGTGATGGCACTTTGCTCAGAGAAGCAGGAGAGGACAGAACAGACGTGGCTGAGACCTGGTGTACAGCCAGGGCTGCAAGTGGGGCTATTTTAGCTTGGGAAAGAGAGAGGAGCAGGGGCAACAGCTTGGTGTGAAAGGCACTGCTTGAACCTGCCAACACTGCTTTTAGGAACTGAGGCAAGAAAGTAAAATGGGGGCAGGTAACAGCAAAAGAAGCTGGGACGTGGCTGTTGTTTTAGGGGTGAATGTCATTAAACACAGCTGGAGGCTCCATGGTGGCTGCAAAGAAGAGGAGCTTTGATTCTGGAAGAGGGGGTCACTGCTGGAAGCAGCAAATAATGTGGTTGCAGAAACCCAGAAAAAGGATCCCATCTCTCAACAGGTTTAAATAAACGCATAAAGCAAAAAAAAAAAAAAAAGAAACCCCAAGAAACCCAGGAAGACTTCATACCATGTATGGAACCACAGATGGCTTTAGAGCCTAACACCCAAACTGGGAACCCAAATAACAAGGATTTCCAAAGAATCCCACTGCTTTCATTCCCTTTCAATGCTAGAAGTCTTTTCCATACAGGAAAAGTATCTATTTATGTTTCATTAGTGCCAGTTTTGTGTATACCAATAGGCTGTGTGTATATAGGAGAGCGGGGAGTGTGCAATGCAGCTGTGAGCTTTCTTGGCTAATTACTTGTTTTCTCTCTCCGAGCAAAATAAATACAACAACAAAATTCAACAGGGCATACCAGCACATCTATTAAGGCTGTGCATTTTCCACCAGATTCCACTGGTATTTGTCTTAGGCTGAGGAACCCAGTCTGTGGTATCATTCATAAACAGGAGCTGCAGAAACACATTTCCTAAACCAAATAAAATAATACCCCAACTTGACTTGGAGCAATGCAAGGCACTGATGCCAAAATGCCAGTTACCCTGGTGTTAAAGCATTTAAGAAAGAATTGCCTCTGCAGCATCAGCAGCATCAAAACATTTTGTGCTAAGCCTGGGAACCTGTTCCTTACATATATACTCCATCCCCCAAGTTGAAAGGTTTTATAGGACACCACAGACTGAGCTGGGTTACTCACTTAAAAAAAAAAAAATCGTTTATTTCAGCATCAGTTTTTGTAATGAGAAATGTTCCATGTTCTGAGAATGCTTTTGGAGTTTGAAACTCCTAAAATGCATTAAAACTGTGATTTTAAAACAGAAACATTGCAACACTTAATACCCTCAAGCTTAACAACACCCTGGGCAGCAGCTGAATTACAAAGTTTTACAAGACGAAACAGAAGAAAGTTTTCATAAATGATTTGCAAACATCAGGCTTCTAAATAACAGTCTGTAGCATGGTGTACTTGCACTAAGTAATAACAGATATTTCAGGCCCCAGGCTGCCAACTGGCAAAACCTACTGGTGTTCATATACTTTGGAAACAGGTCCCAGACTAGACCTTAAAGCAGACTGACTTGGGGATGACTGCCTAATGATATAAAGATTTAAGAAGAATTTTTGAAATTCTTACAGGTTCTGCTTCTAAATCACCTTTCAGAGGTGGACTCTTGAAGCCAGATGTGTTCTACTTTGAAGCAAGATGAACTACTCACATGTACACATTTCCCCACACACAAGGGTTTGCGGAATAAAGTCATATTCAAAGGTGAAAATCAAATATCTTTAATAACCTGTCCTTACACCAGTCATTTTTCTTTGCAGGAAAGAACATTGTCCCTAAGTGTTTAAAGTAAGTTATATATCAGAACACAGAAATGGAAATATTTTCCATATGCTTAATTTTACACTGTAATTATTCATTAATAAAGTCTACAGCTACATGTTGTTACACTTATGGGAGTTCAAACACTATTCTTACTATTTAAAATATGTTATTCAGTTTGCCGCTAACTGCAGACATTTATTAGCTCCATATTTCACTGGCAGCAATTATTGCTGGGAGCCATTCACTCACAACCTCTGCAGATCACAGGGAGGCACCTGTGCGGATATAAAGCTCAGCCAAGCCCCAACTCTCCTAAACTGCCTGAAAACCTTCTCCTCCTTTTAAAAGAGCGGGTTGCAAATAAAACTTGCTCTCACCACTGTTTATTTTTGATGCATGCTGGTATTTGACACGGCCTCAGGGAAGGCAGTGTGGCAGTGGCACACAAGTGGCACCAAGCTGCAGCTGATTTAGCCAGAGGGAGCCCCACTCACTGCTCGGAGCTCCGGCACAATCCACCCGACACTACTGAACCTCCCTGGCAGGGAACACGTGGAGTCTTGAGTTTTATCATTTGGGAACAAAGGCCCCCGGGTTTTCTCTTCCTTCTTTCTACTCCTTGCCCCGAGAAGCTGTGGGTTCCCACATAAGTTATGGCTTCAAGGCTTTCCTGAGCAGTCCTTTTGTTTTTATTGTAAATGACTTTGTTGATGCAAACCAAGATCCAAACCCCGCTGCTGTCAGATGGGGCGGGCAGCATGTTCTGTCTCAATTCCCCTGTGAGTTCAATAGGTAGCCACAGTATAGCAGGAGCTCTTGTTTTCCACTGGATTTTATTGCACTTGTACTTTGGAAAATCTCAGATCTTAATCTGCTTGAGTAAATTGTTTGGAGGAAACCAGCAGCCCTACAACCGACACACACTTTTCCCTCACGGCAGCTATGGCGAAATGCTTTCCCAGCTGCAGAATTACTTGCAATTTCAAATTCTTAGCTGCAAGAATTTGAAGCTGCACGAGAGGACGACTTTCTCAACCGGTTATAGCCAAGAGGTGAGGTGAAATAACATGAATTAACCTCACGGGCTGCAAATGGCGGCTACAGTGGGGAGCTGAGATTTGTGAGTGCAGTGATCAACAGTCTCCAGGGACCTTCTGCTGCTTTCTCTGACTCAGAAGCTCTGTGGGACCACAAGCAAGGGGCTGCTCCTCACCCTGCACGCACTCTGCCCACCTGGGCCCATGGATTAGTTAAGCTTTATGCTGCTCAGGGAAGAGGCTGCATCCTCTTTCCTTGTGCTTGCCAGTACTGAGCAGCACTAAAGGATTCTGCATCTGGAGTGCTACTATCATCAGAGGTAAACACTGAATATTTTTGAAGTTCATAAGGAGGACAGGAAACACTAATGGTCACTTCTGTAAAATTACTGAGCTGTCGACATAGCCTCTAGCAGCCAGCTTTGTGAGGAAGGGTTAAGTGTCTACATAAGGCTTTCCATACCTATCTGCTTTTAACTGTTGCTGAATTCAATATATGTGAGCTTACTGTAAGCTTATAAACTTTGCAGGAGTAATGCTATCACCCTTAAGGTATGAGCATATTCCCTTTCCCATGTCAGCACAGAGCTGCCCAAAAGTGAGAAAGCAAACCAGGATTTTCAAAAGCTTTCTGAAAACTTCCAAGAATTTCATTATGCCATTCCCATGAAGAAAAATTACAAATTTTGGCGGTCAAATATGGATACTTAAGAAAATGTGAGGTATGTGTGGTTTCGGTGTCTCAGGAAGAACGTGATATGCAGTCGTCTCAAAAAAATGTCATGGAGAAGCAGAAAGAATTCACATGGTTTAACTAATTTTGAGAAGAAAGACCAACCTGGACAGAGTGCTGAGGTTTTCAATCAGCCAAAGGCTACAGTGACTTCAAAGAGAAAGCTCCCAGGGTGTCAGCTACAGGAATGTTCCTTGATCTGCTTAGACATCAGAGTGGCATTAATCATGACTCCTCTCTCTATAAGGTAATTAACGATGACATGCATTTTTTAAGATTTGCTTACATGGCACAGCTAATGGAAGAACCAGGCTGAAAAATTAGTCCTAACAAATAAATAGGGGATCATTCCTGAATAATTGGTGTAAGTTCCTGTAGAATACATTGATCCATGTATTACAAATTACTACAAAACAAATAAAATATGCTGATTTATACACAGAAAATAAAAACCACATGCTGCTCCACAGCAGAAGGGAACGTCATTGCATAGTCTGTTTTCCATGTAACAGAGACACCTGCATTAATATTCCTTTATTAGATCCTTAAGTTCAGCTGCTTTACAGAACACAGGCTGTTTGCAGAAGAGATGTTGACCATGAAAGATTAAACAGTTGACTCAGATGCACCAAGTTAACTGGTGGTAGAGACCATTCTCCTGTTCTCCAGCCTCATCTATCACAACTTAAAAGGCAGGGGAAAACATCTTCTCTGCCAGTGCTGGAATACACAACTGTGAATGGTGTTTGGTGGCCTGCTCCGCTCCAGTTTCAGTCTCCTGAGTCCTTTCCTCTTTCCAGGTGCAGGATTTACTCACAGTTAGAAAAATTGCTCACTTTCTAACTGATCCCTGACCCCTCTTAAACGGCTGTGAGTCCCCTGGTGTGTCTCCTAGGTCTGGAAGTTCCTTGTTCCCAGGGGCTGGATGAAGGGGCCATACCCTGAGCCCTTTCCCCCTGCCCCTTCCCAGGCAGACAGGGGAAGGGGGCTCAGCTCCATGGCACTGCACAGCTGGGATGCAGCAGAGGGAATGTAATTCCCACCACTCAAAAGGCCAGCTACAACATCCTCTAAGGGATCTGCACTTCACCCAAAATCTATTATGTCTTCATGAAAAGCGTGTACAGTAAGAGAACAGGCAGAAGTAGATAGCCACAGACAGGAACATTTACAAATGACAGAGTGTTCACCACCACAGGTCACATCCCATCACTTCTCACCACATTGTAGTGGTTGGTATGTGGGTTTCCCCAGCCAGAAAAGGAGCTGCTTGTCAAATAACACTCCTTCACTGCTAAAAACAAGGTAGAGTTGGAGGACAAATTACACTTAGGTCTCTGCCAGTTGTTACAGATTGACTTTGAAAGCCTAAGCAGTTGATTATGTTTTAAATATCCAGAGACCAGCCTGGTTAACTGGACTGATTCTTCCTATAGGCAGGTTACTGTATGGAGATGAATTACTGGATTCTTGCTTTTAGTCTAAAAACAGAGGTTCAGGACCCTGCAGGAATGGTAAAAACAGTAAATCACAACAACGAGGACAAAATTTTAGAAACCCTACCGAATTCACAGAGTTTAGTAAATTATTTGTGATCTCTGTGCCTACCCCATTGATATAAAGTGATTACTAATATTACTGCGTAAGCAGTAAGATGAACCTTTGGTGGCTTATTTCTCAAAAGTTAAAGGAATTGGCACCAAATATGCTCTCTTGTGCTTTTTAGCTTAGAAGACAAAAAGAGAAAAAAAAAAGACACTCATGGCCAGTGGGTTCAATGGAAAATGATGGTGACTTTGTCATGTTCCATTAAAAAAAAAAATCACTGAGCTAGAACTGAGCCTTTGCCTCCTGCCTAAATTTTGAGGCTTCCTTCTTTTGAAAGAAAACAAATATACACCTCATGTAGAAGATCAAGCCAGTGGCATAAGACAGGAGCTGTTGGAAAGATCAATGCAAAGCTGTGTCAAGCTAAAGAAAGCCTCTCTCTAATACTGAAAAAAATGAATAACAACTACAAGACCTGAGGTTATGGAAGAGAAGGGCGAAGAGATTCCCCTTCCCTCAAATCAACAGGAACTACGGCATCAAACTAAGCATTAAGCACAATCAAAAATAGGGGGGACTTAGTGCCTCACACCAAGAGTACTTTCTAGACTGCTAAATCCTGAAATAAGTAGGTAGAAAAGTAGGGGCATGTCAGCTGTGGCTCCTTATTACTGTCTGCAGCAAGTGCATCAAGCAGGATTTGTGGTACGGGTGATGGCTTAAGAGGGAAGAGATTAATATTTTATACAGCAGAAGTATCATGAAGCTGTTCCAAAGCATGGACAAAGCATGCAAACAAAAAATGCAACTGTGGCCACTGCCAGAATCTATTTTAAAATCTATTTAAGAGCTGAATTTGTACCCACTGAACTGTGTCAGGGATTGCAGCAGCATTATTCTCAGACTAAGACAAAGAGTATAAGATTCTAGTTGTAAAATTAATAGCTGTGTTTACAAAGTCTTTAAGATGCTGCCTATTTTTACTCGGTGAATCATTGCCCTTCTTTACACAGTATATTTCATTAATCTTAGCAATGAACTCAAATCTCAGTGGAGTTGCTCTGCTTACATACCAAATCTGACGTTCTGAGACTAAACTATTTGTCACAGTATTCAACTTTAATAAAATCTGTATTTATTGGAAGATACCATTTCCTCACATTCTCTTAAATCAAAACAACTGATTCCTGTCAAGCTATTTCTCTCCCTCTTCCCCCTCCCTAGAGGAAAACAGTAAGATTTATAAAAAGCAAAATTCACTCCTGTGCAAAATTTTGCAATCCTAAAACTTAGCTTTTTCCTCCAGCTGAACATCATCTAAGATCAAATGAAACTTCATCTGCAATGAGATATTAGAGGAGTTGATACATCACTTGTTTGTGTTCTTTTAAACACAGTCATTGTGATTTGCAGTCAGTCCAGATGAAAAGATAACAGTAATAGTGCATATCTGTGTTAGCGAAGCATCTGCAAATGTCATCACCTTTTTAATGAAACACGCAAAACCGCCTTAAAAAAGTCTTCCCACAATTATCTGCTGGAAATAGGCATCAGGCCCTCCAACTACTTACACAAAATGTGATTTTTTTTTTTAATACAAGAAGGCAAGAGCCAGGAATGTGAAGAATTTACTTTCACTGATGAGCAAGTGCTCAAATTGCCTCTGTCAACAGATTGTTCACCTTATGGGACTATTCACGTCTGAAACTTATTACCTGCTTCAGTGTTTATAAAATGGCATCTTCAGCAGGCACCCGTGCCTGAGTGCACACAGGCAGCATTTCTACATTCCCCCTTTCAAGATGTGATGTTGCATCCCAAGACCTGAGCAATAACAGTGAGCGCAGAGATGAACAAAGGGCAGAGGTCAAAGCTTTGCTGCCTGCCCTCCTTGGTATCTGGCCCTAGAAACATGCCAGACCTCTCACATTTACCTCTTCCCTGCACAGAATGCACATTTTAACAGAGTTTAATATCCAGTTAATTCCCTGTTTTAATTTCTTCTCAGCTCATTGTATCTGAAAGCTGAAATACATATTTTTTAAAAATCATGAAGTATTTTTTAAAATTTAGGCCAGGGACTCTGAACAAAAGCATGCTCTGTCCTCACCTTGTAAAATATTTCTGGGCTTCTAAACAAGCTTCATGCCTTCACACAGCTGGTAAACGTTTGCTTAGAAATATATTCCAACAATCCCTCTGAAAAAGATTTGTAACATATAGACTTGAGCTTCATCTTGGAAGTGTCATCTACACAGCACACCCATAAGTTTCAAAAAGCTGCCTTCTACTTATTTCACTCTTTGCAATTACCAGCTTGTTTATATCAACCACCACACTAAGGTCTCGGAGAGGTCACTCAATAAATAATAAATTTCGCTATCTGCTTTCCCAACTATGCTGACGGAGCCAGAGTTTACTTCCTTCACTTGCCTCCATGAATAATCCCAGTGTCGTGGTATTATTCAAGCCATAAGCTGCTAATAAGCAAGGATAAATTATTAGCAACCTGAAATGCTGGCAAGGTTAAATATTAACTTGTTGTGCAGTAAGATTACAGCACTACTTTTAGGCAAGCTCTGTGCAGCACAGGCTCCTACCTGTGCCACCTCCACAGCCCTTCCTGGCCTCTGGTATTTATGATACACAGAAAAGAGAGATGTGTTCCCCATGAGAGCTGAAGGCAAACAGCATCCCAAAAAAGGAAGAGAAAACAATATGCTGAATCCATCAAAGATTGTTACTTCATAGACTTTTCACAGCCAAATAAACATTCTGCAGCTGGAGGTCTGCATGAGCCAGAATAACAAATGTCCCAAGACCTGCTAGAGATTTTGGATTAGGCTGTCGGATGAAAGAGGTTGATCCTGTGCATGCATGCATGGACAGAGTCAAGTATTTAGTGTACAGGTCCTGAAGAATAATTACCTGAAAACACTTTTTTTTTTTCCTCCCATGACTGGCAGGGTTTGGGGATGGGGAGATTTGGATTGGGTTATTTTTCAGTGTGTCATGGCCAGTGCCCCACTGGCAGGTATCATCCTCCTCTGGTGCACTAGGAGTGATCACTGACCTTACAACGGCCTCGGAGATTTGATGAGTACATTTTACAGCGCCCATTTTAAGAGTGCCCACCTGGGACCCCGTCCCTCAGCCCTTGGAGCAACCCTCATTTCTTTGCCAATCTTCAGTTGTCTCAGGAATGGCTCCTTCAAACACTGCCATCAGCTGGCAAATTCCTACATTTCTCATTCCCTTTTCCTCCCCACCTCTGGAAGAAGTTGGCTGTACTCACAGCTGCCTGGGCAGGTGGATTTTGACACTTTTGAACAGCGATTTTCGTGGCAGTGATGTTCCCCAACAATTCATAAGAAACTAAACTGTTTCTGGAGAGGGGGCCCTGCTGTGAGTCAGTAGCAGCTGACAAGATGGAAAATCAGGGATAAGAATTTGACAGTGGAGCAGGGCTGCTCACAGGGTGCCACAGAGATCTGCAACAAGACTCAGACTATTCAGTGTATTTATAAATGGTCTGGAAAAGAGATAAATAACAAGATGGCATCTGCAGCCAAGATGAATTTCTTCAGGACCGTTGTAACAAAAACAGCCTGCAAAGAGTCGCAGGAGTATTTTGCAGTACTAAATCACTTAAAAATTAGGAGAAAAAATAGCTAATATTCTGTGTCAGCACAGTATTGCTCATGAACGAAAAAAAACTCTTGCTATAGCCACCAAACAATGGGCTCCAAATTAAACATTGCAGCTCAAGAGACAAATTTCTGAGGTCACCATCAATAGGCCTAGTAATGAATGCTTGTGGCAATGGGGAAAAAACGCAAACAAACATCAGGTTCAAATGGTAACAAGAAGAAAGTACAAAGTCAGAAATCAAAGTGATCAGAGTCACTGTGCCACTGCCCACAGTGCACAACAGTGCCAGGTAGTTTTGGTCACCCAGTTCAAAAAGGATGTAGAATTAGAAGATGCAAAGGGACAGAGTTGACAGGCTTGGACCTTTCAGCCTGGAGATATGTTATTTATTAGAGGACATGATAAAAGGTTATAAAATCATGGATGGTCTAATATAAATCACAGAAGAAATGAAATCAACATTTAAAAAAAAAGTAAAAACCAACCCAACACAGCAAAAACCCAGAAATATTTGATTGATTTGTGGATAATTCCCATTCTTCCCCCTCCAAGACACTTCCACATCTTCACAATGACTGCTTTCTGAGGCTGCCAAAGCGTATGTCATACATTGACCAAGTCCCTCATGAAGGACACGTGGGGAAGCTTGCATGCTTTTGTTATATGATGGAACTCATCGCCACAGAAAAGTGCTCAGGCCAAAAGCAGAAATGTGATCCAGAAAGTGGATGACATAAATTCACAAATGATGGATCCCTCAGTTAAGTCCTACAGGGTAAAGCCACCTTCTGCTCAGTAATTCCCTCGAATGGGAAGCTGAAAAAATCAGCCTGAGGAGGGATTGTGATATCCACACCTTTCCACAGGCACCTGCTGCATTCAGCGTCCATCAGTGACGTGTGATGAGATTTACTTCAAATGCTTTTCTGTTCTATCACCAGCTCTCCAAACCAGAGTGCTGAAGTTTTGTGGGGTTTTTTTTCATTCCTGAACCACCCCTGTCTCTCATCCAGCAAAGAGTGAAGTGAGATGCACACTAAACACGCAAGGCTTCCAGGACAGGTGTATGGTAACCCTGAGAGAACCTTGCATCATATGTAAATCATCTAGATAGTTCTTCCCAAAACTCTGCTGCTGCTGAAATAAACAAAGTACAAACTTTCCCAGATGTGTGCTTCATGAGAAATTCTCACTCAACGTATGATTTACAATTTGGCATCCTCAGAAAACACAAAACCATGATTCAAAGATGGAATGTAGATGTGGAACTGCTAAGGAGGGCGATAGAAAGGGTTTATTCACAGATTTGTCCAAACTCCTGCATTTGTAAGCTTTTTCACAGCTTCCAAATGTCGCACTGGGCAACTATCCTTCCTCTCATAGTAAGATTAAGGATGAGTGTCCAGATTCCCTTAATTTTCCATAACTGATAGCCAAGTAAAATTTCCTCTGCAAAACTTGCAGGGTGAGCAGTTCTTGTTGAACCAAAGAAGAAAAGTAGGTGGCCCCACTGTTTTCTTCAGGAGAAAGGTTTGCTGTGCAAGTAGCAAGATCACCCCTACAAAAAGCAACCCCATTGATTTCCAGAGTGCTTTCCACTAAAACCTCTCCTTCAGAGAGACCCAGAGCACAGGGAAAATGAAGAAACCACATCTATAACAACCAAAACTAAAGAAGTTGGAAGAGAGAACATTGGCTGAAAGAGATTACCAGTATAACCTTAGTCCCCAGGAAAAAACAAAATCTAACCAAAGAGGGAAGAGGAAGATGAAATCAGCGGAAAGCTAAGGACAAGCATTAAACACCACCAGTATGAATGAATATGTATCTACATATATCTTATCTTCCACAGATATTTTGGCAACCTTGGCTAAATGATGATCTAGCCTGGCATCCATTTTTTCCAACTCATCTGCTTGTTAAAGGTGTCAGTTCCCTTGCACTGCCTAAGGGAATATTTTGACGTAAGTGTCACAGAGGACTCACTGGTGCTGTTTTCACTTGGTATCACTGACATCTTCCCTTTGTTTCTGAATCTCCTCTTCTTCCAGCTGCATTTCTCTCCTTTTTTAACCTTTTTTTTCCCCCACAAGAGGAGATCTTCCATCAGTGCCTTCTGCAAATTCTGCCAAGCGAACACCACTGTAATGTTACAGAATTTCTCCATGCTCCTGGCAGCTAGGCCCTTTGCTGGGGCACACAAGATAAAATTGAGGGAGAACTCTGAGGCAGGCAGAGTCTAAAGCTTTCCTTGTAAATAAAGACTTCCTATAGAGCCACGAAGGTCTCTCACAACACATGCACGGAGAGGAAAAAAAGAACAGTTTCAGTAATTTTAGCCAGGAGCCTTGTCACGCAGACTAAACACTGACCAAAGAACAACCAAGGATAATAGGAGTGTGTAAATACATAAAGCCTTACATGTGGCCAGAAAACTGACATTTAATCCAAACTAATTAAATGTGTTTTAAACAGTACATCAAAGACTTCTCAAATTCAAAGGTGGTGTCAGAAACAGAAGACAGGGAAAATAAACTAGACAGAGAAGTGGGAAGAACAAAATATGGGAATTTTGGTCTAGAAAAGTTTAGACTACTCCAACAGGGAGAGGAAATAAAATTATCCAAATTTATTCACTGGGAGAATGATACTAGGAAAAAGGGATGGGTTCAGGAGCACTGGGAGCCAGCAAACAGCATCCAAAAAGTCATCATTCTCCACACCCACACAAGGTGAAGATTGGCTCTTTGAGTAGCGAAGCAAAAGAGGTATTGTATGAAAAATACAGTAACTTCTAGAACTTGCAACATAACCTCAGCCTACCAGGAAAAGCCAGACTCATAGTGAAATCATGCATTCAACGGGACCCAAGAGAATACTCAACCAAGGCAAAAAATAGCTGCTCCAGCTTATTAACCGCCTCCCCGGCATCCTGGGG
Source organism: Donacobius atricapilla (assembly GCA_013397315.1). Taxonomy (NCBI): domain Eukaryota; kingdom Metazoa; phylum Chordata; class Aves; order Passeriformes; family Mimidae; genus Donacobius; species Donacobius atricapilla. The sequence goes on from WBMY01007802.1 coordinate 1,277,858, forward strand.
ACAACAGGGAGCTCCACCAGCAACCTCAGCGCGAGAAACTGCTCAGAAATCCCCGGATGAAATAGCCAGTGTGTCCTGCCCTTCCCCAGGGCCCGTCCCCAGCACAGAAGCTGTTCTGGCTGGCGGTGAGGTGGGGCAGGGTGAGGAGCAGGTTCAGCCTCCCTGCGTGGCCAACCTGTCCCTGGGCACGAGGAACCCACCGCCGTGAAGGAGCTGGAACTGAGGGCTGCGCGCACAACATCTCAGCTGGGCCATCCAAGCTGACAGGCTGCAGGAAGGAAGGAACAAATCCTGTTCAATTTGGCAAGACTGTGACTGGTGAGGAACAGAAAGCACCTGGAAAAATGAAAACTGTACAAAAGGGATTGCATGAGTAAAGGAGATGGGAGTAAGGGAAATTTAACTAGGAAAAAAAAAGAAGTAATCAAGATTTCTTGGGCTCATTAAGAAAAATCTAGAGAGACAGACCTATAAATGGAGTCCTTTTATACCAAAAATGTTTCATACCTTAAAAAGTACATGGCAGACCAGGGACAAGATGATGTAGTAGGCCTTTCCCCATGGCTTCCAGCAGTTTCCCTTTAGCTCCATCCATGTGGTTTTACTGCCTGGAACAGCTCTGCTGCAGTGAGAACTGGCTGATCCCTGAGCACAAACAAGCTGCATTTCCAACCAGCAAGCAGTGCCCATGAAGTCCATGGGACTACTCATGCATAGCAAACACATCCCTAGGTGCTGGAAATGATGGATACAGACATTTTTCAGCCTTGGCTGTACCACCAAAATCTTTTCTGTGAATAACTGCTCCCATCCTGGAACACAGACAGCCACCCTTCCTTCACTATTTGTGTTATTTGCTCCCAGGTCTGAATGGAGGCTCGAGTACCTGTGTGTAATTCTGCTCTTTCAGCTTGCCCTTCCTCCCTGAATAACGGCTTCTGACAGTTTCTTAACTATATCTGAAAGGACATTATATGAGCTAGAAGCAACTGAGCCAGTTGAACAGCCTCATCCATCTTTCTCCTCACCTATGTTTTGTTCCATCCTTTCATTTTTAACAGGCAACTTGGTGCATTTGTTTTAATTAAGTAAAATACCCATCATCTTTGCAATATTTTCTTTAGATTGTTTGCTTAAATTTTGGTTTCTCTACTTAATCTTTTTCACAAAGCCGTATGCATTTTTAAATCTTCCAAGGAAAATAATTACAAAGATAATCCAGCTGAGTGTAATCAAACTGCAGGGTTCTTTATTTTCCTGGCCTTTTAATTTAATTTCACATCCTGTGGTCTTAAAGAAATATTAGGATTATATCATCTTGTTGTTGTTTAGATTACATGCCAGTAAAATAGGGGACAACCAATTATTTTCCTCCCCACTGCCACACAAAAAACTCATACAGCACACAGAATATTTTCAAAACAAAGATGCAGGAGAAAATCTCAGATGAGCATGAGTTAGATCCCTAACTCCCAATTTTCTGTCCAGAACCTGTGTTTATTTGGTTGGGTTTTTACATAAGCACAGTAACTGCTTTGATAAAACAATCTGCTTTTAAAGTTTTTCAGTGCAACAATATGGATCCTGATGTGATATTGTAGCTTTCCCTGGATCAATACAAACCAGAAGTCATTCACAGAGTAGCACTGGCAGAAAACCAGTGTGGGAGGTGAATCAGTCAGCCGAACAACAAAACCACAACTCCTGTCTCTACCCATGCAGGAGGACGCTGCCCCCATCCTGGCAGTCACTTTTGAGCTTTGTGGGGATCAGAACACATCTGCACTAGGTCTGACTACACAGCTGGGGCTTCAGACCCTTCCCTGCAAGCACCAAAGTCCTCAGCACGCACAGAGGTCTTCATCCCCTGAGCTGGGAGATCATTAGCAGCTCTCAGCTGGCACAGCAGTACCTGGAAAGGGAGTTCCTTTTCCAAGAAGTCAGCCAGGATGCAATTGTGGGGTCTTGGTCGCGTATTTTTTTCCCGGAGTAACACATTGTGCTGCCCACAGGTATAAAGGAAAAAGGAAGCAGGATCAGCTGCCAAGCAGGTGTAACATACCCCCAGGGCCTAAGGCAGCAAAGTCAGAGCTGCTGAATTCCTCTTAAGCTGTTTCTCCTTCAAAATGGGGCAGCACATGCCAATCCAAACTCACTGGGGACAGAGGCATGGACAGGTAGGGCTCATCTTGGGGCACGACTGTGTTTGAGACTCATTCTGGAGCTGTTTGTCACAAAGACACGTGGGTTGGTTTGGTCCACCTGCTGCTGCTCTGGTAACACTCAGCAGAGCATCACCAAAATCATCTCTTTGGGGTGTTTTTGACTAAGTTCTCACAGTATTCTTAACTAATACAAAAGAAGAGTCATAAAGTTATGTCAGTGTCTTGTGTAAGTACTGAAAATTCTTTTCTGAGTGGATAATTTCAGCAACACTAAGTTAAAACCCTCTCAGTAAAAGAACATACTGATAACAGAGACAGGCAGTCTCTTCTTAGATTTATTATTTTGCAGTTGAGGAAAGCAATCCCATGAGATTAATGGAGCAGATGTAAGTAGTTCTACTCAAACCTCCACGGTTAACATTTGTACTAAAAGTTTTACTACATAATAGGTTCTCTGTGTTAATAACCTGGCTCACTACTAAATATTTTTTAAATGCCTACAAACCCAGCAAGACAGATAGCCATCAGGCCATAACAGCTCCACACAACAACACAAAAAGGAGCATGGTCCTCTCTCCAGTGAAAAAGTTTGGATGGAAGAGCTCTTGATTTCTCCAGCATTGCCACATCCCCAGCCCTGCCGCCCATGTCCGCAGACTGGAGACCACCAGAGTGTCCACCAAGGGCACTACCTTGGTATGGCTCTGCCTTGCTCTGCAGGTGGAAAGCCCTGCTTTCAAAAATTAAAAAAAACCCAACCAAACAAACAAATATAAAAACCAGGAAATATATTTCAAGCCAGTTCTACACACACACACATTTGCCCTAAGCCAGGTGTGGCTAGGGAACTAATTCCCCTCTCTAAAAAGAAATCCTGAAGTGATTCAGACTTACACAGTCTTTCCAGAAAGGCCTGAAAAATCCTCTTTTCTGAATCTCCTTGATTAAAATATGAGATACTCTTGACTCTTTCAGGTACTTTTTTTTTTTTCCACAGAAAGAAACGGTTCCAGGAAAATATTTTTTTAAATTACCGCTTAAAAGCACCCTGTTGCACCTGAAGCAATGGCTGACTCCATTCTTGAAATACTTATTTTGAAAGCTATTACAGTAGTGAGCTTCTCTTAAACTCTAAAAAGAAAACTAAACTGAGACACCACGTGGAAGCTTCCTCTGCTCACAATGTTTTCCATACAAAGCATTTTGAGTTTACGTCAACGGATGGAGGATGGGACCTTAGATTCTGCATTCAGTGAATTGGTTGATGAAGTTGCAATAACCAATATTCTCCATGGAGTTTTGCCTGTCACTATAGCCACCTTCTTTCCTTCAAAATATGCTTTTCATTGTTCTCCTGCCCTTTTTCCAACTGCTCCGCAGCCAAGTTCTTGGAAAGCAATCACGCTTCACGTTTAGGATTTATTGCTAGTCTTTTGCCAGTACAGACACACACAAATCTCTCCTGTGATCATCCTGCAAAAGCAAGCTAAAAATACAGCAATTTATGAACAGGCACATTTTGCATGTTATACGGCATCAATGTGCACTCATCAAAACATTCTGGGAGTATAAAAGGTCGTCTCTTTTGTCTAGGCCACTAGAAGGCTCTGCTTGGGTGCCATAAATAAGCTTATTTTGGAATTCCAGCCTACCTAAAAAGGGAAAAAAAGCATTTGCATTGTGTTTCAGTGGTTGAAGATTTTTTTTTCCTTTTACATGCTAAACTTTGCACTTTAAACACTCTAGGTTTGACAAAAAACACAGTCCATCTTCCAAAGTGGCTGCTTTAAAACCACTGACTAAATTAGACATCACAGTTACCAGTAAAACTTCAGAGGGGTGAGAATTGTCTGTTTGTGCAAATTTTGAAAGGATTTTGCAATTTCAGAGTCAAGTTGCATTTCTGTTCTGAAACGTGTTTCAGGCTGTCTGAGGAAGCTCATGCCCATGGAAGCAGCAGGAAACATCAGGGAAGGCTGATCTTAGGGCTGGGAGGGAAGGGTTCATGAGGAAGAGTATCCAGGTAATCACCTCGGTCACGCTTTTCAGACCATATTGTTTCTTTTTCATACAGACACTGTAGTTTAATTATCAGTCTCTTTGAAAGACTTGTCTCTCATCAGCTTATTGCTTTTGACAGGCAAGGGTAGACTCAAGACCCTGTGGACACAATTTAAATCTTCTCTGGATTAGGACTATTAAAGTTTCTCTGAGCGCTTGGGAGACTCAGTTCTTGGTCTCTCCTGGCTCCTTGTTTCTGACGTCAAACAACCACAAATCGGGAACGTGAACTGGGACTCACTGCCCAACCTGGAGTCGTTGCTGGCAGCGCGGTGGATCTCCAGTACTCACGGCTGGGCGATTCTGTGCCTCAGACACCACTGCTGAGACTCAGAAACAAGAAGGCTGATGACAAGAATGGTCAGTGAAATGGCTTTAAACTGATGGAGGGCAGGATTAGATAGGACATTGGGAAGAAATTCTTCCCTGTGAGAGTGGGGAGGCCCTGGCACAGGTTGCTCAGAGAAGCTGTGGCTGCCCCATCCCTGGAAGTGTCTGAGGCCAGGATGGGGCTTGGAGCAACATGGGATGGTGGAAGATGTCCCTGACCATGGCAGGGGGTGGCACTGCATGATCTTTAAGGTCCCTTCCAACCCAACCATTCTACGATGCCATGAAGATCCCGATAAATGTTTCACCGCCTCATCATCTGGGGTTCTTACTCAACCCAAAATGACTGCAATTCTTATTGTTTTGATTTTCTTTTTATGACTCTCATCTTTCTTGTCTTCCCTTCTCAGCTTATTCTTCTCCCCAGGCAATATTAGATAGTTCCCAAATACCTATTTGGTTCCTATAATTAAACTAGATGTATTGTCTATTCAGTCTGAAAAGGGATTAACAATTTCTGAAATGGGACTTTGCATTCAAGAAATGAGAAATTGTAGTTGAGGAAACAGCATAAATTTACTCCTAATAAATAATGAATGGACTTTCAAATGCAGCAAATTTCCATTCTTACATGTTCAAACTGACAGACATCTGAGTATAACAAGTAACTAATGTGTAATTTTGTATCAAAACCTTAATATTCTGCAAAAATACTAAAATTTCCTGAAATTTATTCTCTGCTCAAAATTATTCACTCAAATGCATTTTTGTATGTGAACCACATTTACTCTTTTTGTTGCTCTAATAAGATTACTCATGTATCACATGGCATCAGTTAATTCTGGGTGTGCTTCCCATTGTGATCATCAGGATTTAAGTGTAAGTATTTGTGTAGCAGTTATAAAACTTGCCCCCTGGTATTTCAGCAAAAAAAAAAAGCTCACTTTACATCAGGGGTAAAGGAACTTAGACAAGGGACCACAGGGGGAAAAAAACCAACAAACGCTACCAAGGCCAGAGCAAAAGAGTTGCAAAATTTAAACCAATATTTGCTATAAAACATTTGTGGTGGCCACTCAGCCCTACTTCTGACTCCATCAAACGTCCTCACTGCTGGATTTCACTCTGCAGCTCTACCCAAACCTGACATTCCCTTTGCTGGGTTTGTGTCCCCTTTGCAATTCTGACAAAACTTCTGCCTTTAGTAACATTTGCAGAGTGGGTCCCATCATTTTTCTTCTCCTAACATTAAGGACCACATTGCAGGCACCAATCAGCATATGATTGAGCTAATACAGCTTCTGATTTTGACTTCACAAGTGGAAACACGCAGGCACGTACTTGGCTTAGGCTACACGTTCACCCAGCTGAATTTATTGATGGAGTCTGCAGGACCTGGAACTCACCTATTTTTAGATACCATAATCTTCAATATATTAACTTGCTTTTACTCTTGGTCTAACATACGTCGTCTGCCTTCTTCATCTGCCATGAAAGCCACCTACATTACTTGCTTCAAATTTTAAAACAACTTTACTCACAGCAGCTTGCAACAATAACTAAAGTGCAGCAACCTTTCTCATACAGGAATAATTCTTGTGGCTCTGATGTCAGGTACATCATTTGCCCTTTGTTCTTCATCTAAAAAAAAAAAAAAAAAGCTTTAAAAATAAATTTGCACCAGGCCTCCAAAAATGTTGTTGGAGGTTCATGCATGGTTTAAAGAACAGCTGGAATGTAGTTTGGAGGAAATCTTGATAAGTTTCTGCCATTTGGATTATAGCTAACAGCTTCTTTAATACAAGTTTAACACAATAAAGCAACATGACTGTAATCATCTTCCTGAGAATGGTAGAAAAGGACCATAAAACTGAGCGGCACATTTAAAATTACTCGCAAAATATCAGCTCTCTGTAAACAACACACAATAACTGTAATTAATACCAGTCCTTTAAAGTATTCCTAAAGTCTACTGAAATCTAAACCGGCAGTGTATGACTGGAAGCAAAAACCACATCCTAAACAGCATTAAAAAATGACAACAGAAAATAAAAGGTCTCCATCAGAAGTCAAAAAGTTATAATCCACTGATCTGCTGAATGCGATAACACCTTTGCCCTTATTATTTGTAGAGCTTTTCTGGGAGGATCTCAGGACTTTACTCTTTAGCTAAGCCTCAAAAGTTCAACAGCCTGTGAGTTATATAAACACTATTTTACAATTTGAGTTATTTTCCCAGCAAAAGGACCGCTCCAGGGGCGGACTATTTGAAAGATCTCTCTCGCAGAATGAACGCTGCTTTACTCGCAGCTCCGCAGCTGCCGAGCGGCCGAAGCTGAAGCCCACCCAAGCGGTGCCAGCCTCGCTGGCAGGCAGCTGCAGCGCTTGGGCGGACAGCGGAGAACACGCTGCAGGTTGTACCGCACCTCAAAACGCCGGGTCCAGCGAGAGCTTGCAGGGAAGCAACTCGGAGCAAGCGCTTGGAAAAACGCCTTATTTTAAGCAGCAAGCAAGTAAATAAACACAAACATTAAAAAATGGGCTGGAGCAGACGGAAGGCGAGCGCGTCTTGGCAGCGATGCCGCAGCCGTAGGACGTGTTGCTTGTGCGTGGCGCTCCCGCTCCAGCCCGAGGGATGCTCCGGGCGGCCGCGGGGAGCCCCGAGCCCCGGCCCCGCCGTGCCCGGCTCCGCGCCCCGC